>OZ029916.1:41162895-41175395 GCA_964023275.1 Norana najaformis | reverse complement strand
AGTACACAGATAACTGGAGGAGTCACCACTGGCGGTCTCCCGTACACACGTAGAACCAGCCGACCGATTGCAATTACTGTTGATTGTTAGATATTGCACTTGATGCACTCCTTCAACACAGTACTAGACATTCTATCATCGGTAGATGGCGATTAGTGTTGACTCACTTGCACTTCTTCACTACTTCATTTAATCGCACTTCTTCGTTCCTCATTTCCATGTCACTCCTCCAGCCCTCACTTTCATTGCACTCTTTAAATCCTCACTTCAATCGCACTTATTCATCCGTCATTTCAGCACTCCTCAATCGCTCCCCTTTTAACGCAACCTCGTCACTCCTTATGTAAACGGCACTCTTTCACTCCTCACCTTTCGAGGACTGTGTCAATCCTCCTTTCAACGACACTCCTTCACTGGTTGACCGAGTTGTCACAGCTGTCCGCTCAGTAGATCTTCCTCCTCCTCTTCCTTTCCTCTTCTTCCTCTGTTTCCTCTTCATTCTCTTCTTTCTCCCTCCTATTCCTCTCTATCTCCACCGTTTCTTTCTCCCATTCCTCTCTTCTTTTACATCCTCCTCTTTTTCCTTTTCCTCCCCTCCTCTTCCTGTCATTACTCCTTTTCTTCCTTCTTGCTTTCTGTTCATTCTTTTCTTTCCTTTCCTCTTATTTTTCTTTCCTCTTCCTCCTCTCTTCCTCTTCTTCCTCTCTTCCTCTTCCTCCTTCCTTTTCGTCCCACCTCTTCCTATCACTATTCCTCTTCTTCTTCTTCCTTCTTTTTTTCACTTCCTTCTCTTCTTTCTCTTAGTTCAATTCTCCTTCCTCCTCGTCTCTTCCTCCTGTTCTTCCTTTTAGTCTCTTCCTCTTCCTGTCATTACTCCTCTTCTTCTTCCTTCTTTTCTTCACTTCCTTTTCTTCTTTCTCTTCCTTACATTCTCCTTCCTCCTCCTCATTTCATCTTCCTCCTCTTCCTGCTCTCTTCCTCTTCCTCCTCTTCCTGCTCTTCTTCCTCCTCCAGAGCGACTGGCCGACCATACCGTCTTCGCCAAATCACCGACTCAGCGCGCCGTCTATGGATGCTACCGTCTTTCGACGAAGCGTGATCCAAGGCGCCGATTCGGATTTGCCTTCATCCGCCGAAGCAGCAACCGCAGAAGCGAACCAGAGCCACGGCAGCGGCAACGAAAGAGCCATTAGTTGGTTGTCGTTTGCGTTCTTCATTCGTAGGACACTTCGATGCAGTCGGTTTGAATTAGTAAAAGAAGCTGTCTCGGCGGTAGAGTCACAGGTTCTTAGTTCGACTCCTGCTTCTCCTCCTTCTTCTCCTCCTATGGAATACAGATTGACAGAATCGTCACAAATTATACATAGCCAGACTGGAAGGCAGTCACGGTCTGCTGATTTTCGTCGTGATGCTCGAATTCGTCACGGTACGCTGATTTTAGTTTGATTATCTAAGAGACCGGCTGCGCAATCGACGGAATCGCGTCGTCAGGAGTGACCCGGGACACCGGAAGTTATGGATTATAGGATGCGGTCGACGCATTCGGCGCTGGGTTCGATAGGAAGTGGAATGGGGGGAGGAGGAGGAGCTGGGGAGATCTTTCGGCTCAGGAACCGGATTCTTCTTGTCTACTTCCAGGCTTTTCTCATGGACTCCACGGGTGAGCGAGAGATGATCATCAGGTCACATTATTCGTATGATTCTTTCTCTCTGTCTTCTAGTAGATGTAATATGAGGCTTTGAGCCCAGTTTGCACGCGCTGACCCCGCTGCGCGTGCGCCCGAGAACAGCGGCAGTTTCTTTCCTGTTCCTATATCATCGGCCATTAGACTCTGTAAATGGATCATACAAGGGCGTGGAGCATCGGTGGTGACCACGAAGGTCATGGCCAACTCGAAAATATAGCCCGACAGATTAAAATTATACACTCAAATTTTCAATAGAAGTCGTAAAGCAGTGGCTTCATAAACTGCGCGGAGCAAAAACTGGCAATTGCGACGGCAAATAAGGCATTAAGTAAGGCATTGGGTAAGAATTTCATCAAGTGTATTCAGAGTAACATCTCATATCGACAGAGAAGTTTAAGACCGCCAAAGAAGAATAGTTGCCATGCGCAGCTTATAAGGTGTTCAACCAGTGCATCATCACCATCATCATCATCATCATCATCATCATCATCATCATCATCATCATCATCATTACCATCATCTTTAGCGTCAGCATAATAATCATCATCATCGTCGTCGTCATCATCATCATCATCATCATCACCACCACCACCATCACAATCGACTGCTGCTATTGTTGCTGCTTCGATGTGCGATTATGATGACCAAGACGAAGACGAAGAAGAAGAAGGAGATGATGGTAATAAAGATTATGATGAAGAGGAAAAGGATGCTGCTGATGATGACTATGATGATAATGATGACGATGAAGACAGTGAAGAAGCATGCGTATAGTTCTTCAATGATCTTCGGTCGGATCATTATCTGCAGGTGCGCTTCAGGCAAGCAGAAAATCCCCCAAATGCACTTGATGGATGTGCTTATCCCACATAAATATTTTGCATCATATGTAGTACGGGACCTCTATATACTGTCTACGATACGTTTTAAGGATATATACATATATATATATATATCAAAACAAGTTACGTAGATACAAATATTACGGATAAAGTATCTGCATGAAAGCGACAGAGACCCCTATATATACACATATATATTTGTATATATATGTTTATATGTGGCGGAGATAAAGTAGTATTCGTCCGAGAGTCATAAAGCAGCATCGGTGGTTATGGTCTTCATAAAGCTGTATATCTCTTCTGTGTCTTAGTCTCGTCTTCTTCATCCCTGTTATCCGGGAATCATAGGGGCACCTGTCTGCTTCCGTCACCTGCCCCCTCACTCCCCACCACACCACCTCTTCATCGTCCGTCAACATTCCTTGTCGGCTTCTCCTCTTCATTCATCTTCCACTCGGTCCAACCGTCCATCTTTCTCTGCCCTCTGCTTCTCTGGCTTTCCCATATCTATTCCTCTCTCCTTGCCTCCATCCCTCCATCTCTCCTTGTCTCCAACCGTCCTTACCTCCCTCAGTTTCTGCGTCCCATTCGTCCATTCACCCATTCCTGCCGCCTCCCTCTATCCCTGCTTCCCTCCATCAGTCAATCCATCCATCCATGCGTGCCTCCATTGCCCCTCCACCCATACCTCTACCCCCTCTAAGCCTCATTCGCTCCCTCCCTCCAACCATCCATCTATCTCAGCATCCCTTTCTCCCCTCCGAAGACGACGTCTGACTGCAGACCTATCGTCTCAATGAACTGATTGCACGTGATCCCGCAAATGTTGACCTGACCCTGACCCTGACCCTGACCCCGACCCCGACCCCGACCCCGATCCCGACCCCGACCCCGACCCCGACCCCAACCCCGACCCTGACTCTAGGCTCCAGAAAGAAGCGAGTTTTTGACAGCGACCGTATTGTAATTTTAATTTAAAATTTGTGTAGCGCCACTTCAAGATAAACTCATCAGTGGCGCTCTCTGCGCAAACCGCAAAAATGTTAGAAATGTCATAAGATCATAAAGTTTATCATTTAGCAGTCAATTGTTAGAAGAACTAGAAAAGGTCACCGCTGACAAGCCCGCGCACACACGAGAGACCTGCCAACGGATTCCCATCCAGACTAGATAGATGACACAACGTTCAGGGTGTCCCCGGACCGTATGGCCCAGACTCCAGTCGTTTTGCAATGGATTTATCGGGTGAGATCCTTCACCACCGCTGCCCATTTGAATGGGCGTCACGCCATTTAGGGGAGATGTGATTGAAGGCTGGTGTTCTGGAATTTAAAAGTCAAGCATGTAATTGCAAACTTCAGGTGCCATTCAACAGGAAGCCAGTGAAGCTCACGAAGGCAATCTAATGCATTTGATGATGATAACGATGATGATGATGAAGGTGATGATGATGATGATGATGATGATGATGATGATGAACATGTAACAACCATAGGATCATTGTGTTGCATTTTGTTACATTAATGTGAGTCTAATGCACGCTAATGAAATGCGCGTAATGCAATATCCATTTGTATAGTGGGCGATAATGTAATGCACGTTGATGTGATGTACGTTAATATATTCAGACATTTATATGGCGCCTGTTGAGCGCTGGCTGATTGATTTGGTCAGTGATGCTGTGGCAGCGAATACATAATAAGGTAAGATATGCCTAATTTATGAAGCGCCTGTGTTCCTAGAGTAGTAGATGATGCGTAGAGCCTCCGTTGTCTCGGTTGCTTTTTCTGGAGATTGACACGCATAGATGAGTGGAAGGCAGGAGAAGCGATGCGCATGGCTGACTACGCCAATGCAGACGACACGCATCTATGGTCTGTCGGGAGATGAAGGCTTCTTGTAAGATGGAACATTTTATCTGTATCCATGCTATTCAAGCACGCTATTCAAGTACTGACCCAGAATAACACGAAATTTATGTAACCATAAATACAGGAGCATACACGCACATACTGTGCAGGTAGGACTACGATACCGGCCTAGTTAGCTACATCGGTAGGTGCGTAAGTAAAAGGATCCTCTGTGCGTGAGGATCCCAGGTTCGCGTCCCGGTCGTGGCTTATTTCAGAGATTTAAATCTCGGGCTAGTACGGTCCGTGCACGGGGATCTTAAATGGCGTGGCGCCCATTCAAACGGGCAGCGGTGGTGAAGGATCTCACCCGATTAATTCATTGCAAAATGATCAGGGTCAAGGCCATACGGTCGCTATATAAAACCTATACATTTTTACATTTACATTTACGAATAGTGGAGAGGGTCGTCTTGTGAACAAAGGATTTCTTCATAACGAATTCGAAAAATGAAACATAGGTAATAAAGTAGAATATTACCATACTGGCATCATCATTATCATTATCATCGTCATCATCATCATCATCATCGTTATAATCATGATCATCGTCGTCGTCGTTATAATTATGATCATCGTCATCTTCATCGTCGTCGTCATCGTCGTCGTCATCGTCATCGTCGTCTTCATCATCGTCGTTTTGATCATCCTAAACATTGGTAGCAGCAGCAGCATTAATCGATTAACTTGACTCACTCCTATATTTAGACGCCTTATAGCACAATGGATCTAAATCATGAATTCAATTGATCGTCTCGACCCCTGATTAGCCACTCCTAATCGCAAAGGACCTATCCTTCATACATCTATACCCGTGTCCATATATACATATATATATATGTGTGTATTTGTACTTGGTATATATATGTGTATATATATATATGAGCCTGTGAGCATATAAATAAGTCTTATATAGTAAGCCTCATATGGTCGTATATCAGAAGAAATTAAACGAAGACACTGGAACAGGCAAATTAAACCAAAACAGCTGCCGTATTATATTAGATATATATATATATATTATATATGTATCATTATATACCTATGACTCAAACTTGAAGCTATATCTACTTATATACATATATATGGGAAGCTCTTAAAAAGAGGAGATGTTATTAAGGGATATGTCCATATATATATATATATATATATTAAGGGATATGTCCATATATATATATTTATAATATATAACAATATATATATCCCCATATACGTGTGACTGGGCTGGTATTAATTATGAATGATGAACGGAGTCTATTTATCTTGCTGCTGCTTCGTCGTTGTGTGTTCAAATATTTGCAACAGGAATTAAAACAGTCGACGATTTTAATCATTCCACATGCACCAAACTCATTAGCCAACACAAGATCTCTCATCTACATATATATATATATATATATTCATTAGCCAACACAAATCTCTCGTCCATATATATATATATTTATCGATACTTACGTATTATATATATGTATCGCTGCATACGTAATGCATATATATATAATATGAATATCTACAAATACATGCATATATATTTATGGTGTTTTATATATATATGAGACATCGTGTCAGTACCTTATACGCAGCAATGGATGTATTTATATATACCTATATATACCTAGATATATATAGAGGCTGTGTATAGTAGGCTATGTGTGTTGTGGCTGAAATGCCACTGAGAGTTGTACGAGAAACGACCTAATTGTCCCTCCTCGAAGTCAGGCTAACTGTAACCAGGTCAACAGTAGCATTCATGCTTATATATATATATACATTTGCCCAATGATTATAGTATATATAAATACATGCATCCAATTTTTATATTTATGTATATATATTAGGGCATATAGTAGATGCCTGTGTTGTGATGGCACTGTTCAACGTGCGTTGAAATTTATGTGCACGTTGCTATGCGTTCGTTTAGAGATGTATGTAGAAACTGCGCTGGAATGGCCCTTTCATTTCGATCCTCTTCTTCTTCCTCCTCTTCCTCCTCTTCTTCCTCCGCCTATTCCTTCTCCTATTCCTCCTTTTATCTCTTTTTCTCCTCTTCTTTTTTCTCTTCCTCTTTCCTTCTCTCCTTCCCCTCTTCCTCTTTCTCCTTACTCCACCAATATTCTCCCACCTCCTCCCCTTCCTCCTTTCCATTCCCTCCTCATCTTCTTTTCCTCTTCTTCCTCCTCGTCCATCCGCTCATTCCAGCCTCTTTACCTTCCTCTTTCCTCCTCTCCTCCTTCCTCCTCTCCTTTCCCACATTCTCCATGCTTCATCCTCTTCCATGGAGATCCTCATGCGTTGTTTAGTGGAGCGTGGCTTAATGGTGTGATTCGCTGCTGCAGCTTGGTCCAGCGGCTGGGACAGACAGAATCATCGCCTTCTTTCATCGATCTTAACGACAGACAAGGGATTCCTGCGCCAGAGAGCATCGTTCAACACGTTCAGGCCAAGCAGACTAAATTACACGTCCAGGCCAAGCGGACTAAATTACACGTCCAGGCCAAGCGGACTAAATTACACGTTCAGGCCAAGCAGACTAAATTTCACGCCTATGCCTAGTAGACTAAATTATACTTTCCCGTGCTAAAAATTCCTTCTACAGCAACCCCATCGCCATCTCATGCAGAAAGGCAGCGTTTCTTATACTTGCTGCTGTTGCTGGTAGTGATGACGCTGAGGCTGCGGAATCGAAGGCTGAGCTGTGACGAGGCAATCGATGTTCTCATCCTGAGGATAATGGACCGATGCCAATCGGTGCCTTCCGGAGACCAGCTGCTGCAGCTGGGAAGCCGATGATGATGATGATGATGATTAAGTGATTAAGAGATGGGTGTTTTGTCGAGTATATTAAAAACACAGGCGCTGCTGAACAGATACTATGGCTGTGAATTTATAGCGCACAACATAGCCTCCTGAGATGGATTATCATCAACACCACCAATACCAGTGGTACACCTCTACCAGTTCCGCCACGACAACCACCAGGTCCACCACCCCCGCTGCCACTACCACTACCATCGTGGTGGCGGTAGTGGAAGGTGGTATTTTTATGGTGGCAGTGGTGATCACTGCCACAATAAAAAATACCACTACTACCGACAACGCTACCAACAACACCTCTATCACCAAAGTGCCACTACCAATAATAACACCATTAATATACTTTACACGGCACAATTGCTGCCAATGCCATCAGATAAGTCGTCTTTATTAGTGCGCTCTATTGATTGTCCATTAACTAATTCAACAGAAATTTCTTCACTTTGAGACAGACAGACAGACATACATACTGACAGACAGACAGACAGACAGACAACAGACACACAGACAAAAACGCGCGTAGGCCTATATCTGTTCGTGATGTTCTTTGCATCTTCCAATCTTCCTATTGACTTCGTTATTTTTCATCCACTTGGCTTCAGACGCAAAATATCCATCAAATTTTATTGGAACCGCGTAGCATCACGCTATCTTACGCGCCTGACCGATTGACCAACAAAAAAGGACAACGGACCAAAAGGACTAAGGACTAAGGTCGAACAAGCGGACAGAAGGACGGACGAACAAGCGGAGATCGCTTTGAGGCAACTGTTTAATTGCGGCGAACGATTTTTAATCGATAGACGAAAGACTGGCGACGGAAATTACGACCTACGACGACGAATGGACGACGCCGATTGGAATCATGGGATGCGCCGCTCAGCTGCAAGATGGCATCACGCGCCTTCGATCCTTCTCTTTAAACACGTGTGTGTATCTCTGCCTGTACGTCTGTCCGTCCGTGAGTACGTCTGTCCGTCTGTTTGTCTGTTGTTGTGTCTGTCTGCGTGTCTGTCTGCGTGTCTCACTATCTGTGTGTCTGTTTATCGGTTGATCAGCACGTATGTCTTTCTGTCTGTATTAACGTTGTTTATCTATGAGCTGTTGAGCACTAATCAAGTAGACTTAGACACAGACACAGCGTTTGTGTCTGTCGGTCGATCTGTGCGTGTATAATTGTCATTGTCTGTCTGTCTGCATGTCTATCTATCTGTCTGTCTGTGTGTCTGTCTGCCTGCCTGTCTGTCTGTCTGTCTGTCTGCCTATCTGCCTGCCTGCCTGTCTGTCTGTCTCTCGTGTCTCTCTCTCTCTCTCTCTCTTCAAGGGGCTTATTAGTTGCGATGTGTCGATGTGCAAACAGTTGAGGAAAGGTCGTCATTCCTCAGCCAAAATCGATGTGGACGGCAAAGAAAGAACCTTAGGGGTGGGGTAGAATACCTCTCTCCCTCTCCCGTCCTCCCTTTCCCACCTCTACCCAACGGTCCATGTCTAAGACTCTTCGATCGGCGAGTGTTGACTTTTTCCGAGACTGGCCTCTCCTCTTCTTTCCTCCCTCCCCAAGAAGTCCACTCGACCGCGTTCAGTCGTTTCCGCGCCTTCTTCTCCCACCGGACATCCGGTCAAGAGTTGACGCATGCGCCCAGGAAACAGTCTCCGATGTCGACGGTCGTCGCTAGAGGGCCATGCTGTCGTCACCGTCATCTTTATTGTTTTATCGGCGATTATTTTCGTAGACGTCGAGAGATGAGGACTGGATTCAACGCCGGATTTATAAGCCATTACATTTGGCAAATAAGATTAAACCCTCCTGATGAGACGGACAGACAGATGGACGGACAGACCAACATACAAACGGTCAGACAAACATACAGACGGACAGACAGACAGATGGACGGACAGACAGACTGACTGTGCAACAAAAAGAGCTCTGTTTTTCACCTGCCTCTCTCTGATTGTCTGCGTCTGCTTGTCTTTCCGTCTGTCCGTTTCTCTCTCTCTCTCTCTCTCTCTCTCTCTCTCTCTCTCTCTCTCTCTAACTACCTGCCTGCATGTTGTTTTTGTTTATCTATCTGTCTTTAACTGTCTGTCTGTCTATCTTCTTTCCTGCCTTTGGTTATCTGTATGCCTGACAGACAGACGGACGAACAGACAAGCAGACAGAGAGTAGACAGACAGCCAGTGGCAGCGACATACAGACAGACAGGCATGCATACAAATAGAAACAGGGCTCCTTTATGAAGAGTCTTTAGTGCAAAACGGAAAAAAATGACAAATAAAGAAGAGATGCAGTTTCTGTCAATGAGAATCTCGTCGTTTCTAACAGCAACGTCATCAGCTGCTGAATCCCACCGCGTATAGAAAATAGCGGTTGGACAATATTTCATGTAGGAGGGCGTGACCTTTAGCCGAACTCTCTCTTGGGGAGAGCGTCTACATTCCTGTCTTTTGGCATAAAAGAGGAATAAAGCTAAATGAAGACTAGCTTAAGGACCGGGGGGAATTGGTTCAGGGAAAACGCCAGGCTTATAATTGAATTTTACAACTATTAAGTAAATCAACCCCCTCATATCCATCCTCGTCCTTCCTATTCTCCCTCCCTCCTATCCTCGCTCTCTGTCTGTCTCTGTCTCTGTCGCTCTGTCTGTCTCTCTCTCTCACCTACCTTCCCTGTGTCTGTTATTCTTTCTGTCTTTTCCGTACTCTTCTGCTCAATCGTTTCCTCTGTCCCTCGTTGCCCCTTTCCCTGATACAGAGACAGAAACACAAAGACAGAGGCAGAGAGACGAAGACAGACGCAGAAGGGCAGATGGTGAGAGACAGAGATTCAGTGAGATTCCGATTGGCTCTTCGGGAGTGAAGTGAGATCAAGATAAAGTCCCCAAACGCATCGACTTCGCCAATTTATGACCAATCGAACATACGCTCCTCACCCTCTCTGCCCCCTCCCCCGCCCTCCCTGCCCCTCTCCCAACCTCCCTGTCCATCTCCCACTCTCCCCTTTCCCCTACGCGATTTACGACCCTGACCGAACCCGGGATCATATCGTGCCACGTTTCCATGGCAACAATCTAGGTGGAATAGCGCCCTCGAGCGCCCGTCCGCGAGATTTTCAATCATGCGACGGGTTCTTCCTTGGAGCGTGAGATTTATGCGAGACCTTGATCTAATCTATCCGCTGGTCCGTCTTTTAGCAATCACGCCAAATCAACTACCCCACTTCAATACCACCTCTGTCAACCTCACCCACCTCTGCCAACCTTGCCTCTGTCGACCCATCTCTGCCAACCCATCTCTGCCAACCTTGCCTCTGTCAACTCACCTCTGCCAACTCCATTTCTGTCAACCGCACCACATCTCTGCCAACTCCACTTCTGTCAACCGCACCTCTTCTCTGCCACACTTACCCCACATCTGCTAACCCCACCTCTGCCTACCTCAACCCACCTCAGCAAACCTCACCCTATCTCTGCCAACCTCACACAACTTTTGTCAACTTCACCTATGCCAACCTCACCCTATATCTGCCAAGCTCAAACTACCTATGCCAAGTTCACTCCACCTATGCCATTCTCACCCTACCTCGGCCTCGGTTCTGCGCCCTGCTATGGAAGTTTCGCTTCTATAAGACTCCTCCGGCTGATAAATGCGTTACATAAGGTTATGACTGCTTAGATAAGATAAGGTTACGTAAAGTAAGGCAGAGTAGAATAAGGTATAGTAGGATAAGGTAATACAACTTTAGGTAAGGTAAGGTAAGGTTAGGCAAGGCAAGGCAAGGTGAGGCAAGGTAAGGTCAAGTAAGGTAGGATAAGATCAGGCTAGGTGAGATAAAGCGAAGTAAGGAAGGTTAAGGTAATAGCAAGATAGCAGCCAAGTTGTTAGGCGTCTCTTTTAAGCTAAATCTTCGGAGGAGGTATGATTCAAAGTGGCATCAAGGATCGGTGAAAGCATTTGTACACGGCGAATATAAGCACCCACCCCATCCAAGCTTTACAGATCGTTCCAAATACGATCAACAATTTAACCACCGGCAGAGGCAACAACACAACAATGACATTAGCAATAACAATAACAACAACAATAATAACTTAAGTGACATTAGCAAAACAATAACAATAACGACTTAAGTGCGCGCGACGATTTGCTAAACGTCGATAGGGACTCCTCCCTTCGACAATCTTCCACATTCAACGCTTCGTCAACCATGCGTGACGGACAGCTCCGGAAATCTGCACTGCGTCCAGTGAGAATGTCTCGCAAAATGGCGCTATAAAATGCTTGTTCGAAAAGACACTAGGACGAGTCAAGAGACAATTCAATGCGTACATTCCCCAATTTTTCCATGTTATGTTTTCTGTATTTATTTGCATATATTTGCATATATTTGCATATATGTAACGGGGCAATTGACAGGTAAAAGTGCAGAAGGCGTTTAGCATTGTCGGCGGGACACAAAGTGACTTGGTCTGTTTGTAATAAACCTAATGATTAAACGATGAAGTTCATATAAAAGACAAGACGCCAAACGAACGCCCTGCCCAGTAAACATGGAATGGCTAATAATGTGGCGCCACTAGGAAAAGGCAATACATAAATAAATAGCCATCTACCGTGACATCGACTGCGAACTATTGATCCCACAGCTCTCTGTCTGTCTGTTTGCCGATCTGTCTGCTTATCCTTCTGTCTGTCTGGCTGGCTGGCTGGTTGTCAGTCGCTCTCTCACTCTCTCTCACTTTATCACACACACATACTCTCTCTGTCTGTCTGTGTCTTTCTCTGTCTGTGTCTGTGTCTGTCTCTGTGTCTCTGTGTCTCTGTCTGTCTGTCTGTCTATCTGTCTGTCTGTATCTCTCTCTCTCTCTCTCTCTCTCTCTCTCTCTCTCTCTCTCTCTCTGCAGGCTTCCCTATATAATTCAAAAATATTAAGCTATGTCGGTCAGTCAGTCATTTACATGTTCGGTTTTTCGTTCGTTTCATTCGTTCACTCGTTTGTTCGCCCTTCATTCATTCTTGCAAGCATGCATTCAACCAGTCCGTCCGTCGGTCGCTCGTTCGGTCGGTCTGTCAGTCAGTTTGACCCTCTTTCTCTGATGCAGTGTCTCGGCTTCTGTTTGTCCTTCTGCCTGTCTTTCTGCCAGTCCGTCTGCCTGTTCCTATCGACCGTCTGTTTGTCCGCACAGCGCTGTTGCAAATAGACTTACATCGACGGGATGCAAAGCTCATTTCCTACGCATAGGTTATTT
>OZ029916.1:38855395-39182895 GCA_964023275.1 Norana najaformis | reverse complement strand
AAACTCGTCTGCATAAGGTTTGCCCACTAAACTGGAAACTTAACAGTTCACGATAAACCTCTGGGAGACTAAAGGAAATCGTAATGAGATATCTAGCAAAGTGCATAAAAGGATCATCAAACTAAGAAGGTAATCAATAAAGAGTCGGCAGTTCTACCAGTGACATGCAGTTGCTATAATATCCTTGTTGATAAGCATACGTTCTCAAAGTATAGGCTGTAAAAGTCAGACCAGCCTATCTCTGAACTAGGGGATTCGACCGGGCTTCTCCGTTGGATTATGATTTTGATTTGACTCGAAGCGACCATCAGTTGATGGTTGGGCATTATGATAACGGCGCAATAGAAGTCTTTAGAATAGATTAATAGAATAGTTAGTTAGAAACAGTGATAATAATTACATTTTCACTCAGTTTTAAATTGTAAATACTCCTGTAATATGCAGCCACTAGTGCCAACAATAATCTAACTGTTATCAGTTAGTAATATTCATTATAATCAATATATTTTGGAAGAACTGATAGTGTAGTCACCTAATATGACCACATCTGTTGCAATTTATGCAGTGTCCCTCGTAGGACCCTCTAATTGCTGAAAAATAGCAACATACACTGGTATCATGCACTAATAGTAGGCCTAGTAGTGTTTAACGACCCCTGATGGCTGCCAGGACCTTTGACGTCAACCTTGCCTCACCATGCATGACTTCGTGACACCAGGCAGTCTATAAATGGTTAAAAATAGCCTATAAAACGATGCGTAAGGCTTTAGAAAAAGATATACAAAGAATTGGACGAACCGCACAAACCGTTGGATGAATTACCAAAATATAATGAAACCGAGAATAATGAATAAAAGAAATGCTAGAATATACGAGACAATGATAAAACCGATTTTGTTATTCGGATCAGATGTTGGACAATGACAAAACAAGATGAAAAAAGAATCCCCACAACAGAAATGACCTGGCTACTGAAAACCACAGGAATCTCACGACTACAAAAAGATCAGAAATGATGAAATACGACAATCCTTGCATATACAGACAACCCTGCTAAATAAAGTTGTTCAGCGAAGACTCCTTACGACTGGTCACGTGCAAAGATAGCCACGTGACAAGACTCGCACACAGTCCATTGCATGCAACACGCGAAGGAAGATCTCGACCAAAGATGTTAATAAGGGAGGGATTCCCTAATTAACATCTTTGACTTCGACTGTGCTGGATAGGCAACATAAACGACGACATGATACGACTTGGACTAAACCTTAGAACAACACTTAATGTGACAAATGACCGAAAAGAATGAAGATCATTTATTCACACCCATCGCCGTTGAAACGAATGCTGCTGCTGATGATGATGCTGATCCTGACACTGATGATGATGATGATGGTGGTGGTGGTGGTGATGATGATGATGATGATGGCTGTAGTGTTGGCCTGTATTTGAAGTAGTAGTTTTCCATAGTTTCGCAAGATCACGCCTGCAGACTGCCACGGCCCTCTGGCGAATGTCAGAAATATCACCGACTTGCCTGCATTAGCCATCCCAAAATAGCGGTTGGAATTCGAACCCTGGTCGCGGTGAGACACCGGCACGTCTCCATGGATACGACGACCAGCACGCGCGTACGCAGCCTTAAATAATGCAAATATAAATATAAATGTACATGTTTTTCTATAGCGGCCGTATGGCCTCGACCCTGCTCACTTTTCAACAGGTCTATGTAGGCCTTCAGCGCTGCTCACTTTTCAATAGGCCTATGTAGGCCTTCAGCGTTGCAGCCTAAAGCCTAAAGCACGCCAGCACTCAAAACAGATTACATAGGCAAGAAAAAGTGCTTTGTTGACACTCGATGTAAATTCATCAGGCTGAGGTTTCTCCTTTGAAGCGGAGGGTTAGGCCAGTAAGTGCACGTGCACTTTTAAATTCAATGGCTCATATTCTGTGTAGGTCCATGACTTGCAAACGGACCGTTTCACTGCAGACAGGTGTTGGTAGGTAAGAGGTAAGGTAAGACTCGAAACGTCTTTTCTTAGTTATTCGCCTTCTATTCATGGAAACTTCTTTGAAAAAATAGACCCTCTCGTGCTATAATTGGACCTCTAATCCAATCTCAGATTGAGTTTCTTTAGATTAGATTAGATTAAATTGGCACGATAAAGACCTTACCGAATGTCTAGGGCGAATAGTCCGACGCGTATAAATTTTTAGGCTTAAGCCAAATTAATAGGCCTCTTGATTAATTAGGCCACTAGGTCTGCAACCGACATTTTGACCTTACAGAATTCGATTGGTCTATTAAATTTGTTGACACACTGGAAGGAAAGGCGCAAACGAATTTAAGTGTTTTGACAGCGCGTGAAAAGAATATACAATTTGACGAAGAGCGTGAAAGGAATCCACGATTACCCTCAGCGGATTCGTTCTGTTCTATAAAAATCTTGAGCTCGAACAGCAACGTTCTACCTCCCCCGAATGGTCATTAAATGTAAACGTACACCGTTTGTATATAGCGACCGTATGGCCTAACATGTCTTTCAAGAATTACAAATACTTAGGTCCAACGATTCATGTCTTGTCGTTAAATTGTGGCGCTATATAAATAGAGAACTATATGGTTCGAAATAGTAGGCCGTTGCTGACTAACAGCTATAATTAAAGTGTAGGCTGTGTAGCCGGATGCAGCCAATTCGCAGCTGTGCATAAAATTGGCCTATAGTACAGTTTATTGGGCGCCTGTAGTCTAAGATAAGTGCTTTAATTTGTAATGTTTGGTCAATTGTTTTAGCTCCACCAGGTAACATTTTATTTTCTGCTCAAGCCTAATAGGCCTACATGTCAGCATGCATGCAATCCTGATTCAAGTGGTGGACAAATTAAACATTAAATGATCCCTGTCGAGTCTAAGAATGCCAGTATCTCTAGAGTAAGCCACGTCTAATCACAATTTAAGAATGTCAATATCGAGCGTTAGAACTGGCTAACCATACTACCGCGCTGCATCTGACTCATGCGGCCAATGATTCAATTATCGTTTCATCGATTTCAATTGAGGAAAACAGGTAAAGCGCATCGGATGTGGTCAGACAATTGGATACAGTGGAGTGCATGTAAATAAGTAAGTATGCAAGTAGTCTTTATTGGCACCAGGCAAATTTAAAACAACGGTGCATACAAAAATCGTAATCGTAAACTCGTTGAGAACCAGCTTATTCAAGAGCACTGCGCCAAGTCAGAAGGATTGTCCTGGGGTACCATCACACGAACTTACCAACACCTCTCCCTTGTAATTCTGAAAAGGTCTTTCACTCAAAAACACTCCTTCACAAGTCCTACCCTGCGTCCTCCTCTTCTCCGTATCTCTCTTTCCACTCCAATTCCAAACAACATCCACCGTAGCCGTCTGATTGCATGCCTGACTCGGATCTTGACCTGGAACCGAACCCTTCCTGCCTATCGATATCGTTTTGACCGAGCGTCTGTGAACAAACTGGTTCCCGCGACTTAGCTTTTGTTGGGCGCTGTAGAAATCTCGAGTTACGATTACGATGCCATGTGAAGAAAAAATCCGAGGACCAGGAGATTGAGCAGAGAGAGCCGACAGAGGAGCTGTCATCAGCGACTGCGTGACTCTTCCGTGTCAGAGGGCTCCAGTACCTGGAGGAAATCTAAAGGATCTGGGTGGACAGCAAGCCCCTTAACGTCTAGGGGTCTGAGAATCGTCGTAGTTCCCCAGCGGGGTCCGCGGCAGAGCCCCGGAAGCCAACGCTTTATGAAGCATTTAGTATAAGATTGAATATATTTAGTTATATGTATGTATTGCCAGAGATTCCTATACTTGGATGAAAATTGAACGGGTCAGAACCAACGATCTCCAAAGACGCAAAGCCCGAAACGAACGAGGAATTTCGTAAACTGCCTAGTGGGTCCGGGGCGGAGCCTCAAAAGCAAATATATTTTACCGAAATAAAACAGGCCAGGAATTAAATATGTGAAATTTTTACATTTTAATGTAGCACACTCACTTCCGTCGGCAGGAAGTCAAAGTCAAGACTCATCGATCGGAAGAGGGGATATCTAAAATTGTTGTCAGATCTACACGAATCGCAGAGTTCACGGTGGATTGTGTTTGGGATGAAAACCAGCTTAAAAGCACAGTTAAAATGATGCAATGTATTGCAGTTTATATACAAATTCGAGAGAAAATTAATAGCGTTTATATAAGACACAAAGTTGATTCTTTGTTGTGCAGCGTTGAAAATTGTTAGACTTTAAATTACTTTCATGCATAGTAGGGGCGTAATCTATTGCTCTCAGTATGCAGGACCGGAAATAATAAGAGACCACAGCCGTAGGCTTAAATGTCATCTTTCTCAATTCTTTAACACTTCTCCGCCCGTTCGTAACCTCATCCTTAAAATTTGGTAATCGCTATATAGCCATAGCTGCCCCGCTACTCTGGAATAAACTCACCCCGAACTACGACACTTATCTGACTCATCATACAAACTCACCTATGCTCCACCGCTTGCAATTTCTGCATTGGCCTTTCACTCAAAACTGAAAACAATCCTTTCACAGATCCTATGTTGACTTCCCTTCTTCCTCTTATCCCTCTTTCCGCTTCAATCCCAAACATCACCCACCGTAGCTGCCACGCTGCCTCTGCCTGACTGTTGGATCTTGACCTGGAAACGAACACTTTCGCTATTGATTTTGTTTTGACTGAGCGCCTGAGAATAAGCTGGTCCCCGCGAAGTGGCTTTTGTTGGGCGCTGTAGAAATCTCAGGATTACGATTACGATTTAACCGTAATTTGTCAAAATTAGTTGACCAGGTGCGATAGTTTGTTTGCAGAAGGCGTTGCGCAGGCGGTGCATTAATAATTGGTCACAGGACCATGTCACAAATCGCATAATTTTACAAGACCTTTAAGAATTGGTTGATATGTGGGTTGCGTGACGTCATGCCTTACTTTGATTGGTCTATTGCAATATTGCTCATTAATTGTGATCGTCTATTGGTTGGTATTTGGGTTGTATGACGTCACGTTTTGCTGCGATTGGTTAACAGGTAGCATAACAACCATGCAAGATGGCAGACTTGGGGAACAGAAAGAGGTGGGTCGGCGGAGAAACGGTCAGAAAGATGTCGCACGAGAAAACAAACGGATATATGAAGGAAAATAAGGAGAACGAGGTAAGTGTCTCAGTACTTCCATTGATGGGAATTGTTCCAGATGGCATGTAGCTCAATATTAACGCGATTCGGCTGACGTAACACGGGTTTAGACGTGTTAAGCATTAGTGGCTCGTGAGTAAGTGAATAAGTAGGAGGTATCCAGGCGCTTAAGGATTACGTGAATCGGCCTTGGTTAAGGATCATCTGTGAAATCATCTGTGAAATGAATTACGCGGGGAAGTTAATTACGAGGAAGACAGGGAGATAGTAATCCCGCCACGTTTTGACGAACTGCATAAGATAATGTGGTTTGCTTCTACAAAACTGTGTGGCTTAGAACTAAAACTGGGCGGATTGCGGATAATCCTCGAGAAACGGCCGCTTGCGATCGCCCTATTTATAAACAATATGGCCACCCCAAACTGCGAGAGAAACTAGAGCTTTGCAAGCTACCGGAAGGACTCCCAAAAATAAGTAAGTAAGTAATCCGGGTGGAAGTAAGTAGTAAGTAAGTAAGACGTTTGTCTACATGCCATGTGTCCATCGGCTGAGCGATGAATCTAGAAAATGTTTAGTGGTTCCAGTAGCAGATTGGACTGCTGCAACCCTAAAAGGCATAATATTACATACATCTTTCCAGGGACTCATATCTGATGAACGGAGTGCTTATTCTAAACTGGAGAACTTAAAAAGCAGCATTTTCATGCATTCTGCTGTTGTGCATCAATGCAGCTTCATAGATCCGAAAGATGTTAAAGTACACACACAAAACACGGAGAACTTTGTGAGTGCATGGCAAAAGCAAATTAAAAAGACAGTTTGAATCAAGCTGTGATTTATTTCCAACGTATCTGCAGAAGTTCTTGTGGTGAAACACTTTTTGTGAGAACTCTTTCTCAAACATTCGTATTTGCATTGCAGAAACTTACCCAATTTCTTAATTTACTGATGCCATTAGCTAGTATTTTCAAATTCCTTTGTGTTACTCTTTTTTTGTCCATTTAGCGGCATTAATAAAAGTATTTTAGTAACTTTGTGTTAGTCTGTTACTTATGGATTACTCACTTACTTATTGGGTGTCCTTCCAGTAGTATGCAGCACTCAGATTTCTCTCGCACTCTAGGGTGGCCGTATTGTTTATAAGCAGGGTGATTGCAAGTGGCCATTTCTTGAGGATTGCCAAATTGCATTACCAGAATACCATTCTCATTGAAACTGCTACTGCCCATGCCAGGTATTGCTGCTGTATAAGCTATGCACAGATCTCTGGTCCAGATTTTTAAAACTGCGACACATAATAACAAACGATAGAGTTATAGCCTTCTTCCGTCATTATTGAGGAAAGAGCTCTATATAAATATGAGTATAATGTATGCCTGTAATTAAACTGTAATTGGTGTGCCACACTGCCATACAATGTCTCAAAATATTTTTGCCACACTGAAATTTCTGCCTTTCTATCCAACGTGGAGTGCTTCACACTTTTGAAGACTAAAGATGTATTCCTTTTTCAGTCTGAATCATAGTGAAATGCAAAATACAGCGGAGAAGTTCAAAGAGGTGCTAAAAATTCTTTTACAGTGACAAGCATGTTGCCAATGTCTGTTGTTATTGGTCATTACTTTTACAAGTACAGTGTTTACCTGTAACCGTAGGTTATGCCGACTCTCTGAAATAACTGAATCAGGTGCAGAGTTGATTGAATTTCGCTGTTCTCTGATGTACTGTCCGTGGCAATTCGGCTAAATTCGTTTCTATGGATTCAGCTGGGTTTGTCATTCAGTCCCTGGTCAGATTCAGAAATGAGTTTTGAGATACCCTACCCTGCCCTACCCTCCCTATATCCAAGCCATCTCCCAGTGAACACACTGATCATTTTCCATAATTTGATTGGGGCTCACACAGCTCGTTTCGGGACCCACGCAATTCAATCATGGCCAGTTCCATAATGACACAAATAATTCAGCTGGGGCCTAAAATGGTGACTGATTTGATTTTGCTGCATTTTGGGAATTTGTCTGTAAACTGCCGGATAATGTGAGAACATTTGCATTAGTCTGAGGTGCAATATGGGTTTAACAGTTTGTCTTTCGGTAACCGGATAGCAAAGGATACGTAGTTGGTTTATTGTTGTCATGTTTGTGATTCAGTCGAAAGATCCTGCTGTGCCTCTAAGGTTAGTATTTAGAGTTGTCTTAAAGATGGCTGATTACCTTACTGTACCTTATCTTGCCGTACCTTGTCTTACTCTACCTTGCTTTACCTTGATGAAGTAAATCAACATAAAAGTAGCATGATCCTTACAATGCTATATGACATTTTACCTTACCTTACCATATCTTGCCTTACGCAGCTCTTTACCTTGCCTTACCTTACCTTACCATAGTCTATCATACCTTACCTTACTTGCTTTATGCTATCCTACCCTACCCTGGTCTACCTTACATTATCTTGTTCTATCCTACCTAGGTGAATTATTTTAGCTGTTGTTAGTATTATTATTGGGGTGACCTTGCCTTGTGAAGTGGATGTGACGTGAGGGTGTATGTAAATATGCTCCATTCCATTGGTGTATTTAACCAGGTATCAAGCATCCCTGGTTTATTAAATAGTCAACTGGAGACTTGGGGCAGTTACTAGTTGCAACCTGTGGTAGCCCCTCACACCCCCCTTTGAGGACCTGTGCACCCATTTGTTCAGGTGAGAGAATGCAGTCCAGGTATTATACCTGCATGCTAGTCACCAACCGGACTCATTAACAACTTATTGACCTGTGACTTTCCGAGGCTCATGACTAAACAAGGATTGCGTCGGCTCAGTATTGTCTGCTCTGTTTCAAAGACATGCCTCGCGGGAGAAATCCCTTGAACGAGCCTTACCTGTTTGTCCTTCTGCTTAGAGGTGACCTTCGATCGATGCCTTGTAGGTCGAGATAACAGTGCAGTAGAAGTTATCAGATTAGACGTTGCCACTGTGTGGTAGCCGCAAAAGTAATAGTTATGGTGTAAATGCGGTATATAAATGTGGTATAAATCAATGGCAAAATGAGGTATAAAAATAATTTTTTGGGTATAAATTTGAAGTAAAATGAGTTATAAGAAAGTGGGGAATGATGAACCTTGCACTAGCCCCTAAGATTTTGTGGGTATATCCATGTTGTTTGGTACCTGTTAAACCAAGTGGTTGGTTCCTGTTAAACCAAGTGGTTGGTACCTGTTAAACCAAGTGGTTGGTACCTGTTAAACCAAGTGGTTGGTACCTGTTAAACCAAGTGGTTGGTATCTGTTAAACCAAGTAGTTTATGTTGAACCATTTGGTGTATGTTAAGCCGCTGTTAAAGCAAGTGGTACCCCTTAAACCAAGTGGTTCCTGTTAAATCATTTGGTATCTGTTAAGCCAATTGGTGGCTGTTAAAGCGAGTGGTACCTCTTAAACCAAGTAGTACCTGTTAAACATTGACGAGTTCCTGTTACACGGCTTTGTACCTGTCCGTGCTAGTTGCTGATTTTATCTTTCTTATCTCTGCCATCAGCTTCGATATCTGGAGAGTTTCTTGCCAGTGAGTGAGTTGTCATTCATTCATTAGCAAATGTCATTGAAACGCTTATTTCTCAGATGTCTGCATTTATTCGTAGCTCTCTTCAATTTAATCTCTAGTAAGAGCAGACACTAAAAATGAGTCGGTAACAACACGCTGAAGCGCAAGCATGACGTCATCCTTATGGGGCAATAAATAAAGACACCAGAGTGGCTAGAATGCTAACAGTCATGACGGACATGCTAACAGTCTGATGTCAAAGCACATCCATTGTCACCTGCCACCATTGTCTAAGTGCTTCAGAAGATCTCAGTAGTGTCTGGTTACAGGCCACAGCAAGTATGATATATGGATCGATGGATGGATGAAGGGAGGGAGGGATGGAAGGATGGGACAATGTAACTTGGACAGATGGATGGATGAAACAGGTAGGGATGACTGGATGAAATATGTAAATTGAATAGATGGAGTGAATGAGTGAATTCATGGAGTAAGTGAATTAGTGTCTGCTGTCATTATAAAGTAGTGTTAAGAAAGTACTCTGTCATGTCTGCATTGATCGTAGATCGTGAATGAAGAAACTGACGGTCTTTCTGGACCAGCTTCCTGTACATCAGTCTCTTCTTGGTTGCTTGGTTGGGGTTCTCCTCAAGCCCTTTTATTTATTGCCCCATTTGGACGATCATCTGCTTTGCATCCCACTCTGCAGAAAAGACACACTCAAAGTGATGTCATCAATCATGAGACACTAATGTAGTCTGAGATTGTTTGGTTTGTCTGATAATAAAGCACAGTAATTGGGTACATGATAATCTAAGGGTTGCCATGCTGGACTCAACCCAGAAGTCAGAGGTTCAGATCCCTGACAGGGCAGGGAGTGTTCTAGATTTTTGCTCCACTGACACCACCTAGTGAACTCAGCTATAAAATAAGCACACAGACCGTACACTGTCAAATGGAAGATCAGGCGGCAAGGGAGAGGACTGACCACCAGCCCTCACTTGCCGAAGCTAGGAAATATGAAGTCACTAACACTTCATACCTTTGACTGCCTTTCTGGGTTAGCTTTTGCTCATGTTCTAAAGCACATTAATTGTAGCCTTTAGTCAGGCATTATTGTAGCCTGTTGTAGTGATTTGGCAGAATTGTCTAGTGTGGGCAGTGTATGAAATGCCAGACAATTCAGCATAACTGCAACTTTTGAATGTATCTGGACTTGTGTTTAGGTACTTGAATGTACTTGCCACACTAGTGTCTGCTGCTAACAGACATTATTCTTATGCATATAATTGAAAACCAGACTCGATGTTTGGCAAGATAGCAAGCTAAGTCTACTGCTGATTAATCCAAGTTCTGGTAGTCTGAGAAGGCTCTATAGAAGCACTGTGTAAATTTTCATTATGGCACCTGGTGTAGCATTACATTTCATTTCATTGCATCGCATTACATGACATGGTGTAAATTTACATTACAGTATGCATTGTAAAATTAGGCTACACTGCATTGCATTAGTTTGCTAATCTTATTATTGTGATTGCAACTTTATAAATAGTGCATTTTGGAAAGAAGCTTCCCCGACGCTAGCTGCTGTAGTAACAATGTAGGATGTTTCAGCTTATGATGCTCCAAACCTGTCCATTATCCAGTTAATTATGTGTCGGTATGTTTCATCCTGTCTTTATAAAGTGATGCATTGTTTATGAGCTAATTACTCAGATTCACATGAGACTTCTCTGTAACTTGTTTCCGGGTAGCGACTATTTTGTTGGTGAAATTCCACTCGACTTTGGTATGGGTTCACCCTACTGTAGGGAATACAGTATTTTTGGTTTTAAGTTTTTATACCCTGCTGGTACCAGACATTACTTTTTTAGTGTTGTACTAAATGCCACACATTTTGTGTGCTGGTATTTTTGGCCCAGGGTTTCCCCAGTGACCGACGTTTTGTTTGTAGGGCTGGGCGGCTATTTCTGTTTTATGGTGTGGCATGATGAGAAATACGTTCGACGACCGGACTGGGGAGGGAGTGGGTGGCCAGTAAGGGAAGGGAGACAAGGAGGAACGCTCAGGGAGCCTGAGACCTTAGGTTTCTGGTAAGGAGGAGAAGGTGGGCAGTAAAGAAAGGGGAAATGGACGTCCGTTAGGGGGGAGAGACACTGGCTTTCAGATGGGAGAGTGATGCAACGCTGATGGGTTGTTGGAGTGGTTAAGGGTGTGGTTAGGCATTGGTCAGGACTGTATAATTTCGAATGCCGAAAGTCTGTCATTTGGGGTCGGATTTGGAAAGCGAGGTTGTGGTGGAGGAGGAGTTGGTGGTCGTGGTTATGGTGAAATAGGTCAGGGTATAAAAGTGTACATGTATCTCGATTTTTATGTAGTACATTTAATGGAATCTCTCAAGTGGTTGTGGATCTGCCTGAATAAAGAGTGTATTTATTAAAATTAATTTCCCTCTTTTTGCCAGGAAGCTAAAATTATGTTTTTATTATTTTCTTGCGGTAAACTTTATTTTTTATATTATCTGTTCTGAATTGTTTTTGTTTTCATACAAATAAAATGATTATTTTCTGTTTTCTATGTTCTACCAAAGATGTAAATCGTTTGTTTTTCTTTTCAGGCTAATGAAATTGCATAATATTTAGGCAATTTGTTTATTATTTTGAAGCAGAAATTTTTAAATTGATGTTTTTGTTTGACAGGCTATATATGCCCAGTCGGCTCGGGCTACAAGGAAGAATTTTGAGTCGTTTGAAGAGACACCTTTGCTGATTGCCATACTTACTTACTTGGGTTATGGAATTCTCATTGTCTTCGGCCATGTTCGCGACTTTCTTAGGAAATGGCAAATTGAAAAAGTTCCAATATCGGCCGCATCAAATCTTGAGGTAGGCTTTCAAAAGCTCCTAAGGAACTGTTTAATTCATTCCAGTAGTTGCAGGTCACTCGAGTTCTCACTCTGTAACCCACTGGATTTCAACAGGGCTTTTCCAACAGATTTTGATTTTTGACTATGGTAAAGCAACCATCAATTGATGCCTTGTTCATTACGATAACGGCGCTATAGAAGTCATATACATGCTTCGTGTTAGTTAGTGGCACTATATAAATAGAGAAATAGGAACAAATAATCTGGATAGCATTGCAAGTGTGTGTGCCTGTTACCTGTTTGCCCAGGATTCAGTTCTTCTAATGGGAAATTGAAAATTTCTAGTTGAGCAATGCAGCTTAGTGATTTATTATTTATTATTGTTTCTTATTGTTTTTTATTATTTATTGTTATTACTATTATTATTATTTATTATTATTTATATTTTTTTACTCAAGGGAGGAATGATCCTTCTGGGATGAAAAATTTGGTTAAGAGTATATGGGAAGCAGGTCTGGAAAATCAGGTTTTGAAACAGTTTAATTGTAAGTATTTAAGTATTATGTATGAAGCGATGGTATAGCCCATTTTTCTATACAGATCAAACTGGAATATGCGAAAGCAAGATGTGAAAAGAATCCTCACAGTGGAAATGAGTTGGCAATGGAAAATTGCAGGAATTTCAAGACTACAAAAAATTAGAAATGATGATATAAGATAGTTCTTAGCTATCCAAACAACTCTGCTGGGCAGCGTCGTTCAACGGAGACTGCGAAAATTTGGCCACGTAAAGAGGATGCCAGTTGATAGAATCCCACTCCATGCACTACGTGCAGGAATTGAAGGAAAGAGGAACAAAGGAAGACCATGACTGCACTAGGCAGACAATATAAACGATATAGACAATATGAATTTGAACAAAACTGGAAGCAGGCAGTTGATGGAACGTGTTGTATAAAACTTTCCGACTAGTCTTTCTATAAATTCACTGTTTTTCGGGGTGTAAATATTCACATTTCTTATTTAAATTTATGAGGTCTGTTGAGTTTATCGTTTGTGTGCTGACGGATAAGTTTCATATTGCACATGCGCTAAGATTAATGTGAACTTTGGACTTAATTCGATGTACTCTGTTTACACAGTTGGCCGGCGAATTCACCCAGCGAGCCTCTGTCCACTCTCTAGGATTGGTTCTATTAAAAATATTAGCTCCATAGTAACACGGCTGGTATTGTTTAGGTTTTCTCATGCTGATGAGTCACCAGCTGAAGCCCTCGATTTTTCCTGCTTATGCCCCGTCTTCTTGCTGAAGCTCACTGTGGTGTTTTCGTGTTTATGGTCTGTCTAGATTCAGTCAATAACCTCTCCTTTTAAGTCATTATATCTCAAATTTTGCTACACTAAAACGGCTTTTGGCTGCCGAGTTGAAATGTCGACGTGTTTGCTGTGTGGCTCGTCACAGATAGCACTGAGAAAGAGAAATGACTGGTAAACTTCCTTGACAGGAAATGTTAAATTGTGACTCATAATACTGTGTATCGTCATCAAACTCTTATCTTTTCTTCTTTGTCAGGGCAGTTATCTTTTCTTTGTCAGGGCATTTGTCATCTCCAAGATAAAGTTTATCTCTTTGGAGTTCTGTGACTCATCCTTTTGTTGCAAACTTTTATCATGCACGCAAAAAGGATGTTTGCATCATACTTCAAACACTACACTGTATAAATGTGTCATTGTTCTTTTTTTATCACTGTTGTATTGTGTGGTGTGCTGGTAGCCCAAGATGGCCATTGTTATGTGTTTTGATCATTCTAATATTTTTGTTAGTGATTAGCTGCGTTTGAATTCCAATAACTGGACAACGTAAACAACTTCAAGTGCCCTTAAATAGTTTGTGAGCAACGGAGCATTCTAGCCAGACGGATGCCCGTTGTTGTCAGACATGGCTATAAGAGTAGACCCGCGGGACAACTGATCGAACTGGGGCGAATTTCAGTTCAGCAGGGGTGCTGAATTACGAGGAGGAAGGGTGGTGAGTGGAGCGGGAAGTGGAATTGACTGGCTCAGCAAATCGGGGACCTTGCGCGTCTGAAGGCGGGACAAGAACGGTAATGGCAGACATTTATGAGGCATTTTGTCGAGAATGTAAGGAGAAGGATCCAGACCTGGAATTGAATGCAGTGGTGACTCATCTAGTTATCTGAGCATTATTCTGCTTACAGATGAACTTGTTCCTAAGAACTGTTAACACCAACCCTCCTAGCAAGTGCAGAGTTTTGAGAGATACTTAAAGGTGTTATATTAAGTGTCTAGATGCATACATACGTACGGACGTACGTACATACATACATACATGCACATATGCATGCACATATGCATATACTCTGGCCACATTACATGAACTAGTGACTGGTATTTTCAAGTGACTAGTCACTGTGCTGTGTGACCGAGCCACGGTTTGGCCGGAGGAATGTGGGCAATGTGTGTTAACTAGTGAGGGTACCCACTCAAATTTCTCTCTTCAGTTGAATGACGCGCTTGGCTGGCTGGCTGTCTCGGGTGACTGGGCACATTTGGTGGTCTTTCTCTTGCTTTAGCCCGAGAAAAGCTCCCCCTGACAACAAATCGTACCTGTGTAGGCAGATACACACTTATGCAAATGCAAATGTGGCACATCCCGTAGTCAAGTTTATGCATCGCTAAGAGTGCATGTGTCCTTACTTAAAGTGCATGTGCACTTTTATGCAAATGAATGAATATGTCGCTTCTCGTGTTTATGTAGCGCTAGTGTATGTCTGATGTGCGGATTCGAGTCTACACTGTGTAACGATGCCAGACAAATCCTTAATGCATAATTGCTCAGCGCCATTGTGTTTATTTTGTTGCACTGTGTGAGTGTATGAAATAATAATGAATAAACCAATCCTGTCCCACATAGAATATATATCAAGCTGATCAAGGTAACTTTTCTATTCATCTGACTAAGATAACTTTTCTATCAACCTTACTGAGATGGCTTTTCTACTGACCTGGTCAAGAGTTCAAGATAGCGTTTTATCTACTTGACCAGTATAGTTTGTCTATCAGTCTGACTCGGCTTTGATCTCACCTTAACATACTTTCTTACCTTAGCATGCCAAACCTTGCCTGTTCTGCGTGTATGCATATATGTATGTATGTATGTATGTATGTATGTCTGTCTGTATGTATGTGTATAATTATGTATGTATGTGTGTAATTGTAATCTGCATATATATGTATGTACATAAGTAGGTATATATCTGGATATTTATGTGGGGACTTTTATGGAATCTCTGCAGAGATGGTCCACTAATGTCTGCAGTTACTAGACATTACTCCCATTCACTGGCCTTGTTTGGTCCCAGCTGTGAGACCAAAAATGCACCAGTTATGTCCTGGTGTTTTGCCAAAAGTGGGTTGTGGATTAATTGGCAATTAATAGTTTTTGATTGGTCCAATTACCGTTTTCCATCTGCTGCAACGTTTGGAACAATTGGATTGATGTGCTTCTTTGTAATTCATTGTCTTGTAAAGTTGCTTACCTGTTCTGGTGGCTCCAGGTGAAGTTTATTGTGAGAAAGTTGACATTTCATATTGTATTTGGCTAAATTACTGTTGAACAGCTTGATATGTTGATTATCTCCTGTCATATTTACGTGTGCGTGTATTTATATATCTGTGTCTGTATATGTGTATAATTATAATTGGAGTTGTAATTAGAAATTTAATTAGTGCTGCTTCTAGAGAAACTAATGAGAGGCACTCTCTTTGCTGGCCAGAAAGAGGTTAAATGTCATAAGAACAGATAGTATATCAGTTCACAAGCGTTGTTATTATGGCCTGAAACATCGCATCCTACAGATATAATAAGGTGCATCTGAAGAGAAGCTGAAAACGTTTCTTGAGCTGTTTCTGTGATATGATATCGTATGACATATCGATTCTGTATGATGTGTAATATCAGTCTGAATTCTTCCGACACCGATTCAGCCATCTGGAATAGCCTCCTTGTGTACATTACTCACAACAATAGCTCGCCAGAAATATTGATGAAGTGGCTTAAGACCTATTTGTGCTGTCTTTGTTCTGTTGTCTGAACTCTGTTAACCACCCATGCCTACGATTCCTTGCTCAGCCAATGAACTTATGGCATGTTAACAAATGCATTGCTTAGTTCCTTTTTTCAGTGATATATGACGTTATATACGTGTGATATTCTGTAGGGTAAATACTGTATGCTCATACAAAGATGGATGCTGTATGCTCACACAGAAAGTATATGTTAGTGGAGACATTTGTTTTAGAGTGTCAAGTTTGGAAGTTAAGCTTTGATGGCTCAGGACAAGCAAGCAGGAGATGGGTGGTTGGTCTTCCAACATGGGGGAACAAGGAGAGGCCAGGAGTTTACAAGGCAGCCACAACAATACAGGGTTCATGACAAATTTCCGTTAGCATATTCAGATGGAGAGAAGTGGCCCATAATTTGTATATTGGGTGAGCAGGATTTCAAGGTTCAGTTTGGGACCTGTACCTCTGACTTTTCGTGTAAAACGATCACAGCAGAATCACAGTTTGGGGTGTGGAAGACTCTTCTTGTCTAGTGACAATAAATTGTGTATTCACGTTGGCAGACACTGTCTAGGGTGAGAAGGTAATTACTTTAGGGCTAGTCTAGGCTTTCAGTTCACCTTAATTACTTTAGGGCTAGTCTAGGCTTTCAGTTCACCTTAATTACTTTAGGGCTAGTCTAGGCTCTCAGTTCACCTTAATTACTTTAGGGCTAGTCTAGGCTTTCAGTTCACCTTAATTACTTTAGGGCTAGTCTAGACTTTCAGTTCACCTTAATTACTTTAGGGCTAGTCTAGGCTTTCAGTTCACCTTAATTACTTTAGGGCTAGTCTAGGCTTTCAGTTCACCTTAATTACTTTAGGGCTAGTCTAGGCTTTCAGTTCACCTTAATTACTTTAGGGCTAGTCTAGGCTTTCAGTTCACCTTAATTACTTTAGGGCTAGTCTAGACTTTCAGTTCACCTTAATTACTTTAGGGCTAGTCTAGGCTTTCAGTTCACCTTAATTACTTTAGGGCTAGTCTAGGCTCTCAGTTCACCTTAATTACTTTAGGGCTAGTCTAGGCTCTCAGTTCACCTTAATTACTTTAGGGCTAGTCTAGGCTTTCAGTTCACCTTAATTACTTTAGGGCTAGTCTAGACTTTCAGTTCACCTTAATTACTTTAGGGCTAGTCTAGGCTTTCAGTTCACCTTAATTACTTTAGGGCTAGTCTAGGCTCTCAGTTCACCTTAATTACTTTAGGGCTAGTCTAGGCTCTCAGTTCACCTTAATTACTTTAGGGCTAGTCTAGGCTCTCAGTTCACCTTAATTACTTTAGGGCTAGTCTAGGCTCTCAGTTCACCTTAATTACTTTAGGGCTAGTCTAGGCTCTCAGTTCACCTTAATTACTTTAGGGCTAGTCTAGGCTTTCAGTTCACCTTAATTACTTTAGGGCTAGTCTAGGCTTTCAGTTCACCTTAATTACTTTAGGGCTAGTCTAGGCTCTCAGTTCACCTTAATTACTTTAGGGCTAGTCTAGGCTTTCAGTTCACCTTAATTACTTTAGGGCTAGTCTAGGCTCTCAGTTCACCTTAATTACTTTAGGGCTAGTCTAGGCTCTCAGTTCACCTTAATTAGTTTAGGGCTAGTCTAGGCTCTCAGTTCACCTTAATTACTTTAGGGCTAGTCTAGGCTCTCAGTTCACCTTAATTACTTTAGGGCTAGTCTAGGCTCTCAGTTCACCTTAATTACTTTAGGGCTAGTCTAGGCTTTCAGTTCACCTTAATTACTTTAGGGCTAGTCTAGGCTCTCAGTTCACCTTAATTACTTTAGGGCTAGTCTAGGCTCTCAGTTCACCTTAATTACTTTAGGGCTAGTCTAGGCTCTCAGTTCACCTTAATTACTTTAGGGCTAGTCTAGGCTTTCAGTTCACCTTAATTACTTTAGGGCTAGTCTAGGCTGTCAGTTCACCTTAATTACTTTAGGGCTAGTCTAGGCTTTCAGTTCACCTTAATTACTTTAGGGCTAGTCTAGGCTCTCAGTTCACCTTAATTACTTTAGGGCTAGTCTAGGCTCTCAGTTCACCTTAATTACTTTAGGGCTAGTCTAGGCTCTCAGTTCACCTTAATTACTTTAGGGCTAGTCTAGGCTCTCAGTTCACCTTAATTACTTTAGGGCTAGTCTAGGCTCTCAGTTCACCTTAATTACTTTAGGGCTAGTCTAGGCTCTCAGTTCACCTTAATTACTTTAGGGCTAGTCTAGGCTCTCAGTTCACCTTAATTACTTTAGGGCTAGTCTAGGCTTTCAGTTCACCTTAATTACTTTAGGGCTAGTCTAGGCTTTCAGTTCACCTTAATTACTTTAGGGCTAGTCTAGGCTTTCAGTTCACCTTAATTACTTTAGGGCTAGTCTAGGCTCTCAGTTCACCTGTCTTCCTTCGTCGGGAGTGCACATGTACTTAAGTCCATTTTAAGAAGAGCAGTCCCTTTGTCGTGTGTGTGAGAAGGCTGCAATTTTCAGCCACCTTATCGAAGCCGAGTGGACGCTTGTTGATTTCTACCTGCATTTATTCCGTTTTTGGCGCTTTTATTCGTTTGTTCATTCAGTCGTTCACTTGTTCAGCTATTCTGTTTCATTTGTTTAGGTGAGGCATGTCTGGTATGGTACGGTAATTGCTTATAATTATTATATGCTCTATTCGAAGACCATTGTCTGTTAAGAGACCATAGTTTATTTTGAGACCAGTTCACAAAAGCGTGATCTTGACTTCAGTGATCCTTCTTTGGCTCAGTTACTAACTTGACAAAAGCTTGTTTAGGACGAAGACACAACAGCAGTTTTAGGACAATGAGACAAGAGCAGTTTTAGGACAACAACAACTTTAGAACAATGGGGCAACTGGTGGTTGCAAATGTGGCCTTTGGGATTGATTGATTGAAGTGGTTAATTAATTGGTGGCATTTATCGTTTTGGGTCTGCTGTTCATGTCAAAGAAATCTGGTGGCAACTGGTGCCAAGTTTCTAAGGATGTTGCGTGCTTATGACAGCAGATCAATACATGCGCACACACAAACAAAGACACAGACACAAACAAAGACAGACAGAAATAGACACACAGACACAAAGATCCAAGAACACAGAGCCACACAGATACAAAATACACATATGCTGAGGCACAGAAAGACACAATGGCAGAGACACAAAAACACACGGACAGGCACCACACACAACAGACACACACACACACACACACACACACAACAAAACGCAGATCACAAGCACAGATGCACAATGCGCATGCTCGCTGACACACCCTCATCCATATACATTGGCCTCTATTAATCGGTAGAACCAAATAAAGGAAAGAAAATTTAATAACCGATGAGCCGAAATCCAGACTGGTCGTAGAAGCCGGTCAGTGAAGGAAGGAGGCTTCCTGGCGTTTATTGGATTCGACCGTTAGAAATAGGGAACTCTGCCATCCTCATGCAGTCATTCATTCATTCATTCATCCATTCAGGCAGGCTAGCTGGCAGGCAGCCGTCGTTATCCTGGAATATGTGACGGACCCATTATTTTCCTGAAGTAAGCCAAGACATACATATATACATGTAGGTATGTATCTGTGTTATGTATATTTGTGTGCACGTATATATGTATGTACGTTCGGTATATATGCTTGTGTGTACGTATGTGTTATGTATATATGTACGTGCATATATGTATGTGTGTATGTTCGGTATATATGCTTGTGGGTATTCATGCATATCTATGCATGTACGGTATGAGCGTATGTGTGTATGTATGCAGATAAATATCAAATTTGTGCTCTGTTATCATAACAGAACGTATATACGTATATACTGGCATTTTAATTAAGTAATTTATTAATTAGTAACGTGTGTGTGTATATATATATATATATATATTATATATATATATATATATATATATGCACCAGTATCTAATGCACAAGGCATCAACCGATGGAACATCAAAGGCAGGCTGTAATCAGTTCATTCAGTATCCAGAGGGTCAGTCCACTAAGACAGAGATGCAACCTATGGTTGATAATTTAAGCAATTTGAAAAGGATCAGTCTTAAGTTGAAAAAAAATTCACACAAGCTAGCAGAATGAATAGACAAATGGAGGGCATTCCAAAATTTAGGTCCAGCAGCCAAAAACGCTCGTTCACCAAGAACAGTTCTAGTCCTAGGTGTGACCAGGGAAAGACAAGCAGGTGACTTTGCAGAATAATGGTAATTCGGAGGAATAAAGACCTTGCCGCATTGGACGTGCTGTTTACCAAGTCATTAGACTCTTTCCCTGAGGCCCACACTAGCAAAAGTCAGGTAAAGGTCTCTTCATGGCTTTGCTTTACTTTACCTTTCTATTGTACCTTTTTACCTTATTTTTCCTTACCTTATCATTTGCTTGTTTCCTGTCCTTACCTAGCCTTGCCTTATCTGACCTTATATTACCTTTTTCGTTCTTCTTAACCTTGCTTAAGGTTATGTTTGCTACCCATTGTCTTAAAAAAGGATGAAGATGGTGAATGTGTGGTTAGGGCTGGGTGCCTATCTTTACTCTTACCTTTGTCCTGAAGTTGCCTAAGGTTGCTCTTGCATTGTCTTATGAATGGGAGACAGTGATCGTAGTTGTCGCTCAAACAGCAGACATTGTTTTGTTACATAGGGCTGGGTGCCTCTTTACCAGAGCTTTGAGAGTTTCTACACGCGCAACCTCTACCGACGAATCCGCGACTGTTGGAACCGACCCATCTGCGGTGTCCCAGGGGCTGAGTTCAACCTCATGGACCGACAGTCACCTGACTACGGATGGACGTTCAGGTAGGTGGTCGTCGTTATTAATAGCACAGAAATATTATGCCAGGATAGAGTTCTGACGCACCTGCCTCTCACCTCTGCGGCTTGGGTTTGAATTCCAGTGTGTCTTGTATGTTCGTATGAATGTTTGTATGTATGAGTGTGTTTGTATATGTGTGTGTGTATGTGTGTGTATGTATAAATGCATTATGTATGAATGAATGTATTATGGATGTGTTTATATGTGTGTATGTATGCATGTACCAAGACATTTAATACAGTGCCTTTTAAGTACCTCACTGAAATTGTGAAATTTCTTGTGAAATTAGCAATTTGTTATTGAGCTGCATAAATAGGAAAGCGTTAGAGGGTCAGGCCATTCAGGAAAAACTGAAACCGTAATGAATCACCACACAGTCTGTGTCCGACCGACCGTACAACTGAGGGTGTATTCGATGTCTGTTATGAGCGTGCACCGAGCTGCTAGAAAACATCGGGTGTATGTACTTGTAAGGACAGCCGAGTGGCAGTATGCTCGAGGTGTAGCTGGAGGGGGTGTAGAAGATGTTTGTGGATTCATTGACTAGCTGATGGCTTAGGCTTGTCAGGGCAAGCATCCTAGGGCATGAGTTGGCTGAGTGGATAAGTCAAAATTAATCAGCTGCTAATTAGAGCACTCGCCTGATTGGAGTGGAAAGCACATTCCTATGGATTTGTGTGTGTGTGTGTGTTTTGGTCTGAGAGACACACAGTCTACATTTATGGCGAGAGGGAGAGGGAGAGAAACAAGTAGGTAGATACAGAGACATAGAGGGCTTGAGGGAGAGGCAGGATAAGAGAAAGAGGCAGTCAGGGAGAGATGGATGAAAACTATAGAAACATGTAGGAAGATAGAGAGGCAGAGAGAAAGACAGAAACAGAGAAAAAGACAGAGGTAAGTCACAGGCAGAGACACAAATGCCAGAACATGCAGAAGCAGATAGAGAGACGGGGCAGAAAGAGAGACAGAGGCAGGTTGTAGAAGCAGGAAGAGAAAGGAGGCTGAGAGAAAGAGAGACAAACCGGAAGAGACCAAAAGCAGAATGACAGATCAAGACCAACAGACAGACAGACATACAGACAGACCCACACACAGACTGACAGACAGACCGACACACACACACAGACCGACAGACAGACGCACAGACTGGCAGACAGACAAGCAGAGGATGTAGCATAATCAGCATTCCCATGTATCACGGTTGCTTGATGTTTATGACCTGCACTACTGATGAAAGGCGCTATATAAATTTCGGCTAATTGTTCTTTGCATTACTTTTGTTTGACTGTAGGTTCACGGGTAAAACAACACGGGCAATGAACATGGGTTCGTACAACTACCTGGGCTTTGCTCAACCCGAGGGACCTTGTGCCGATGACTCTGAAATGGTGACAAGAAAGTACGGCGTTGGTGTCTGTAGCAGTCGTCACGAAATAGGTTTGTTCATGAGCAGTGGTCTCTGATATAGGTCAGTTCGTATAGTAATTAGGTCAGCTCACGTGGAATTGTCTGGAATTAGGAAAGTCTGTATTAGAAATGTTTGTGAATTGGATCAGTTTATTATAGAAATGTGTTTTATGTAGGGTACTTCATATGAAAGTCTCTGATGTAGGTCAATTTGTACTAGGAATTTTTGTTAAGTAGTTTGTACTAGGAATTTTTGTTAAGTAGGTCAGTTTATGTGAGCATGTTTAGGCATTAGGTCAGTTCATATTATAAATATTTACTATTCTGGGCAGTTAAACTGAAATTATCTATGAATTCGGCCAGTCTGCGGTAGAAATGTTTATGAATTAGATAGTTTTTTGTTACTAAATCATGCATTAGTAGTATTTATTAATTAAAAACAGGAAAGTGTTTTAGGTTAATTGAATATGTTTTTGAATTTTGTCAGTTTGCAATAGAAATGTTAATGACTTAGGTCAGTTCACTTGAAAATATCTATGATAAGGAGGTCGGTTGACATTAGATGTGTTTCATGAATTAGGCTACCTAGCAGAACATTTTTGACAGTGTCTAGGGGACCTCAAGGAGGCCCCGTAATTGCGTGGACTAGGGAGCCTCAAGTGCGTGAGGTCTCGCGTGATTGTTATAAACAGTCAAAATGGCTGCGGACGTAGAATCTGTTGAAATGAACTTTTTGTTTGAAATTAAGAGTTACAAACTGCAAAGCAAACATACGAACAGCATCATTGTGTTCGGTGGCAAAATAATAGATCCAAACTGTCATTTTCCTGACTTTGACCAACCGTAAATGTTTCTGAAAGTGGTTGCACAGGACGCAAAAAATCGACCGCCAAATGGGTTAGGTTTAGGGTTAGGGTAAAGGTTTAGGGTTTAGGTTTAGGGTTTAGAGTTAGGGTTAGGGTTAGATTCTGACCCATACGGCATCTATAAAGAGTTAAGTTCATATTCACCTTCACGTTGACGCCCTAGTATATCAGTTTATGCGAACACTTGAGGTCCTCTAGTATTCCAGTTTAGGTGACCTCCTTGAGGTCCCCTAGTAACGTCCAATTTTTTATTGGTCAGTTTCCAATTAAACTTTTATTCATTCATATGGATATGCATTATAAACAAAGTCAAGTCCCATAAGAAATATGAAGTTGGCCGGGTCTTGTGAAAGTATTGACTGATTTTGTTGTTGCAGGCAACTTGGATATTCAGAAGGAGTTGGAGGAGCTGGTGGCACAGTTTATTGGCGTTGAGGCAGCAATTGCCTTTGGAATGGGATTTGCCACCAACTCCATGAACATACCTGTGCTTGTTGGCAAGGTAAATTATCACAAATGACTCGTTCCACTTGATTGAACTGGCAGAAATACTCGATTCGTGAAATACATTACATTGTGCTGTGATGTGATAGTATGCAGCTTCAGTTACAGGATAGATTATGTTATGTTATGTGTTGTTATGTCATGTGTTATGTGTTATGTTTTGTTATGTTATGTCTTGCTATGTTTCCCTGACCTGTTGTATTTTGACTGCACTTCTCAAATTGTGATTTTTGACTATGGATTTGCTTGAAGCTTCATGCAGTATAATAATGGTGCTACAGAAGTCATTAGATTAAAACACATTATGTTATGTATATATGTATGTATGTGTGTATGTATGTATGCATGTATGTATGTGTGTGTGCATGTACGTATGTATGTATGTATGCATGCATCTGGCTATTTATGTAGGAATGTCACAAGGATGCTAACAGATCTGAAAAGTAGAATAGTCTGCAAATGTTTCTTGAGTTGCCTTTGGTGAAATAGTCACATTAAGATTACATCACTCGACATGACGCTGTATCAGTTAAGTCATGTGGAGTCGCATGATGTAAGTCAGGCTGTGATGTCACTTGACGTAAGTCAGGCAGTGATTCGCCTGACGTAAGTCAGGCAGTCTGCATGTACTGAAGTGGTACACATGCACTTTGCCACTTGCTACCCCCTCCCACTGCTGACTTAAGCAATTAGAGGGGTAGGGGCTGTGTGGATTTCAAATTTGCCTTAAGCAAACAGCCGATACCGTGATCTCGTGGATCTCTTAATGGTGGTAACTGAATGTGAAACGGAATGCTTTCAAGTAACTAAGTAGCCGTTAACTGCGTCTGGGTAGTGCACTGAACTGCCCGCTCCTTGTGGGTCACGGTAGGTCTTTGGTTGCAGGCCACACCCAAAACCAGGGGTTACGTTTCTCAGGGCCTTTGAGAAGTTCTTCTATCATTACTCAAACTTATACATACATACATACATACATACATAATGAACAATACATGCATAAGCGGAGCCTGTTTACTGCATGGATCGGTGACAGTCTGTGGAATACCATGCCACCTGGCACCCACTCAGCCCTCCATTTGTTATCGATCAGTCAGTAAGTACCAACACAAGTTGGTAGTTAAGGAAGGCATCCTGATGTTGGAGTTTGCGTTGTCATGTTTGTGCCTCGGTTATGTTTGTGCCTCTGACCATGCTTTTGAGGAGTTTCTATACAGTCAAGTAAAAAATTGTTACCTTTACCTTTTTACCTTGAACTTTTAACATGCTGAGCTTTATTACCAGACAGTTGATGTCAACAAGCGTTCTGCTCACATTTCTTTTTCCTGTTTGAGCATAACTGTAAGCAGAGCTTTACGTTCAGCTGCTGAAGTAAGGAGTTGTAGGAGCTGCTGACCCAGTTGCATGACATTCGGAGGTTATGAATGATTGCGCGTTCGTAAGAAGCTTCTGTAGTCTTTCAATTGGAGCATTGAGTTAGTGTGCCTCCTCACCCCATCCACCCCGACAGTTTAGAAAACTTGTGGGGAGACATGGGGGTGACTTGACACTCTGCCCACTGGAGCTTCTTATCTCCTTCACCAGTGTTTGCACTTGTCTTGAACTTTTAACCTTTACTTTGCTTGAGTAGAAGTGGCTCTCAGTTAAAGTAATTAATTAATTAATTAAATGTGCATTAGATTAGGCGATGAAAGTCTTGGTTGAGGAAAATCTAGTCTGATCTGATGTGTAGTGACGTTCTAATGCACTAAGCATCAGTCAATGGTCGTTTCACGTGAAACTGTAGTCAGAAGTTGGAGAAGTCCTTTTGATACCCCATAGGCAAAACATCTGATGACATATATCATGTTATTACACTTTATTACACTGGCACTTCATAAATTTTTAGATTAGATTAGATGATGGGTATATAAAACTGCAGATGACAATGCTTATATCATTACAGTGGCACTACAGTAGCTTTTAGAGCTTTTAGATTGGAGTGGAAGATTGATGAATAATTAGGGCGTTGTCTGTTTCTTGTAGGGTTGCCTAATTCTTAGTGATGAATTGAACCATTCGTCACTTGTGCTGGGATCGCGACTGTCTGGCGCTCAGATCAAAACATTCAAACACAACGGTAGGAGTTGCCATCGATACTAAGTCCTCATTATCCTCTTAGTGCAGGTTTGAAGTATGCAAAAACATTTTGGTCTCTGTCTCTTTCTCTCTCTGTGTCTCTTGTTGTCTGGCTCTGTCTTGCTGATTAAGAGGTAAAAATTAATAGAGGAGATTTAATCGATTCCCAAAACTGTCTTATTGAGAACCTGATCAGAGATTGAATTTTTGATTTTGATGTGATTATAATACAATCTTGGGATTTGATTGACTGGCTTAACCTCCAATCATTCCATTGATCCTTCCATTCATCCATCGATCCCTTGTCTTTTTCACTAAATAGTTGATTGATTGGGTGATTGAGTGGTTGATTGATTGGGAAATTGATTAATTGGGTGATTCATCAGCTGATTGATTGATACGATTGATCAGTCAATTGATTGATTGATCGGTTCTTAGACACGAAAGACCTTGAGACGAAGCTGAGGGACGCTGTGGTCGATGGTCAGCCTCACACGCATCGACCATGGAAGAAGATTCTCATCATTGTTGAAGGCGTCTACAGGTGGGTTAATTGGTTTGCACCTGTTGCATGATATCGTGCAACTTCCATCATCATGTTTACTTGCTGTTGCTTTTGACTCTGTTCAGTATGCAGTTTAAAACGATTCGTAAAAGGCACTTGATTAGATCATTTAGATAGCCATGTGTGGCTACGTCGTCGTCGTCATAATAATATTCAGATGCTGCTTCAGTTAAATTCGTGATTCCTTCCATCTGTTCATCAGACTGTCATTCCATCCATTCTGCCATTAATTCCCCTCTTATCCACCCATCCATTCATTTATCCATTCATCCATCTATCCTGCCATTTATTCATCCATCCCTCCAAACATTTATCCATCCATTCATCTATCTTATCATTTCATCTATCCTGTAATTATTTAATTAATTAATTCATCCATTCATTCATTCCTTTCATCAATCCATCTATTCATTCCAAAGAACTATCCATTCAGCTTTTGAACTGATGTCTTTTGTAGCATGGAGGGATCGATTGTTAAGCTGCATGAGATCATCCGCCTTAAGAAAAAGTACAAGGCCTACCTTTACCTGGACGAGGCACACAGCATCGGGGCGCTCGGACCACGAGGTCGCGGGGTCGTCGACTACTGGGGCTGCAATCCCAAAGACGTCGACATCATGATGGGCACCTTCACCAAGAGTTTCGGATCAGCGGGGGGATACATCGGCGGATCCAAGGTACACACGTTTACATTATTACTCAGTGTAATTAATGATATTACATTATTACTCAGTGTAATCAGGATGCATAATAGCTTTAGCTGTATGGTCCAGCCGTATGTATGTGGTGATGAACGCTGATGCTGTCTGGCAAATAACAAAACAACAAAAAGGGTGTTTAGTAGTGACGTAAATGTACCAGTAAAATATTTGTGGTAAAAAATCTGGATTTTCATTCTGGATTTTTAAAATCTGGATTTTTTGGCCAGTTGGAATGGTAAAATATGGTAAAATTTTGGAAAAAATTATTTAAGTGATGTAATCCCTCGGTTTTGTCCCACACACCCACATCTTTTGACATTTATGAGACAACCTTGAGGAGCCTGGTCGACTTGTTACTGCCGTGTGTCTTGTCAGAGTGCAGTCAGCCACCTCCACCATGGTCGACACAGAATGCCCTGCTCTCATTCTGCCGCCTTCAGTTGACCCTCTGGAGTGGCACGTTAGCAGCTGCTTCATTGTATATGGCTAGGGAGTTCATGGAGTATTTCATGGCCTGGATCAACTCCACTGATGACGATACCTCCTGTTCCGCTCCTTTCTCTCCCACGGCATGTTGTCTGTTTGACCTGAGCTGGGTCTCGAATGAGAACTCCATGACCTCTTCCCTCTTGTCTCCATCGAAGTCCTGTAAGCTTGATCCTCTGTCGTCCTGCCTTGAGTAACAGTCCTCTGCAACCGCTCGCTACAGGAGCGTGTTCTACTGGCTCCCCGAAAGTGCCCCATTCTTCTTCCTTAAAGCATGAGGGGGTTGATCCAGGCGATATGGTCAACAACTGGCCTATAGTATAACATGTGCAATATTTTTATTTAAAATCATTAAAAAATTGTAGCCTGTCCAATAACACTATACGTAGATTTTAACAGTTTGGTTCCAGTTAATCAATCTGGATTTAGGAAACACCATTTTACTGAGTCCCTCTTGGTCCACCTGATTTTGGACATACGGTATATAGTGCTGTGGATAGGGCCCAGGTTACTCTGTTTGATGTCAGTGGTTTGAGATGGTTGACCATGACATTCTGAACGGCCTGTTGGTCTCATTTGGCATATCTGGCAAGTGCTTAAATGACTTTGACCTTTCTTGTAGGTGGGTGGCATGTGCTGTATTGTGTTTGGGTTAACTCTATCCCGCTGGGTTGCTACTCCATTTAGCCTGCCACAGGGGCTCGTTCTTGGCCTACTACATAGCTGACCTTGCAGCTGTCATGGCCTCCCCATGTAGTATACTATGTCAACTCTATGCTGATGACATTCAGTCCTACTTGCATTGCCCAGCATCTGAAATTCTTACTCAGTGTTTATAATGCAGCAGGGTATGGTGGCGCTTGGGGCTTCGATGTCATGCAATTGCTTGTGTGTCATTGCATCTGAAATGCAATTTGTTTTGCTGGTTAATTAGCAGCAGCTGAGAAAAATAGCCTCTGTAGTTATAGCTGCTGACTTCCATCGCTTTGTCTTCTCTACATCTGTGTGCAGTCTTGGAGTTGTCTTTGACCAATACTCACCTTTCCTGAACAGGTAAATGTCGTATTCTGTGCTTGTTTTTATCAGCTTTGCCAGTTGTGGGGCATTTGTCGTTCGCTCACATCCAGTGCTACATGTATCCCTGTCCATGCGTCTATCAGCAGTAGGATTGATTACTATAGTGTCATCTATGTAGGTCTCCGTATGGGACACATTGGGCAGCTTGAACGTGTGCTGTGCCCAGCTGCTGGGCATGTTGTTGGAATCCTGGCTACAGATGGGAAGGAAATGCAAGACCTGCAATGCACTGGCATCGTGTCCATGACCTTAGAATCGTCCGTTGCCAGCTCAAGGGCCGAAGTGCAGGAAATGAGCGCTTTCTCTGCATTCCACTGTGGGACATGGGAGCTTGACTTTTTATATGTGTGTCTAGTTACGTTACATTAGATCACATGACTCTTGCCTCATTTTGCAGAAGGTCATTGAGTACATCCGAGCTCACTCGCACAGCGCCTGCTACTCGAGCAGCATGTCGGCTCCCGTTGCTCAGCAGATCATCTCTTCCATGAAGATCATCATGGGACGTGATGGAACGGATGAAGGTGCTTCTTGTTTTACATTACCTTACTTTACCTATTCTTACTTGGTGGAATCAACATAGGAGGTATTACTTGACTTTCCTTTCCTGCCTTTTCTTACTTTCCTTATGTTGCCTTACCGTATCTTACCTTACCTGATATTACTTGATGAACTGGTTGAAGATAGTATTACCTGACCCTGCCTTGCCTTTCTATAATCTTGCCTTGCCTTACATTACAGGCCTTGCCTTGCATTAAATGAGGACTGTTTATTCAAAGAAGCTTGTAATGAAATAAATAAATAAATTGTAGAAATAAATAAATTATAACATTTAATACTGATGCACGGGGTGTTTTTATGTGTGCAATCATGTGGAATGGTTCTTTTGAAGGCAAGTGCCGAATCGGCCAGCTGGCGTGGAACTGTCGCTACTTCCGTCGTCGTCTCCATGAAATGGGTTTCATCATCTATGGCAACATGGACTCACCAGTTGTACCACTTCTTCTCTTCTTACCTGGCAAAATAGCGTACGTATGTTATTTTGACGTGAAATTAAATTTTTTTATTAATTAAAGCTCTCAGTATTTAGTATGTTAAAAATTAGGAATTTGAAAATATTTTCAAATAAATAGTTGATTAAAACAGTTAGTAAGTATTAAGTTAAAAATTAGCATAAAAAATGGCCAGCTATTTGAACAGCCTTTTACTTTGTAAGATAGTGATGCTACATAAATGAAAGAAATAAGTAAGTAGTTGAGTTGTTACAGAGTTGATTTGGTAGTGAATAGAAGATACATATGTTACTTTACCTTACTGGTACGTTCCCTGGTCTTATCATATCCTGACTTTGGCTTGGCTTGCCTTATTTTCCATACCTTATATTGCCTTTGGTTACATTACCTTACATTGACTTGTCTTGAACTGACTATCTAACATTGACTTACCTTAGTTCACTTTGCCTTACTTTGTCTTACCTTACATTGTCATACTTTACTTTACCTTACCTTACTGTTCTTGAGCACTCTTTAACTAGCCTTGCCTCATGTTACCTTGATGCCATGATCCTTCTGTTTACTTACCTTTTCTTCCTTTGCAGTATATTGCATTACCTTACTTCACCTTGGTTTCTCTGATTTACACAATAGTTTCTGTTTAAGTGTTCCTCTCTTTTTCTTCTTTTTGTGTAGAGCGTTTAGTCGTGAGTGTCTGAAGCGTGGTCTGGCAACGGTTGTCGTGGGATTCCCGGCGACTTCCATCATCGAATCGAGAGCTCGATTCTGCCTCTCTGCCGCTCACACCAAGGAAATGATTGATCAGGTGAACAGTTCACTCTGTCACCTTATCATACCACGAATATTGCCATCATATAGTATTGTTTAAGGTGCTGTTGCTTAGTGTTATTGTTTACCCATTGCAGAAGTGATCCCTTAGGACTCACAAATTGTCAGGAGAAAGCAAAGTTATATTTATTATTATTATTTTTTATTATTAATATTTGTATTGTTTTATTATTTGTATTATTTTTCATATTAGTGTTTAAGATTATTGTTAATTACCGGTAGGTAGAGTTTTACCATGTGTGAAATTATTAGGGACGCAAAGGAATACTATTATTGGTGCTGGGAATTGATGATGATGGTGGTGGGTGGTGGTGATGGTGATGGGTGATGATGATGACGATGATATATTTTGTTTGTTTTTTGGGATGGGTAGAATAAGTACCTTCATTAGATACCAGAGACTCGAACTTACTTGCTTTTGAAGCTGAGAATTGTTTTCCATTCAGGCCTTGAACATCATCGATGAAGTCGGCACACTGCTGTCTCTCAAGTACTCACGAATGACCGGTGCACCATTCTCGGAAAATGACCCAGAATTCCAGCAAAGGTTGGTAATTTTTGACTCCTGGGTACAAAGACGTCCTTTGAAATAGCAAGTGATTAAGGTGCAGCTGTTGGATGGATTAGATTTGATTGGTTGATTGGTTGACTGATAAAATTTGCTGGCTTATCGAATGCTTAGTTGACTGATTGATTGGATGCTTGTATAGTAGATGTCTTTAAAGAATCTTTCCAGGGTGCTGATTGATTGATTAATTTGTTGATTGATTTGAAGTTTGATTGTTTTACTGATTGATTCTTACTGATTCATACTGATTGATTTATATATTTGCATGTATACATTGATTAATAAATTGATTGATCAATGTATTGTTCATTCTTTATTTTAGACACTCCCACCTGCCAGTTGTGAGTAAGCTGCAGGAATGATAATTCAAGCATGATCGAATGAGAGTGAACTTGCTCACTCTGATTTCAAGCTCAGGACCACTGCTCTGTCTTCATCTTCTTCTATCTTCATCTTCTTCTATCTTTATCTTCTTCTATCTTCATCTTCTTCTATCTTCGTCTTCTTCTTCTATCTGCTTGCCTTGGCTTCTTTCTCTTTCCTGTTCTCTCATCGGTACGTTCCTGAAACCAGTTCACATTCCGCGATCACCAAAGAATTTACAATCGAGTTCAACGAAATCTTCTCTCAAAAACTTATTGATACGCAGTTGGAAGAAATGCGCAACATATTTAAGTGCATGCTATTTATTTTTTGACAACTGACAGCATTTCCTGAGCTATTCTGTCAATTATATGTTTGCTTGCCTATGCTTGAGTCTGTTTTATTTCCTTTTTTGGGTTTTTTGCTGGAATGGATTATTTGGCATCCCTAATCTGTGAGTTATTTTGACATCTCGGTTTGTTCTGTGTAGAAAATATTCTTTTCTGGATTTGTCCTCAGATGGTAGAAAATGTGGTACATGGAGAAGAATGCTGGATATGGTAAAGAATTGACTATCTGTTTTGTAATGTATTGTTAGCAATGTTTGAGTTGCACTGCTTCTGGAACACCCTAGGAACTTTGACGTTGATTCTTTCATAAGACCAAGTTTTGTTCTGCCTTTGATACATGTTGTCCGTCTGCTTGCTTTAGTTTTCTGCCTGTGCCTTCAGAAATATTTGGGTGTTTCTACAATATTTATGTTTTGAGTCAGCAGCACTTTTTCACTTGGGTTTTGTAGTCACCAAGGACTGTTTTGATTGAGGTATTTAAAGAATAGGTTCTGTATAGATTCTGTAACCTGATAATGTTTTCTGGGGTATGTTTTCTAATGCAGCACAAAAGTTTGGCTGATCAGTCTGGAAAAGATGACCTTATGATAAGCTGTGAAATGGGCTCCTTAATTAATTTTACTCATTAATTCTAATTTGAATTTGTTTGCCACTTTGCTGTTGGTGACTGAACTTGATACTTTTGATCTTCTGTGCTGTCGAGTGTTAAGTGCCTCTGAAGAGTTTTTGTCTGGAAGGGGTGAAGTATAAACAGGTGATTACAGTTGGAGGTTTTTCCGCAAAAAGGCGCCCATAGTGCATGTGCGTGTGTATCAGTTCATTGGCATCAGAAACCATTTCAAACTTTGCAAGATTTTTACTCCTTGTTCAGTTTTCCTGGTATTGCTGCTGAATCATTTTGCTGTTACAGTTTGGGGTTCAGATTCTTTGGAGAGATTCTTAAAAGGCACTATGTGAATGCTGTCTTTCAATGCAATTGCAGATAATTTGCTTAGGCTGTGAAGGCAAATGATCTTTTATTGTTTCTTTCTTTCAGCTTTTCCAGGGTTTTGAATTTTCAGATTGACGTTTCATTGAGTTGTATACAACGACAGGTCATCACCAGTGTTCTGTGATCACCCTCAGCAGTTGTAACTGTGCTATTGTATTATCAGAATTTACGCAAATTTTGTTAATTACTTTTACCTACATATTATTGCTTAAATTTGCGTGAATTTCATTGATTAAAGTTACATAATCGACATTCTTTGCATCTTGGGAGTGTCTTACTTCAGAAATATTGCTGTGATGGCTGCTGCCTCAACTTTTGACCTCTGTTTTGAGGGTTGAGTTCTTGGAAACTGGTTTCATTGTGAAGTTTTTGTAACACTAAGTAGTATGTTATTTGGTTGAGTCTGAGTCACTGGGTCAAGTTGAAGTTCAGGGATGAGCTTAATTATTCTGGGTGTTTTTTGTAATTTCTATTGCAGTTTTTTTCAGTTAAGACATTTTCTGGTGTTAATCATGTAACAATAATGTGAATCATGTTAAATCATGCTAATCATGTGAAATAACATTAATTGTATGGAATCATACTAATTGCTGGATATAATTTGAATCATGTGACATTGTTTTCTAATCTTGGAATGACCTAATCTCGGTATTCATAATGGTTCTATATATTTTGCAGTAGACTAACATTTGACCATAAGCTATGCAGTTAGGTTTTAATTCTTCCTAGTTGTTGCAGTGTTTTGTTGCTTGCACTGGTTCAGGGTTTTTGTTGCAATGTCATTTGGCAAAATGTACTTATCCAGTTTTCTAACCATCAGTACAATCTTGAATGTAACAATATCTGTAAAGAGCAGACAAATGTGTGGCTAGAAAACTCACTAAGTGTCTGATGTCAAAGAACATCTACTGCAGCGTGCTGCCAGGCAGTTTTATCTGATTATTTCAGAAGGCTACATTATTGTCTTGCTTAGGCCACAGTGAATGATTTACTACCAGACAGCCGATGTTCTGGTATGTATAAATGTCAGTGTAAATTTCCAAAAGTGCCACACAATAGCTGCATAAGTGAGACTTTGGGCTTGAACACTGGCATTGTTTCAGTTCAGGTGTATAAGAGGCAGGTTGTTTGCTCAAGTTCAGAGCCAAGTCAGATTTTGGGGGGTCAGACCTGGGAATCGGTATGTTTATGTAGTTTGGTTGTTGATTTGATTTAACATTTTCATTCTTTTTGTTCTGAACACAAGTACTTCTTGAATTCTGCACAGGTCAATAGGTCAATATGATTGATAGGTCAACAGGCTGTCAATGTCATCTTCTAATTTATAACTCGGCATTTGTGTAGCTCAGTTAAGCAGCTTAGAATAGGAGCTATATGAATTTTTGAATGCTAGATTACGATATGTTCTTTCTAGTGCCTTGAATATCAGCAGATTTTTTTACTCATTTTCCTTCTTTGTCCTTGGCAGTTTGTGCAGTTCAAGACCAGTGGTATTTTTGTAGTAAAAAATTAAATAAGCATGTTCGGTTGTGACGTTTTCTTTTTAATTATTGTTATTTTAGAAGTAATGTTATTTATGTTATTATTTTTATTAGAAGTAGTCAAGGAAAATGTCTGGAGGTTAGACGTCATCCTCAGTCAAAATCCGGATCAGGGAAATTTAAATTGTCAAAAATGTTCTTCTTCTCTTGTTGACCAGTTTTTTTGACTCCCACTGAAACCAACTGTTGCTTTATAAAAGAATCTTTATGACTGGCTGTGAAAAGGTTTGCTGAAAGAGAGTTTCACCCCTGTAACGACACTGTAACATCCTAACGTACACTGTTTCTGCTTAACTTTTCCAATCACCATTCTCTTTTTGTGGTTGTGTCAATTAGTAAGTTAGTAGTAGTGAAGAAAACAGTCAGAGTTGCAGGCATCATGAACCTGGATTATTGCTCTAATCCCAGGCAACTATTTTTAATGTTAATTCTCTTGCCGATAATTGTTGATCTCTACTGCAGGATGATAAAGTTTTGACTGATTTTATATATTTTTATCTGTGCTGAATGCCTGCCAGCCTCCCTTCCATGATTCCTGCTTTTTTATGTTTCTGTATGTGCCTCAGCCAAAAACTCATCCTGTAATCTCAGAAAAACTTCTGTCGATAGAGACTTCTAACAGTCTACGAGTAATTGCCTAACATCTTTTATAATCCACAAGTGTAACTGAATTTTTTCAATTCTTCAGGAAATGGAATTTCAGCTTCCAGAATGCTCTTTCCCAGTTGTGGTAGAACTTCAGATCTCATTACTGTTGTATGCACTGCTGATTCAAATTTTGAACATTCTTGTATTTCCAGTTTTCCTGTTTATGGTAGTTTGCAAATTCCTTTTCTCTCCAATTTTTGTTGGTGGTGGTGTTTGGAAAATACTGAGGTTGAAATTTATTCTATGCAGACAACATTTACACTTTACAACATAGCCAAAGTTTGAAGTTAAGGTGATCAGTGTGGTCTATAATGAAATAATTGTTAAAGTTACAAGTTAAATGGAAAGTTAAATGAATATTGAGTAATTATAAGTTTTCAAAATTGAGGTGAGATACATGTTTGTGAAAATTGACTAATTTTCAGTTGTTTAAGTTAAGGCAATTGCTTTGAAAATTGAACGAATTTCAGTTTCTTGGATTTAAGGTGATTGATTTGGAAACTTTTTGTTTTGTTAGTCAAATTATATCGCAAAACAGTTGGACTCTGAATGTTCTTAGACAAGGTTTTGATGTTGTTTGGTTTCATCACATACTGTTAAATGTGGCCAGATCTTCAAGTGTCTTCTCACAACATTAATGTTAATGGCTGTTCGGTACAGACACTAATTCTTTTATGTTTATTTCAAGTCTTCTGTCTTTCCCGAATGTGATTGTTGCACAGTAGCGCATTTCTAACGGGTCTGTGTATAACCTATGTGTCTGGGATTTGAGTCCTGGTTCATTGTGAGAAATTAACAGTTTATTGTGGAGTCACATAACCGGTAAGGGTTGCTACTGTCATGTTTGTGCTTCAGCCAAAATTCTTCTTTCAACTATGCATCTAAGGACTGTTTTAGCATATAGTCAGGGCTCTTTTCTCATTTTTACTGGGCTCGGAGCGTCTGTGAGTAGATATGTGTTGAAGGGTAGCTGTATAAGTGCACTGGATGGGAGGAGGGGTGGATGAACAGACGAATGAACGAGTGAGTGAATAAATGAAATATTACTGGTCTTTCTGCTGGAAATTTTTTATTATTGTAATTATGGAGATCCAAGAACTTGGGAGTTTGTGCTGTTTTGTGAATGTGTTTTGGGAAAGGGAGTCAATTTCTGTGCTCAAGGTCTTCTCCAGATTAGTGCGGTTTACCTTTTGGTGCCCTTTCCCCTATGTCTGCCTGTCTGTCTTTCTGTCTGTCTGCTTGTCTCTGCTGTTGCATGAAGGGCTGGAACTGGTTCAGGCGGTTAGGACTTCGTCACGCAAAAGGCAGTCAAATTATATCGAGATGCATTTTGATTGATTTGTTGATTGATGATTGAATTGTTGACTTATTGATTGACTGGTTGACTGAACAGTTGATTGACTAACTGAATGATCAGTTGACTGTTTGGTTTGATTCAAAGTAATTTGACTGTTTTTCGCTGATGATCGCTGGTATCGATCTAAAAGTAACTGCTTGGTTGATGTTGAAGGTCTGTACAGGGGTTAGCGGCTTGACTAGGACAGCTCTGACCTTGGCAGAGATGGCAGGAGTCTTGTTCTTCTTTCTTTTGCTGCATTCTCAATAAGTGGCGCTGGAATGATTTCACAAGTGAGCTGCCTTCAAACTTCTTTCAGAGCAGTGTAGCTTTCTACAAACTTGATTGTACGGAGTGTTTGGTTATGTCTGTTACTAACGATGCTACTAACTAACTGTGTGCAGGAATTTTCCTCATGTGTTATCATGTTTTTAACGTTTCAGTGTATCGGTTTTTCTTTGATGGTTAGGATTATGTAACGTGTAATTTTGAACTTTTCAGTGTATTTTTGATATTGCAATTGTTGACGCTGCTGTTTTCTATTTCTGTGTTTTGACTCTACTTGGTTGCATGGCGCAGGTTTGAAACAAAAATGTGAATCTTTAGTTATCCGTGGCCAAACATTGAACCAGTGCTGACTGATAATTTTGTCATAATCATGATTCAGATTTGTAATAGCAATGGTACAGTTTTACTCTAATCATGGCACAGTTTTGTCTTATTCGAGTTACGATTCGAGTTATGATTTTCATTGTCATGGTACACTTTTTTGTAGTTGTGATAAAATTTTGTCCTGATCAGTAGATTCCAAAAGCATATTGCACTTTCACAGAGTGTTTTAGAGAACACATGTTACGGTGGCTCTGAGAGGCTGTAATTGGTGCGTTCTGTACACTTGGTTACATTGCATCACTTTTACGAGTCTGTTTTGTAATGTGTATGACTATATCTATGGAAGCAGTTTTGAGGTCAAAATTCTCCACACATTAAACTTGAATTTCTCATCAGTTTGTGTTTTCTCATACTGTGGACGTTGGCTGCACTTGATTCAAAGTAATTTGAAAGTGTAACTGTAATATTGTAATAGACAGAGTAAGTGGGAGTGATTGTTGTTGAAGGATCTTGACCTTGCAAGAGACGCAAGCATCCGTCTTGTGACATATGACAAGCGGGTCACTCGACCCGTTTCGACAGCCACAGAATGCTACGTTACTGCTGTACAGTGTAAGAACACTTTTGACCAGCACAAAATCCAGTGCCGCATTTTCGTTTGTGACCATAATTTTTCACCGATGTGTACATTGAACCTGTTTTTTTTCGAAGCATGTACATTGAACCTGTTTTTTTTCAAATGAATGCTTCGATTGTGGTAGCAATGGTAGCAGTGTTTTCATTTTCGACTTACCACGACGTATATTAGATATATATGTAATTAAAACTGTCTGTAAATGAGAAAGTAGCATTTGAAAAATATTAGCAAACTCGCCGATTCTGTGCAGAGCAGTTGTGTGCAAGTTCGGCAAAATGCCCCTTCTGGGCAAATCCCTCTGATGTACTCCCTATTTACAACCCTCTTTGTTTCCATTTTATTCGCAAGATGGCGTCGGTGCTATGTTGCCTTTTCCAAATGGACCACGGACCACGCGTCTAAGGCTATTTTAGAGATCGAAATTTTTAATTCTTAAAAGAAAACCGTCGGTCATTGGTGCTCAGGCTCTGGCCAGGCTAGGAATGACGGCTGATGTCGCGAGTGGGTGGATGTTTTATCCTCTCGTGGCTATGAGGCTTTTTCCCAGTAGGTGCCGGAAATGTGCATTGCAGCTTGACCTTTGAGAGTTCCAAAAGGCGCTATATAAACAATCCTTTATATTACTTGTGTGAGGTTGATGACATTGATTTGATTTAGTCTTTTTGTGCCATTACATAATTTTCTTGGGATCAGTATGTGCATAAACCATGGGATTGGATGCAGTTATTTTTCTGTGTAGTTATTTTTGTTGGGCGACTGCCCGTTGAAAATGAGTTATCAATCTCAGCAGTTCTGTTCTATGAATTGAAAATATTACATTACGGCAGACGAGCATGTAAGCCCGGTTGCAGATGGCGCGCAGTAAACTCTAACTCGGGTGTAATGAATTTCATGTCTGTTGTGGTTCCAGTGTTGCACTTGGAACTTTGCTCTGGCATGCAACGAAGACCGAGTTTAGTTGTCGTGTCTGTAACCCGGTGTTATGCATGTAATTTGCTACGTTACGTCCAAGTGAATTGTGCAGAAACTGATCATATATTGGTTTAATTTTCTTGACAAATGCCTAAATGTTTACTGCCGACTTTTGGAAATAAATGAAAAGGCTGACATTTGTAGTTGATCTGCTATGCTGCTGTAGAATGATTACACAGAGTCGAGTAGATGGCAACACCCGTGATTCTATCAGTCTTTTGTCGAAACGTCACTTTCTCACTGGCTTTCAAACAGCTGGACAACTAACTGCACTACCCCCACCTGGCGGCTGACTAGTGCACCTCATATTTACATTTCCGTAATAATGAATAATAATAATACTCACTATGCATTAGGCATCTCGAATATACATTACATATCTGTAATTTGAAGAATGTGGTAAAAGCGGAATGGTAATAGTAGAGTGGTAAAACCAGTGAAGTAGTAGTAAAAGCAGTAGTTAGAACGATCAGTCCCTTGGGCTCCTCCCCTCGAGGCACAGCTTCCGGTATTTAATGATTTCTCTTGACACCTATTTTAGCACCACGCTATTACTCTATGCAAAAAGCTTTTCAAGACTCTTCAAATAAATCGTTTTCGACAATTCAAACATCACATGCTCACAGTACAATGCATCGCACAACTATCTATGTACAGAACAAATAATTTTTTGAGGTTACCGGAGGTAAAGTTTGTACACACGACCTAAGAAGTAGGACACCGGTTCACTGTTAACAAGACCTGAAATCGATGGAGCATTCACATTCACCGCCAAAGGATTTCTCAACAAATTAACCTGAAGCATTAGCATAAGTACGACTTCTCTCGGTCACCATCATTTCTACTATCATTCACGATTTTTACACATTTTCATAAAACTTTTTATAATACTGTTAACATTATGTTAACATGGTAAAAAATAATGAAAAATTCACAAGTGTTCCTCAGAGTAAACTTCTGGGAATCTACCAAATCACTGGTACCAAATCCACAGTTTAACATTTCATGTTAACAGTTCACATGCAATTCAACATGAAGCCCATTCAAAATTTATTCACAAGTTAACATAACCTGCTTTCACGACACATGATGAACTCTGAACGTAGGTTTTAACCTTCAACCCTGAATGGGTCGACGTTAGCTTCGTTCTACTTGTGTGAATGCATGCCAGTGGCGACTTTTATGGCTATTCGAGCATAATTCGCTTACATATAAACTAGCTGTTGCTAATGAACTTGAACATCATGTAGGCTGGCACAAAGCACCTTTGCAAGGTACTTAAACATGACAGAAACTGAAACTAAAAGGTTAAAGGTCAAAGATGGGTCACAGCCATTGGGCATCAACATGCCTACATCGGGGCAGTGGTGCATAATATGCAACCCTTCAAGTTTTAGCAAAACCCAAATCCATTTCAACAGCAGTCCATTCAACAGCAGAATTTAAAGCGGTGCACCTCAGTAGCAATATTCTGACATATTTCACGAATCTTGACTTGTAAAATATGAAAACATTGAACACAACTTTGTTTATAAGATTTTGGCCATGTCTGAAAGTAACTAATTACTAATTAAGTGTGGTGACATATTTTATATATATATATATATATACACAATATATTATCTCATACATGTACATTTCGCATTTCTTCAGCACCCAAAATACACATGTCAACGAAACCAGGTGGCATCAACACAACTACAGCAATCCAACTGCTGGACACCTTTTCTATCGTCTCAAACTACGCCTCGAAAATTGCATTTAAATAAAATACTCTGGTCAGCGAGTCAGATGTACATGTAAGGTAAATCAATGTCAACGTCTCTTAGATGTTCAACACTGGACCCTACTGAATGTACACAGCACAGAGACTACAGACGTCAAAACTCTGACAAGTTAACGTAACTTCTGCTAAAGGCAGACCATAGTGTAGCTATAAACCACTAGTAGTTACGTTTCTAGTCTCTTGCTTCAAAAGTAATTTCCAATAATTTTAGACCCCTACTAATAACAGATCAGGTTTGGCATGACACAGCAACGCGTCTGCTGCATAGACGAACAGGATGCGAGTTAATAACGCCTTGCAAGGTAAGGTAGATATGTTGGACATACGAACCCCACATGACAATAGTCCCATATGGGTTTCATCCATCCGACATGGGCCCATATGGTTCTATAGGGTAGGACATATGACGTCAATATTCGGGTGGTAGCTGCAAGATGTCGTTAAAAATTTGGACGTACTACTCTGATGACTAATATAATGACACAGAAATCACATATGGATATGTAACCTTTAAGCCAAGGCATGATCGACGCATCATGCCGCCACTGGAAGTAGCTAGACACCGAGGCTACGTTTTTGGGCATCTCCTGAAACCGAAAGAAACTCCTTTTAGACTCAGAAGATCTTGCTCCAATAAACGGTCAGAAGAGATTAGATGAGTTCAATCCAAACATAAACCCTTTGACATGATTTCATGCATTCTCTGTCTCTTCTACAAGAGAAACATCCCAATAAAACTGTCATAAGCATCTAGAGTTTTCAGAATAAGACCTTCAGAAAACAGTTGCTCCAAAAAAACGTAGCCTGCATAAAAGCGCGGACAGTGTGGAACACAGAAGGCACCTTCTTCTGCAACAATTGCCAACTATAGACGGCAGATGTCGTCCGACTCCAGCAGACGGCACGATAAAAAGTGCGCGGTAAGCAAGTTCAAGGCACGTATTGCATCAAGTCATGCGACGTAACATAATGCAATTTAATGTGACGAAAACTTTGTGGAACTATTTTCCCTGAAGCACATCAAGGTAAAGCATTAATGGCGCTCCACAGCGAAAGTACAAAACAGTAAAAGCCGTGCAAAGTGTAAAGAGACAGAACAGGCCAACACTATAAACAAGCAGATTATTAGTACAGTTCATTAATAATATTTATTTAAATAATAAATACATTATATAATGACATAACATAATAATAATGAATAATAAAAACAAATAACATTATTTATTATTATTTAAAAAATAATAATAGTATCCCTAACTTAAGTTTTCATTCCTGAAGGATCAATTCTAATAATAATAATAATAATAGTAAAAATAATAATAGTAATAATAATAACAATAATAACAATAACAATAACAGCAACAATGTAAAATAATAATAATAATAATAAAGCACAATAATTTCATTTTTAATCTGTGGAAATTTTACAAAAATGAAGATTAACATAAAACATCAAGGAGACAACCAACGAAACCACCGGAAGAAAAACCGGGTTGCAGGACACAACAAGCTAGTCAAAACTCAATCACAAGTATGTTCAATGATTACCATTATCACACAGAACAATCATAAAACGATCAAAGAACGACAAACACAGATCAAATTCCATGACAGAGAATCATCACACAGTGACTGCAGATAAGGCGACCATTCTACTTGTGAAACTTAAGACACATTTTCATTCTCTCCTTTTCCCCTTCCGTCCTTTCTCCTTCCTCTGTTCCCATACCCCTTTCCTCTTCCTACCCTTCATCCCTTCCTGTCCATTCAAAAGCGTTGACATCTACATTTCACTGTGCTGTACATAACTGGATATATATATATATATATATATATATATACACAAACAAACAAACCTATACACAAACAACAACAATGAAAACAACAATTGTAATAATGGTAAAGTTAAGATACTAGATGAGTCAATTCAAAGGCCATTTCTAACTACACTACATGCCTAAGGGATCATATCAATCTCGAGTCAAAAACAATAACAATAGAGAATTATTATAATTTTCAAGGAAAAGTTACACAAAAAAATAAGTTTTGAGGAATTACATCTACCTCTGGTTAAAAATATTTATAAATAAACAATGATTATAATCATAAAAATTATTTTAATTATAACTATAATAAGTAAATAATAAGAGTTAATAATAAATAACAATAATAATAGTAAATAACAGTTTATAATAAGTTATAACAGTTAATGAAAGTTAACCAATTTGAAGCAGTGCTACATCATCAGACCCCTTTGTGAAGGCCGTGAACAACAAACTTTCCATTGGACCAGGGCTTGAACCACAGACCTTACGAGAGGCATGCAGTCAGCTCGTCTCTTCACCAACTCAGAATATGCACCGGCAGACATTGCCACTATACAGATGAAACTATATTGCACAAATTATGCGCTTTACACAGGAATAACCGGTAATATTTACAGATTTACAGGCATTCTGTACAAGTGGTATATACCTATAAGAAAAAACAAAGAGGTATCCGTTTCAGCTGTGGAGGAAGGGCAGCGAAAATACCTGTGTCACCTCTACCAACAATAAGGTAACAGTTTGAACAAATAAAAGTTCAAATAAAAGTTTGAACAAACCAAGCATTTACCTCTTCTTCAACCCTGTTACAATGCTGCATTTTGGGACCATACTGTAATTAAAGAAGATAAGAGAAGGTAAAGGAAACACACTTGTTTACAAACCTCAACAGAATCTCCTCAGAAGCAGTCTTAAAGTCAACTGACCTTTTGGCCAAGGAACAACCTAATCCAATAACAGGACATCTTTTAAACCCCCAATTTGTGCAGACACTCATTTACCAATCAAATAAGGATGGAGGGCTGAGCAGGCACCAGGTGGTGTGGCATTCCATGGATGGCCACCAATTCAAGTACTAAACCAGCTCGATTTTGCTCGACTTAATTTCGCCTGCCAGTTTTGTATCAACAAAACCAAGAGGCCACATGTTCATATTTTAAAGCAGAACACAGTTTTGGTCTCTGCCTCTTTTCTGAAAGCACTTGAAAACCATTCTGTTGGTTCAAGATTTTGTGTTTACAGGTTTGGAACACCTCTGAGGAGCTTCTCTTTAAATGGCGCTATATAAATTTGCAATCACAATTACAATAAATAAGCAATAGCAATTCCAGTTCGTGCTTTAAAGAAGTATGTTATATAAGGAGGCTCCAGTGCAAACAAGTCGCAAATAATGCCTAACACTTTCAACTCAAAATCGACAGGCAGCCAAAAAATGTCAAAACCACAAAAACCTGCTAGAAGTCTTACAAACGACTTCAGTAAAACTCCAATCGTTGTAAGTTACAGTAAACTTCTGCATTTACGCGTATTTACAGCAAATCATCACGTCAACAAAACTTTCCTTTACAACAGTTAAAACAACATCACCAGTTAACAAGTCCACTTCATCTTGAAGCAACAAGCAGCTAATTCACCGGACACAACAAACTCCAACATCGTCATAAATGCGTCAAACAGTTACACATTTAACATAACATAGCTTTAATTATATGCATCATAAAATTGTTATATATACGCCATAACCTATATATGCTTTTTACCGGGCAAATTCGGTGTTACATACGACACCACGAACAACTCTCTTGCTCATATAAAACAGCAAAATTTAAAACAATGAAACTTTTCACCAAACCAAGAATGCGTGACTGAAAAAGTCCCAACAAGGTTCAAAGCATCAAAACTCATGTTTTTAAAAACTGTGTTGTAACTGTATTGCAGACTGTGGCACCAGTCGCCCTTTTGTCGTAAAGTAAAACTATTAATGATTCATCTCATGATTCAGTACAATTATAAGCAAGAAAAAGCTTACAAGAAACAGACAAACCTGGATTTAACATACCTGTAACACGTGGTAAGTTAAAGCAAGCAATGGTAAACTAAGCTAGGTATAGTAAACTTACGTAAAGTAAATAATGGTAAGCTAAAGTAAGTTGAAGTAATCGCTCATTAATCACATGCCTCTATGCAGGTTGCAAGACATTTTGGCCAAAGCACAAAAAAGGCAACAGCAATCCCAACTGTTCAGTCCTTCCTAATGGGAATTTATATAGATCCTGTCAAGCTGGGAATTTATATAGATCCTGTCAAGAACCTCTTCAGTGTCACTAAAATTTAACATATGCATGGCGCCTTCTAAGAGAGCTGGCACAGTGGCTGAGTGAATTTTCACCTCTATGAACCGTGTTCAACATCTGGGCCCATCACGTCAGATCAACAAAAAACATTCAGTGATTCCATGCAGGTTCTTAAAAGTGGCACCATAAATAATAATAATAACAATATAGAAAAATGCATCTCAGATGATACCGGTAACAATAACAACATCTTGAGGGATTATGTTTACCTCAAGTAAAAAATTAACAAATAATACTAATAGATTACATCAAGTAAAGCAACAAGCCTCTAACAATGTGTCTTGTGTGATGTTTTGATTAAATAGGATCAGACGGTAGATTAGATCAACAGGTAGTGCAACAAGATGCCTCCTGCAAAGTTTTGCCCAAGATGACACAAACGCTGACACAAACCTTTCTTTGTCTCCAATAAAGGACATACTTAATGCTGCCACACTTAACACGCATAACAACGACAAAAGATAACCAATAGTAGTATGCATTAACATGTGCCTGTAAAATCTTTTACACTGGAGCCTCCTTACAAAGCTACCTATCACAGCAAAAGCAAGTGCTGTGCGAAAACAAGTCTGCATTTATATAATGATCTTGCGTTCAAAAGTGAAATTAAATCCAAATCTATGTCCCCCACCATGTTTTAGCAGTCTGCATTGTCATGCGGCATGCCATAAAATATATCTGGCGCATAACATACATACATACATATATATATATAACAATTATCAACATATGTAAACCATATATACATATATGTATATATATAACAAATATTTATATATGACACATGGCATGTATATACATATAACAAATGCCTATGTGTATATATGTGGTGTGTATATATCTACTGCAGATATCTTTATATATGCACATATATAAACATACATATGCACATACAGCATACATCTGTATACGTATATACAGATATATATGCACATTAAAAAATCTAATTCAAAAAATAAATAAAACCAATTCAGTGTAAGCTACAAATAAAAATCCAGCAAGTCAGCATAAACAGTGCATGTTGGGTAAACTAAAATTCAAATTTGACATTTTGTCAAACAGTCAGCATCACGTACTCAGAAGTTGGTTGGCGAAATGAGTGCAGCAGTGATCCAGGTGTTACGTTACGCAGTCTCTCCACCTCCAAGCGGGCTGCACTTAAAAATATGTACCAGCACTGATTTTAACGGATTTCCGATGATAATGCCTTAAATGCAAGTGTCTGATCATCAGCCATGTTCCCACCAGTTGAATACAGCCAACAGGTGGCTGCAAAACAAGTTTTGTGCAACGGAACTATGACATCCACTACGATCGCAATTTAACAGTTTGGTCGTCTGTGGCTACCACCTGTTTGGCTAACGATCGAGGCCATAAAAGAAATTTTCAAGTTCAGTCACACACAACAAACATCTGTTCCACCAATGAATGGGGCTTCCGAGTTCAGGCATCATGCAGTCATCCATAGCAACCACCTGTTCCACCAGTGATCGACGCCAAATAGGGGATTAACAATTCAGTCATTTGTGACAATCGACAGACGGCGAATAATATCGAGATGCTGGCGGCAGAGTTAGTCATCCATGCAGATGAACGATTCCTTGAAGAGCTGCGGGACCTCAAGGTCCGAATACTTGTTTGACTGGCTGAGCAGTGCATTGACCGCCTGTTGATGCATGTGGTTTGTGTCGACCATGTAACGCAAGCACATCAGGATCTGACCGTTACGATCACACACCTGCCCGAACTTCCCTAGAAAAAGCAACAAACAATCAATGACAAGGTATGTTAAAGTACGATAAGTATAAAAAAGTTAAGGTATTATAAGATATAGTAACAGAAAGTATTTTATATGGTAGGTAAATGTAAGGTAAATGAAGCCATATCTGTAAGGCAAATGAAGGTACATAAGGTATAATAACATATATTATCAGTTAGGATATGTGAAGGTAATATTAAGGTATGGTAAAAGATAGCAATATGAAGCATGATGAAAGAAAATAACATGAGGCAAGTGAAGGTACAATAAGAGAGGGTAAGGTATGATAAGGTACTATAGGAATGGTAAGTGAAGGTAAGGCAAAAGGTAAGGTGAGAGTAGGTAATATAAGGCATGGTAAAGATAGGTAGTATATGGTACAGTTAAAGAATTTAAGGTAAACATAAGAAATTAAGTAATCCTACTCTTTATGTATTCTTCAAGGGCGTCTAGCAAGAGTTCTTTGTAAACCAGTTTGTTTCCTGCAAACAGAACAAGTTCACCTTACAAAGCCAATTTATGATGTACCTACCTGTTAGTCTGACACAGAGAATTGGTTTCTAAAATAATTTAAGATCTGTGGCTTTGTTGGCACTAACTCAAAAAACCTCTTCCACTGCAGCACTCCTTCATTTCTATTGATATACATATAAGTTTCAAAAAGTCCTGTCTGCTTCTTCTGTTTCCAGTGTTTTTAGTCTACATCTTTTCAAACTTTCTTCACAGCTCAGATTCTTTTCACCCCAAATTACTGTGGAAACGCCCTCATGCACTTTCTCTAGTTATGCTAGGTATGGGTTTCACAGCTGGATGCAGTTTTCCAAATGTGGCCTCACTGGTGATGTGTACAATTTTACATTACCTTACTTCCCATACCCTGTCTACTTCATCTTTTCTTACCTTACCTTGCCTTATCTTACTTCAAATGTGCCCTGATCAGCAAACTGTACATTACCTTACTTTCTTTCATCTTACCTTGTCTGTTATAACTCTGCCTTCCCCTACCTTACCAATTTCCCTCAATTCACTTCAACCCACTCACCAGAGTCCATGAGATGGAGGGCGCAAAGGAAAGCGATTTCCGTTTCGTCTAAGGCCAGTTCCTGGACAATCTGCCCCATGTGGTGTAGTGCTGGAAGGAGGATCTGGAACGGCTCAAACTTCTTCAGGATGTGGCACATCTCCTCATGCGTGTACAAGAAGTAGCAGAAGCGTCGGTTCTCCATGTCGTAAATGAGTGAAAGAACGGCCACAACGATCGGAAACATGCTGCTCTGTACCATGTGGATCTGCTCTGATATGGCGAACTTACGGAAACCTGGCAAAAGCAAATGAACGATTGGCAATGCATAGTAGTTCAATTGTTACTGTACTAAACTGGTAGCCCTCGGACGTGTCGTCTGGTAAGGTAAGATAAGGTTAGGTCAGGGTAATCGTACATTACACACCAGTATCAACATACAGTAAGTACTCAAAGGCATGGTCTTGGTTATGTAAGGTTAGGTATGTTAAGGCAGTGTAAGGTAATATCTCACCCGTTACATTCCTCTGTCAATACTAAGTCTCAAACAGACAAAGACATTCATGCAGACATGCAGCCACACACACAAACAGACACACACACCATGACAGAGACAGCAGCACAGTCAGTCTGTGTGTCCATAAAGCAAGACAGGCAGATGGACAAACACAGATACAGACATACATACACACAGACACTCATACACACAGACAAACACACACGACTAAAATCCACATAGTAAAATAAACAAGCAGCAATTACACCTAACCTTACGCTACATTACACAATGACGGCGAGTAGGAATCTAACCGGGAACTTTCTTGGCAAAACGTAGGGTTGCCTGAGCACAGTGAGCAAACTGAGTCATCATGCTGTCCCAGATACTTCGCAATGAAGACGCTGCCGTTACAGTCTCGGAATCTGACTGTTGCATCACAAAGACAACTCTCATTAACTTACAACAGTTTGCTTTCATGCTAAAGAATCAAAACTATCCCTTCTTCAAATTTTTTTACAATTATGGAATGCCTACATGATACTATTTCTTAAAATAATATATTATCACAAGTATTGTTATAAGTTTTATTACATTGGTCTCACTCGTGAAGATATTAGTCATTAGCCATGAAGTGATAAAAATTTAAGACCAAACAATTATAACCAATAATTAAACAAATACAATCAAAATAATCAGCAATAAAATCAGCAATAATCATAACAGTGTCATCTGGAGCTTTACAAATCAACTTAATATAACATAATATTACAACTACTAATAATAATCTTAATTAATTCAACCAAAATGCATAGAGTTATAAGCTCACACGGCAGAGGATGTTCGCAAGGTCTTTGTACGAGCGTTGGATGACCGCTATGACGGTGTCAAAGTCAGGCAAAGGTGATGACGGTTTCTCCACTGAAGAAATTGGTCTCATAATCGGCGACAACGGCCGAACATCATTAAACGTCACACTGACTGGACCGGCATCAATCGGTCTAAACTTTTCAGCGAACGCCACTCCATCTGAAGTCGTGGGGAGACCACATGACTTGCCACTCTGTGATTCTGCCATACGATAGTGCGGATCAAACTCGGTGAACTCTGACACAGCTGCAGATGGATGCTGCTGTGAGTGATTCACGACATACAGCTCGGGCGGAAGCGGACCGGGTATCGAAACCTTCTCCATGTTCGACTCGTAAAGGTCGAGGTCCTTGAAGTCATTGCAGTAGGAACCACGGCGGGGTCGATCATCGCAGATCATCTCATCCGGGCTTTCCATCTTCAGCTGAGAGGATTTCACCATCGGCTGCAGCTCCAGGAAGTCATCATTTCCATCGCCTCCAATGGAGCTGTGGCGCGTCTTGACTTCAGAGGACGATGTTGCAATTGTAGTCGTCGTCATGGCAACGGCAGGGTTTGAATCGGAATGGGCGGCCATTTTTGTGTTGCTGGTGGCGCATTCTGTGAAATCTTCTGGCTCTGATTTGAACTCACAAACTGGGAAAGGCATGATAGTCAGGCCCTTGGCCGACTTGATCTGGTTCAGTTCCAGCATTGTTGCGTGTTTCACCGAATTCGGCTGACGTCCGATACGGCTCTCTGCACAGCAAACATATCAGTCCCTGCTTACGTCGTAAGTTGCATTAATATTACTTTTATAACTGTTATTATTTCTATTATTATTATAACACGTCACAGTCTGCACCACAAATATTTGTTACGCACAAAGTCACTCAGCACTGTGAATCCAAAGCATATGCTACACAGCTCAATAGAATACAGAACAACACAGTATAACACAATACAACACAACAAAATGGATAACTGTGAATCCAAAGCATATGCTACACAGCTCAATAGAATACAGAACAACACAGTATAACACAATACAACACAACAAAATGGATAACTGTGAATCCAAAGCATATGCTACACAGCTCAATAGAATACAGAACAACACAGTATAACACAATACAACACAACAAAATGGATAACTGTGAATCCAAAGCATATGCTACACAGCTCAATAGAATACAGAACAACACAGTATAACACAATACAACACAACAAAATGGATAACTGTGAATCCAAAGCATATGCTACACAGCTCAATAGAATACAGAACAACACAGTATAACACAATACAACACAACAAAATGGATAACTGTGAATCCAAAGCATATGCTACACAGCTCAATAGAATACAGAACAACACAGTATAACACAATACAACACAACAAAATGGATAACTGTGAATCCAAAGCATATGCTACACAGCTCAATAGAATACAGAACAACACAGTATAACACAATACAACACAACAAAATGGATAACTGTGAATCCAAAGCATATGCTACACAGCTCAATAGAATACAGAACAACACAGTATAACACAATACAACACAACAAAATGGATAACTGTGAATCCAAAGCATATGCTACACAGCTCAATAGAATACAGAACAACACAGTATAACACAATACAACACAACAAAATGGATGTATCTAACAACAAAATAACCTACTTTCAGGTTATTATATGTCAGCATAAACTAACTGTCAGCTGTAAATCTACTTTCACTGTATTCAATGTCAGCATAAACTCAATGTCAGCTATAACCTTACTGTCAGGCACAAATTTACTCTCAAATGTAAACTTACTGTCTGGCTTCATTCCGGCCTTCAGACACTGTCGGTAACGGCACATTTTGCAGATGTTACGGGTCTTCCATGTAATGACACACGAACTGTTTCGGCTGCACTGATACTTGAGGCTATCGCGCTCCTTAACCGTGCGTCGAAAGAATCCCTGCATTGAAATCCGACAGCAGACATTAAGGTAAATTATGCACTTAGGAGAGGTACAGTAATGTATGGCAACGTTTGCATAAGGTAAGGCAATGTACACTGCATGCAAGGTATGCTTAAGTAAGGTAAGGTATGCTAAGCTAAGGTAATGTACACTGTATGTAAGGTATGCTTAAGTAAGGTAAGGTATGCTAAGCTAAGGTAATGTACACTGTATGTAAGGTATGCTTAAATAAGGTAAGGTATGCTAAGGAACAATGCTACAGAAGTTTCTGGATCAGATCAGATTAGATCAATTGATGGTCGCATCCAAGCAAAATGTCAATCCGAAATCACAGTCCTTTGGATGGACAGAATAGTCTACAGTTTGGTCTTCCTCATTCGTTTTGTACTCACACAAAACTCACCCATTTCTTAAATTGCTCATCCACCACAGGCTACCTCTCTGTCTTACTGACCTGATCTCCTGGACATTGACCTGATTGCGGCTTGATTTTGGTGCACCAGCAGTTGATGCCAAGTGCAACAGACACTGACACAAGAGAAGTTATTAATTAACTAACTAATTAACTAATTAATAATAATAATAATAAGAGCTGACAGAACAAAGAAGGGGTGGTAGGTGGTATTGGTGGTTCTCATCTGTCTCCCATTAAATGCCACCTATTTAATGCCTGGTGTTATCTGGGCTGCATTGTGCCACCAGGCTAGTTCTCAGGACCTTGCCAGCCGACCCACCAAGGATAGACCTCGTACTAGCCTTGACCTTTGCAACTCCAGTGTGCCCGCCCACTCTCACCTTTCACCCACATAAATGTGTGCAGTTCATGAGACCCAACTAGAAGCCAGCTTATCAGAAGAACAACCATGAATGCCACCTGCCATTCACTTCTTACTTATGTCTAAACTTGCTCACACCCTCAACGACACACACACACACACACACACACTTGAACATTTGCATATGACCTTTCAAGAACCTTTGCAAGGTTCTCAGTACTTTTGAGAGGTTAAATTGGTGCTATTTACTCAACTATGCTGTGTCTTGCAAGAAAACTCTTAGGCAAACTCAAATAACTTGAGCAACAATTTATGAAATTGAAACTGAACTAGAAAGTTTCTTTCCTTACTTATTTACTATTCATTTTTATAGTTCATGAATGGTCCCTTTAAAAATGACATCATGTTATTGTGTAATTATTATAAGTGACTATAATCCATAATCACTTCCAGGAAGAAGACAGTATTGTTATTAAATTCGTACGTTAAGATAAGAATCTTGGTGCAAAACGTTTTGCTAAAAGGCTTTCTGGATAAAAGATGGACACTAAGCTGACTTAACAAACTCCTGCAATGACCAACATAACTGGATCTTTAAACCACATTAACAGTTTAAACTATATACTTCAGTTATTGTAACTTGTACTGGGGTTCTTTTTTTCAGGACACCGTGTAGCTATGTCCTTAACACACAACTGCTTAGGGCCGTGAACTGATGCTTCTCATTTCATATAGGTGCTATATAAATGAAAATAAAACTAGCAGAAGCACTATACCTTGCAGCCTTCACACGTGATGGCGCCAAAGTGGAAGCCAGACGAAGGTGCTCCACACACTTTACACGGAATATGACCAATCTCTGACGACACGTTTGGTCCACCTGAAGCCAAACAATGTAAAGCCAAGTAAAGTATTGTAAATATCATTTATATAGCACATGAATCAGGACAACAGGCCTACACATATGCACAGGTCATTTAACGTACTGTCACCATTTAAACAGCACCTACATAAATTAAACTATGTTCCAATACAGACAGACTGGTTGAATGACCTATAGATGTCAAGACAATATGTATAGCAGCAGGTCATTTAATGTACTGCATCCAATCATTCACATAGCACCTCAATCACAACAGTGCAGATCCACACAAGCCACATAAAGTCTTGTTTTTGTAATCAATCCTATATGCAGCACACGTATCCAGACAACATGCTTACAAGGAGAACTTTATATAGTGCAATAAAATCGACATTTAAAAACCGTCCCGTATTACAATTCTCATTACATGCCAACCTGTAATAAAAAATTTGTAAAGAGGCCAGGACAGACATCACGTAGGGCAAGCCGTTGAACAGCCGGTCATAAAAGTGGGGAAAAACTCGGTCCAAGACTGGATAAAGCCCGGTCCAAAGCGAAGATCAAAGTTGCTGTGGGCCTTTCCTCAAAAATGACATTGAAACAACCAGCGCCACATTTCAAGGAAAACCTTCAATGACTGCGTCACATTCAAAACTAATGCGGCCAGACTGCTAGCAGTCACCGAGTGTCTGATACTAATGGCATATTGGCAGACAGCAAAATGCACACGCCTTTCACCTTTGTGCCTAGGATTGGAATCCCCATAGATTTCTGCATCCAAGCATTTTATGCGATAAAGTAGCGAAAGATATGAAAATAGTTAAGATAATCTACAAGAGTCGACAACTTGGGCTTAACACTTAATGTAGAGGTCTGGCTCTTTGGCAATGTGTGGCAAGTTTTGTAGACAACTCGGCCGTCTACATCAACGTATATACAAGTTACAACAACTTTGTCGAGAAACAAGAAACAGGCCTACATCAATGTAATGTTTAGGAAATATTTACCTAGCAATAACGTCTAAATAGTGCTACTGTATGTCAACATTTATGTAGGGCTGTATCTACATTTATGTTGTAGTAATGTCTACATTTACGTGGTGTTCTACTTACATCTATGCTGCAATTATGTCTACATTTATGTGATATGGTTTCTGCAGTGTTGATTAGACTGCCTATATGTAGTAATACATACATACTAATAATGCTTACACCTAATGTGTAGTCATTACTAATGTACACGTAGCAATACGTAATGACTTATTAGGTACTACTTTCACCTATCAGTCACTAAGTACTGCTGCATATACGTAGTGATATTTTTTCACTAATAAACAAATCAGTCATTGCAGTGTAGGAAATGATGCACTTTTAATTGCAACTGTAGTGCTATAAACATTAGAAACAGTTTAAACAAATGAACCATAGTAACAATTTCAACCAGCTAAACAGTAAATCAAAAATAAGAAATGCAGAGACCTTAGAGTTAGCCTAAACCAGTTTAAAGAATGACATTGTGATAAAAACTCTGAACCAGATAAACAGTCAATCAAAAAGGATCAACGGAGAACCTCAAAATTGTATCTAACACACTATCTAACTAACTCTCAAAATCCCATGTAAAGGCAATCACCATAAGAACAAACTATGAAAAAATTACTAATTTTAAGAAATGGTTAACAAAGTTACTTTTGTAGCTTTTTGCAACGACTAGACTAGTAGCAAAACATAACATTTGTCAGTAACTCTAAACAAAGCAAGTCAGTGCAATTCAATGCAACTACTAGAATGACCAAAATAAATTACTCTGAGTAGGAGATGCTGTCAGGTGCTCACTGGAAATCACTGCAGTTTGCAATGAATGCCAAAAATCAGTAAGACCCTAATTTTGATACGCCTAGCAGCTTCTCTATGAATGCATAAATAGTCGCAATTCTTCAGGATATTCAACGCTGAAGATCTCTAAAAGAAGCTGAAAACAACATTCTGGGGCTTCATCACTGAGTAATCAAGCTTCATGTATAAAGAACAATCAATTAAAAAAAGTATGCTGAAGGATTTTTTCATTACAAATTATATTTTTACAATCACATCATTCACAGGTATTACCTTCACCTCTGCACATAGAACAAATCACACAAGACAGCAGTGAACACAATCAGTATGGCTCTACTCAATTTCAAAAGACACTATTTACAGCATCCTCCATATTTTCTCTCTTTCTCTCTCTCTAGTGGCGCACTCCAAGGAGTGTAGCTGTGTCCATGATGCGGCGCCAAGCCAACCTATTCTGGGCTCTCCTCCAAGCGGTATGGAGCCCAATGTTCAAAGGTGAAAGATCTTTCTCCACAGTTCATGGCCACGTGGGTCTCGGATGGACATGTGATCTTCTCCAGTCCCCCGGGGATTTGTTCATCACTGACCAAAACGCAATTCTGAAAATCATCATAAGATGTCTGCAGCTGTAGAATGTTCATGTATTATCTAAGAACACCTGCTTTCTCTAGTATTCTCCACCTATTCCTCATTTAATAGACTGCATGACACCCTGTTTCAGAATGAGGGGCTGACTACAGCAAAGCTACCCTGTTCCTGCAGCAAATGATTTTTATTGCTTGAAGCTGGTCAGATTTTTTGAAGGATCCTTTCACCATCATCATCTTCAGTCATGGCTGTGGGAACTTCACAGGAACATCTGAAAAGTTTACAATAACAAAGTAATAGTAATCATAATGTTAAGTGCACATTTATCTAGCATCTCATCAAGAAACTCTGCAAAGGTGCTTCCGACCTCAACACAAAACCATGATCAAATAGAATGGTCTTCAGCTGCTGGTGAAATACAGACAGAGAAAGGACACACAGTTCATGTCACAAACTGCATGACATGCTGTTCCAGAACGAGGGGCTGAGTTGCATTCTGTAAGTACAGAACAGGGAACAACTGGATCATCCTGTACTGAACAGTGAAGAGATCTGTGGCCACGCATGGACGACACTATTATACATAGCTTCACACAGATAGCTGCACAATTCAGTTCGTTCTGTCAATTCTTTGATGTCATTCAAGCTAAACTAAAACCGCATCTCTTTCAACTGTGGCTTCTGATTTCTCTGATCTAGTGGAAATCAACCTGGCTACTCCAACGCATTATGGTTTTGCTTGCGATTTGACTTGAAACGACCATCGACTTATGCACTAAGCATTATGATAACAGCGCTGTAGAAGTCATTAGATTAGCTTTAGATTCAATAGCTCCCTAACATAAGAAGGTGCACAAGTGGCCAGGAAGTTATGCATCAGCTAAAAGAAAGACATACCAAAATATTAAAGATCCATGGCTTGAGTAAGAGCTCAGGTGATATGCATAATCATATTTCAAAGAAATCGATACACAACTAAACCAGATTTTGCTGTGCATGAAGGAGTCTATAATGTTGTCATGAATGGATTCCTTGACCATCTGTGTTGAATACCACCGGTTGATGTTTCAAGGTAGGCCAGATGCGACACTGGACCATAGAATATCTCATCTGAAGTAGCACAGAGGAAATTTTAACTGATATATAATGTAAATATAAGCATTGCCACTGTCTGCCAATGGCACGTTAAATTTCATTCTTCTAACACGCATACAGACAAGATAACGGTAATTTATCGTTTTAGCATCCCAAATTAATTATGCAATTACCAGTATGATTTTAGCACATGAAATCTGTGAAGAACATTGGGTCTTTGGTGGAAACGAGCAGAAGAGTCAGAATTAAGTTCACAGTCAAGTAGCAGCTGTACACAAGGCGATAATTCTTCTGCACATCCTGCAGGGAACACATGCTGTATCTGATGGTTGTGTGGCGCATGTGATTATCAATAAAATATTTTGGGATGCTAAAATGACAAATTATAATTTAATAGTTTAGTAATGACTAATTATAAGCACCTGATATGGAAAGATAATAGCTTAGTAATGACTAATTATAAGCATATGATATGGAAAGAAGGAAACCCTGTACTAAAGTGCCCTTTTCGACCTCGGTCGTGTTACGGCGCTATATAAATTGTCTTATTATTATTATTATTATTAAAGAAAACTTAAAACTGGAGTAAAACTGCACTTACTTTGTACACTGACATCTTATGTATAACTTTCAACTGCTACCGAAAAGACGCAAATTCGAAAATGACAGCCGATATATACCATGCAACAGATAGACCAAAACTGACTGATTACGGCAGGTACAAAATTTCTGTATGACATCAAAATTTTTAAACTTTAAAAGCAACTAGTGTGCATTAGCATACCACTTTCACTGAGATATAATTGGATCATAAAGCAAAGACGTCTAATAATATTTGATGCCAGCATTTTCTAGCAAATTTTCCTACAGGGGTGTAATTATATCCAAGATACTGAAACATAGTAACCTATTTCCTGGTAATAATTTAAGCCTTTTTTCCAAAAAAAATATAAATCGACAGGAGTGTTGCATTAAAAATCTACACTCAGTGTTGTATATATTTTACTACAATTAAAGCTGCACAAAATCTTCACACTTTGCTGCAAAAACATCCACATTAGTGTAGAAAAATCAGTTCAATAATAGATGTAGACAAAGTGGTCTACACTTTTTCTTTTTTTCTACAGAGTAGTGCAGTGGTTATGGTTAACATGCTGGACATAAACTCAGGTAAGAGATATCCCGGATAGGACAGAAAAAACCCAAACAGTTCAGAGCTCATCCATTTAGTCATAAATTCATTCAGAGCATACCCACAGCTGTCTCCAAATCTTTATGTAGCGCCTGATCACGACACATGTTCACAGGTGCTCCCATCCCAACCTTGGCAAACGGGAAGAACATCGATAAAGGTGAATAGAACATTCCCTATCCAGTAGAAGATGCAGCTCTAGAAGAATGGCCACAACTGTTTCCAAATCTTCAAAATACACCGGTCAACCTTCTGATCACATTTGTGTCACCTGCTACCAAACATGCCTTCAGAACCCCACAAGAAGCCTTCCGATTGTGCAATCAAATTAGGAAACTATAAAAGATCTGGCTCGCTGTCCACGCATTAACTGGTATGAAGTCAATAAATCCGGATTGTATACAACGTTATTAAATTGGCCCATACAAAGTGCGGAGACATAGGCTACGATGTCAAGGAAAGACGACATAAAAACAAATAGATTATAATGAGCTACAGAAATAGATAAGAGTACAAGTTGCCCAAAGCAGGCAAGACCTTGCAGTGGCAATAAAGCACTGAAGACTTCAAGTTTGAAGCAGAATCGTGAACGCAAATAGATATGTGGTGAAAGATTGCCAAAGACAGTGATTACAGCACAGATTTGGTTAATGCACAAATTTGGATATGAGGGTGGATTCAACTGCACAGCTTGGATTCAGTTATAGAGTAGGTTCAGTCAGAGCATGAATTTCGCTCTACAGTGGATGACGTCATAGACAGCCTTCAGTTTTAACATGGATTTGGTTCTAGCACAGATTTGGTACCAACACCTGTTACATATTTCTAGTCTAAGAGCTCTGGTTCTAGTACAGATTTGGTGCTCACACAGTGTGACCGATTTAGTTCTATAGATGGTTTTTAGCTCCAATATTTTCTAACATACCTGAATTAGCCTGTAACCTGCTGACACCTGCATGTGAAATCTCTCACACCATCCCCACCCAAAGCTTTTCATAGCTCTTCCGGCTGGTACAAAATACCCAACTCAAAACCAGGACCAGATATGGGTTCAAAGTCTACACTCAAACAAATGTGGCTCATCAAATGCACCATCAGTTGATGCCAAGCCATAAAACTGTGGTGCTATATAAAATACAATAACAGGTCTGGTTAAATTATTTCTTCACAAAGGCATAGTCTGGAGGTTGAAGGATCTTTCGGCTGAAGTACAGTTGTACGATCTAAATTTCAGCATGACGCCTAAAATTCGCCAGCTCATTTCCAATCGGTAAACAGCAACTGGGTTCTTTAATGATCCAAATCGTCAACTGGACCATAAAAAACTCGCCCCCCCCGTCCAGAGATCCAGAATATTTATTAGGTTCACAGTTCGAAATTCTAGACCATCAGGAGAAATATTTGACTTAAATTAAAAACAAGAGTCAAGTAAACGGTAACAAGTCTAGGGCCAAAGAAGTCAACGACTGGGTTATCGCAAAGAAAGCTACTTAGCCACTGTAAAGCACAGTAATTACAGCTTTGTCTTCGTTGCTTTGTAACTCTTTGAACACTGCATCCTGGATTCCAATCTAAGTGCTGCGTGAAACCGTGCTTCAGGTAAAGATCCTTGTGTGTATCAAAGCATTTATATAGTGCCTTTTAGAACCTTTCTAAAGTGCTGCACACATGGATATCCTTCAGGTAAATCAAGGATGCATGTTCTGCTGAATTACACCAAACAGTAAGCACATTCAGTGGAAGTGGAAGTGGAAAGTCTGACAAATGAGAATGCTCAATACATTGAACAGATGTGCAAATCACCATGATGGATACGAAGGTGCCTCGCAGCATGGCAGTGATTGGTGACCTAGCTGAGCTCCCAACAACATAATAGCAATTTGACAACTGGACAGCCTTTCCTCCTAGGTTACCAGTATCAATATTCACACTGGAGAGGCAGAGACGATAGGCAAACTCATTGGCAATCTGCCACTGTACCACTCGGCAACAATCCTGAAAGCAGCCGTGTTCAGGGAAAATCACCTGTTGGCCCAAGCGCAAACAAAACTGTGCAGATGACCAAATTCAGGCTGACGCATCAAGGATCAAACCCCAATCTCAACGCAGCAGGGCCTACATACATCCACATAACCGTCTCAAGACACGTGCACACCAATCTGAAACCTCCAGACCATGAGGCTTATCAGCGTATTCCTTTGCTATCACACAAGATCTGAAGCCAAGATATCACCAATACCATTATCTCGGGTCTTCAGAATATCTTTTCCGAACGCGCTCAGTCTACATCAGCACTCCGAGATAAAAAATCAGTCACATGCCCAAGTAACGCCTTTCTTCTACATCCACCGTAACACACCCATCAACAAACATTTCCTCGGATATCATCGTCGTCATTATCACTTCTTTACGTCAGCCGTTTAATAGCAAAGCCTGCATGTATGTCCTAACTGCTTTATATTACTAAACCATCGATACTTGTAAGTGTTATGGCCACATCTCTGAGAATCTTATCCTGTACAGAGAATCTGTGCACCCGTCCAGCTAAATGTTCCTTCTGGGGAAGTCCTCTTTTGCTCCCGTTACCTTTGACCTTTTTTGTCCTCATGTTATTCTTAAAATGGGGCCGGTGTTAAATGTTCTAAAGGGACCATGGATCATGCACGCACACATCTAAGGTTTGTATTATGCAGATCTTTTCAGACGTTACCTCTGAGCTTCGCCTACTACTAGAGAAGTTTTTCTTATTACTACAAAAGGGTGCATACTGTCTGACTCATGTACTCTATTATCAGACAGTTTATTAAGTCAACCAGCACTATGGCTACACTGGTGTCTACTGTCATCTAGTCATTAGTTTAAAGCCCACGGAAGAGGATAGATGAGATCTGTCTCATCAGCATGGCACTGCTTTGTGCCCAGATGCCAACTCATAATGGCCAGATGCCAAGAGATGCCATAAAACAGTCAGCAATGAGGCATGAAACAGTTTTAATCCCTAGATATCAGCAACTACCCAACATCCGCGTGCTGCACTAAAACATGCACAGATACATAAATACATATATACACACAAACATACAACCACACACAAGTGTCTACGTAAGTGTGTGTGCATGGAGTTTTTATTGCTGCCGAGAATGATTAGATGCACTTCAAGCAAGGCAAGGCAACTTAAGGACAGGTAAGGCAAGGAAAAGAAAGGAAACGCAAAGGAGGTAAGGAAGATAAAGTAAGGCAAGATAGGTAAAGCAATGTAATGTAAGGTAAAGTACAACAAGGCAAGGTACGACAAAGCAGAACTAACCAGGTTTGTACATGCCAAGTCGAAGGCACTTTTGGAAACGACAGCAGGGACATTGCGTTCTCGTTTCCTTGGTGATCTCGCAGCATTTGTTGTGGGCACAGGTGAATCTCATGCCCGCATCCTGCTTCAAACACCTCACAAAGAACTTCTACAAGAAGACAATAACACACGCTTTCAAAAGTCATGTCTGCCAACAGCAGTCACCAGGGTGGCTAGAAAACTGGCAGGCAGACACTACTGTAACTGTAATTGCAAATCTGTACAGCGTCTCTTCAACAGAAACTCCTCAGAAGCACTCGAACACAATGGTTTTCAAGATGCTCACGGAAGAGAGGCAACAAACGGCTAAGCATCTCATATCGTAGGTTGCTAAGCAACCTATTCCAGAATGATGGCCGACCACAGTGAAGCTAGTGTGGCTAGCATGCTGACAGACACAAACTGCGCATTTGTTGTCACCTGCAAGCAGATGGTTTTGTCCAATTACTTCAAAGGTCATAGTAATGTCTAGCTTTAGACCACAACGGCTGCCAATGGCACACACTAGTGTGGCTACAATGCTTGCAGATATGAAATGTCAACTGTCAAGGCATATTCAGAGTTGCCTGCCACCAGATGGTTTTGTCCAAATGCTTCAAAAGGCCAGAAATGTCTGTCTTTATGCCTAATCACAATTTGTTCTTTTAATACTTGACAGCCATGGTCTGGTGTCTTCAGTAGTGTCTGCTGTTTCAGGCATCATCTTTACGACTGCATACGACTGCAATAATGTCAGACTGCATGGTCACCTTGGTTAGGTAAGATAAAATGCAAAGTCAGCAATTTAGGATTTTGCTATTTATATTTTACACAAGATATATGTTTGTTTAGTTCAAGTTTGTTCAGATAAAATACGGAAAGATAAGATAAGAAAGCATCATAGAAGCCTCTATCTATGCAAACATCCACATAATCAGTTCTGATAAGGTAAGATACACCCTCAGTTAGGTCAGGTAGGGTAATGTAAGGCATATGGTCAGTTACAGTAAGGTAAAATAAGGTACTCATTTAGGTTAGGTATAATATTATAAGGTACCAGTATACGTTCCTGTAGCTCAGGTACAAAAAGGTAATATAACAAGGTACTAGGTGTATACATTCATTTACATTAGGTAAGGTAAGGTACGGTACAGATACATAGTCCAAATGCCTACAGTAAGTAAATTAAGGTAAGATAAGATACATACTCATTTAGTTCAGGTATGGTAAGATAAAGAACTGGGTATATATTCTCATTCAGATAAAGTATGGTAAGGTAATATATATATTAAGTAGGTATGATAAGGTAATATAACACATTAAGTAAGTGTGTCCCATATCTCACAAGTGAGACATTGGTGAAGCGCTCATCTGCTTTTCTAGGGCTTTGAGCAGGCAATGGATGAATCCTAAGGTCCGGGACACGGGGCCAGTGCATCATAGGACTTACCATTTGCTTCCCAGCTTACGCTGGTACCAAATTATACCGCTTGGTGACAGAGACACAGTGGGCACAAACAACTTGCCCAGGGTCGCTACACGGAGTCGAACCAGTGACCACATGATCACTGACCAAATTCGCTACCAATCGACCACTGTGCCGCACATATACATTTACCCATATACATTTATATAAATAGGCCAAGTGGCCGACAGTAAGTGCGGTAAGTTAAGATGGCTTCATCCGTTAGATACACAAGTTGTCTTCAGTGTTGATTTTGCAGAGACGAAAACTGAACCAAATGACCCACTTAGTACATTTCACTCAGCCAAAACAAACAACAAACCACCGCTGACATGTTGTTAAAAGCACGGCAGAGGTTTGCAGACACTCGTGTGACCACAGGCCACTGGGTGAGCAGATCATAGTATGGCTCCAACACTAGGGGTCCTGTTTACTATATCAAAAGTAATTTCTGATCATTTAGGATGCTTTTTAAACAGATCAGGTATAACATAAGAGGGCAGCTTTAAATATATAACAATATCTGCTTGGAGCAGACACTCATGTGATTACAGGCCTCTGGCAAGCAGATCCTAGTGTGCCGCTAAAACTAGGGGTCGTGTTTATTACATCAAGGTACCTTATTCTAGATACCTTTTTAATACAGATTAGGTTTAATATAAGAGCGACCACTTCAGAAACGTAACACAATAGGCCTAGCAGTAGTAAGGCTGGAACATTAACAGACATAAATTGTCTGTGCCAAAGCACATTTGTGCCCATCCAAAGCCAGACAATTTTTCACCACAACTACAAAAGGCTACAATAACATCGAGCTTCAGGTGGCTTTATTACCAGATCCAAGAACATCTGTAAATGCTGTGGCCATGCTGTTAAGTGTCTGCAGTTTCTAGACACCATTTTTAAGACAGCGGAAGGCCTGTTTTTCTCTTGAAACAGAAGTCCAACAATAAACTGGTATTTAAGTAATGCACAGGATTTGAATTCAGGTCACTGCAGTGAAAGTCCAACACGATAACAAGCACCACACAACCTACTTCATTTGCTAACAGCATACAATACAACACAATGCAGTACAACATGATACAATACAATAAACAATAAACCAAACAACAATACAATACCGTAGAACAGAATACAACATCATACAATACAATAAAATATAGTACAACACACTAAATACAATACAAAACGCTCTGTGCAGTACAATACAAAATACAATACGCAATGTCGGTCTCCAACAAGTGCAAATTTTCAATCCAGCTGCATCATGACAGAGGTGCATAAACTCTGAAATATCTTAAATATGCAGCGTTCTATTTTTAGTATGATTTCTCCATTTATTAAGGCGCCAATTTCTAACGACTGAACATCAGTCTACAGTGGGGGCAAAAGTCTGGAAGCACCAACCAGCTTTTTTTTTAAGTATTCGGTCTTTATTGTTTCTGTGCAACAGTTGGTGCAACGGCCATTGTTCTTCTCTGAAAATCAAGCAGTTCAGGTTTCTCGCACCCTATCTATGTCACTTGGTTATCGGCCAAATACTACTACCTTGATAACGACGGATCCTGTAACAAAAGTGGATTGAAATTGACCAATCACACCTATGCATTTCTGGCCAATCAAACGTTCCTTTTGTTAATTAATCATGTACCAGCGTTGTTCTAAGCGGTATACCATAAAACACGGGCTTGGTGTCAATCCACCATCTGAGTAAACCTTGTTGAAGTTGAATGTCCATATTCAACACAAAGAAAAGCAGGTTTTTGTCTATGCAGCGGCAAATTTGTGTGTCAGTGATGACCAATGAAGGCTATTCCACCATGCAGATAGCAAAAAAGGTGGCTGCCGTCAGAGTGCAGTAGTCAAGATACTGCATACGAAGAAAGAGACAGGATCTGTGACTAACAGGACGTTTTCGGGTCATCCCCGATCATCTACTCACCAGCAAGGTTGAAATCTTCGATTCACCTGTATAGCTGATCGCAAGCTTGCACCGCCTCAGCTCTTGAGGCAGTGGTTTGAGAAGTGTGGCATTACTGTTGCATCGTCGACAGTGCGTAGAAGGTGCCTGGAATTAAGCCTCTGGATGTGTAAAGGAGGAACCCACCGCTGATGGATGCACGGAGAAAGTGCAGAGCTGAGTGGGCAAGAAAGTACTCAGAATGGATTGGACCTGTGAGATGTGGCAAGGGTGCTTTTCATCGATGAAAGTACTTTCTGCCTCTCGGGAGATCAAGCACATGCTTAAGTGAGATGATTTCCGGGTGAAGAGTACAAACCTGAGTGCGTGAATGTGACCGTCAAGCATCCATTGAAGATCATGGGGTGCATGACCACAAGCAAAGTAGGGCACCTACACATCGTCAAGGGCAGGGTAAACACAACGAAATGCATCAATAATCTGCAAACTAGCTGCTTGCTGATGGCTACATGTTCCAAGATGACAGTGCACCATCTGATGGCTACATGTTCCAAGATGACAGTGCACCATCTGATGGCTACATGTTCCAAGATGACAGTGCACCATGCCTTCATGCAAAAGTGGTCATCGATTGGAAGAAAACTGAACAGGATCATCCAGTAAGCAAGACAGAGCTGACAGAGTCAGAAATACCAGCTTGGAACCGAGTTGTCACCAGAGACCACCTCGTCAAGCTGGTTCGTTCCAATCAAGTACTAAGCCATCATTGTCACACATATCAAAAGGCCCTTTTCATTCACGGCCATTACGTAAAAGAAAGAAAAATTACTAAGAAAACTTTAGGCCAAACAGTGTAAAAACTAAAACAATTCTACTGCATGTTTTCATTTTTTTATATCACTAGACCTGTAGCTGTGACAATTCCTGAAAAACACATGTTCCACTAGAACTATTTAATGTAGCTCATAGCTAAAGAGCCAAAAGTGTTGAAGTGAATTGTATGAGCATCATCTTACAGCACACACATAGCATGAAAATGATAAACTCTGAATTTTTAAAATTTCACCTGTCGACTCTAGACTTTTGCACATCACTACTGTATATGGCGCTGAGCAATTGTGAGTGTAGACTAGCTCAAGGTCCCTACACAGTAACCATCTAAGGGGAGGCTTCAACCCATAATCTCCGCATAACAAGCTCAGCACTCTAACAATATGCTACCATGCTCTACAAATAGCTGTAACTGCTTTCCTTTAAATCAGAAAACAAAATATAAGGGTTATCAACTTGAAGCAAACCTGTCTCTAATTGTAAATGAAGCCATTGTTTCAAGATGAAGAAAAGCTGCCCCTTGAGCTATGGGTACAAAGAGTAAGTGATTAATTTTCTTAGCCTCAACATAAGGAGGTGAGTGGCCAGCCCTCCTCTCCCTTGCCATCTGATCTTCCCACCAATATAGCAGTCAGCATAATCATTTCACAACTGAATTCACTAGGGCAGTTGTTGGAAGAGAAATCTTGAAATGTCTTTCTGTTCTTGTGTGGATTTGAATCCCCAAGCTTAGGTCAGTGCACTCATTCTGAATCCAAGTTAACTAGTGTTTTAAACATAGAAAACAAAACATTAAGCAAATCAAAATAATAAGAGCAGAAAAAACACAAACCTTGCATGCTTCGCAGACATAAGCGCCGCAGTGAAACCCAGCAACCGTGTCTCCACAGACACTGCAGGATACGGGCTCCAAAGTCGAACCCTCCATGGTGACACCCTCTTCTTTCACGAAAGACACATCCTCGCAGTCGACTTGGTCAAAGTGGCTGCTGTTAGAGTTGCTGTTGATGCTTCGATGAGACGTTGTATCTGCGTGGTTTTCAAATGCCTGCTGCTGCTGCTGGTGCAGCTCGTCAGCATCTGGAGCCTGATCTGCGATACTGTAACGGTCTGGCTTGCTAGCATAGTCCATATTTCGATTCAGAGTCTGGAGTTTATTTGAATGTTTCTGCTTCCAGTCCATCAGGTAATTTTCGGAGTTTGCAGGGTTATTTTCACTCTGGCTTACCACAAGATCCGACCGGTTGAAACCGTTCCGAAAGAAATTGCCTGCAACCGGATTGGATCCTGACATTGTGCACATCTTTCGGTGCAGTGGGTTTGGCAGATTGCGATTGAAGGATTCGGGATAAGCAACCACAGTTCTTAGCAAGTTTGTTTCATGGGCCATCAGAGAACCAGACGATGAAGTAGTCGAGACGAAAGAGTCATTTTTCTCATCCATTTCGAGCAGACATCACACAGTGATCGTCGTTAAACCTCGCAATGTCAGATCGGTCATATTCTACTAATGAAAAACACACATAGGCGATCAAATTCTATTAGCAAAAAATAAATAAATGGTTTAAGCTGCAATCTAATCCAATCTGAGAACTTCCATAGTGCTACAGCTGTGCTATACAAAGTGGCAATTGATGGTCATCTCCGAGTAAGCTCGAGAAGCAAGCCAAAATTCTGGGTGTCAGGTTGAAAACCAGCAGGGATATTGATGTAAGCACATAAGCAACCCATGGGGAAAAATACAAACTGGCAGAGATCAGCCTTCATTTGGGCCAGAAAAGTCAGCATCGACTCTGTGGAACAAACTGCTGTGCAATGTTTTCCAATTTACATTTTAGCCATGTACAGATGGTCTTTGAGAGCTTCTTACAAAGCCTAACAAAAATATTCTGTTACAATTACAACCACAAACACATTACACAGTTAAGAATTAATGGTTATATGACTTCTGTAGCATGTTCAGTAAGGGCTACAGTCCATCAAGAAAACAATCAATATATCAATTGATCAGACAATAAATCAGACAATAAATCAATCAATAAACTGAATCAATTGATCAGTCATTAAATCAATCGAAATACTGAGACTGAATTTCCCACTGAAAGACACTTTGCATTATGTAGATCACTCAAAATCACTTAAGCAGTCTGATTCTGTAATATGGCCACTCCAAATTGTAAGCCTAAATGTGATTCCTTCGAAGTTCATTCTCCGATACCCAACTGTAATTGTAACTACAAATTTATACAGCACCTTTTCAAAAAAAAACTCCTCAGAGGCGCTTAGGTTTATGTGACTGTATTGTCATTAAACTGTCGGTGACCAATAACGTTACGTTAAGTTCAACCTGAACACGGTACACTAAACAGACAGAAAGTGGACAGAGATGGCACTTCGCTTTGTACTCAGTTCAGCATACACAAACCATATACGAGATTCAGTCGGCATCCACGTAGGCTAGACACAGGTGAGATGGTGTCATTTTGTTGACTGCTTTGACAAAGGCAACTAAACTTAGTAGGAGAAGCAACTATCAGGGTAAAGCTTTCTAATTCACTGAACTGTGCACGCTTTGGCCCACTAGTATCATTTACTCCAAAAATGGTACACAGCTTCAGGGCCACGCACAAAAGGTTTGCTATTTTATGTGTAGTGAGGAAATCGCATGAGGAACTGTTTTATTGAAGATATACCAAAGGGCATTATGTAGCACCTTTTCAGTACGCCTCACAAGCACTGCATTTAAGTTTATCTAACTGATCTAAACAAGTGCAGCTTAAGGCAGGCTGAAAATGTAAGTATATATGTATGTATCTGAATATTTATACAGAGTCTTTAAGTAACCTCTTAAAGGCACTATAGGCAACATACAAGGATCTCAAGATCTGTCATAGCTTATGTCAACTTGTTCACCTGCCTCTGTCTGCCTGTCTGTTTGTCCGTTTGTACCTGTCTTTCTGTGTTTGTCAATGTTCTGCATCCAAGGACTTTTGCTGAGTGAGGCAAGTAATAAATGAGAAACTGCATCACGTTATGTTATACTAGCTACAGTCACTGTGCCTTATTTGAAAAAGAAAGTAAGCATTGTCAGTGGCACTGAGATGCTTCTGTGACACTTTATGTAGCACCTTCATATATGTACTTCAGCATGTGAGCATTTATATACAGTCCTTAAAGAACCTTGGAAAGGCACTGAAACATGGCCATATGAAAGACATAAAAAAGTGTGAAAGGCTGCAATGTAAACTTTGCATTTCTTCTGCACCTAAGAAAATAATTAGTGCCTTATTCATTCAATAATTAGTGCCTTCTGCAATGCAGAAGCTGTTAAGAGTACTAGGCTGCACATATGCCCAGTTCCCTTAAATTCCCACTAGACAGAAATTAGGTCAACATATTCGGACTCTGGAGAAACAGGTTATTAAATCTGCTCTAACTTGCAAGCAGGAAAGAGTCACTGACACCTGCATGTATAATTACTACTCAATTACTGGGGCCAGTTAGACTCCTTGCAAATGCCTACTACCTCCCCTCCCATTTCCTCCATTACCCGGTCCTCCACTCCTTTCCTCTCCCCCTCCTTACCCTACCATCCACTCCCTTCCCCAGGTAAATGGTATCACTCCCATAAAGAAAACTTTTCAAAAAAATTCCTCTAAAAAAGTTATTAATAGAAATATTCGGTGGTTTAATTATAATAGGCTTAGTGCCTGAACTGTTTGGAGGGTTGTCAAACTTACAGAACTTTACATATGGATGCTTACCTCTCTTTAAAATAACACCACAAAAATAAGAAAGTATGTAGACTAAGTATGAAATTAAGTAAGTAGTTGCCTTATAATTCCCTCCTTGTGAACTCCTTACTTTTAAAATTGTTAGAAAATAACTAATTTTCCTGATAACTAAGTCTGATGATGGTCTTGCTCGCCTATCCCCATCCTGTACACAGAATAGCCCATCACATAAGTGAGTTGAGCTTGAGTTAAGGTAACAAACGATCATTTCTGCAGACGAAATTTATAGATGACCCCGGCATCTGACGCGAACAAGGTCCACCTCAACAGACTAAAAACGGAAGGGTGATGTTCTACAGCCCAATTTCATACACACAAACTATACTAGCTGTACCGAGTCGAAAAAAACTTCGAACATTAACATCTGCACCTCTGGCCTACATCCGCGGCCCGACAGCTTTTTTAAGTCAAACCATCCAGCCAAGCACAAACATGACACGCACCTGCCCACGGAAACGGCCTCGTTTCTCCTAATAATCGTTTTCCCTTCTTAAAACTCACAGCTGCAGTTGTTATTAACACCTGCACAAATACTGGATCTCCGCCTGTAGCACCGAAGGTCGTCTTGACCCGAACAACCAAATTTGCTGAAAATCTTGAGCGAAGGTTGACGATCTCTGAAACCACCAAAACAATATCGAGCACTTGAAACGTACACCGATACGCCTTTCTCACGGAAGCGCAGCGCAGACGATATCGCCAATACCCCGAGAACGTAAAGAATACACAAAAGGACGAAAAAACTGCTAATAACGTCGACACAATAATTAGTTAACAAACAATTACTACTCAAACCAACCAACTCAGGACTTATAGGACGATGGCGAACAACGAAGCGAAGCCGCAGATGAGATATATAAATAGATTCTATCTGTTGACATTGTTGCATTATACACCGCGATCTAGCGGTTGCGCGGAAACATATTTACTCATTCTACACTGTACGATTGCTGATTAATATAAACAAAACGTCTATTTTCGGTTGAAAAGTCAAACTCAAGTTAATGTACTGTGTCCTGGTGTTCTTTAATAAGTCTTCTACAAAACTAAGCCACCCACATACGTATGAATTGTTGTATGGTTTTATTGCGTCAGAGTGAGTAGAATCTGTACTAAATATGTAGTCTGTAACAAAGGAGAATCAATAGCCGAACACCACTGAGGCTAAAAATAAACCTGCAGACAAAATGAGGCCACAGATTAATTGCGGAATATAGACGATTTATGCGGCGCCATTATTGAACACGTTACGTGTAAAAGTGGCGAATGTCATCACGATTACGAATTGCCACACGCAGGTGAAATAATCATTTTGTTCTAGGCGTAGTATGCTTGTAATTGACCAAAACTTCAGCTTCTCTGATCACATTACCCATCTCCCCCGCGCTTGCTTTATGCATATCCGTAACCTTCGCAGAATCCGCCCTATGCTTGACTTTAAAACTGCATCAACCATCGCCACATCCATAGTCCATGCTAAATTAGACTATTGCAATTCACTATTCCTGAACATAGGCTCCACCCAAATAAGCCGCCTTCAAGCCATACAGAATGCTTTTGCTCGTGCTGTCACCAAAACTCCCAAACACCATCGCATCACTTCTGTTCTTAAATCACTACACTGGCTTAAAATACCTGAACGAATCGAGCACAGAGTCCTATCACTTACCTACAACACGCTTCAATCTTCGTCAGTTATTTACAATACAACCTCTTCGCTCAACCCGCTTCTCTTCTGCCATAACACTTCTCCGTCCTCCCGTCACCTCATCCTTAAAATTTGGTAATCGCTCCATAGCCATAGCTGCCCCACCACTCTGGAATAAACTCCCCCCAGAATTGCGACAGTTTTCTGACCCATCATACAAACTCATCGATGCTCCACCGCTTGCAATAATTATCTGCTTCGGCCTATCACTCAAAACATTCCTCTTTCACAGGTCGTAAGGGTACGCCCCTTCTTCCTCTTATCTCTATCTCCTCTCCAATCCCAAACAACACCCCCGTAGCTGCCACGCTGTCTCTCCGTCTGACTTTTGGATCTTGACCTGGAACCGAATCCTTTTGCCTATCGATTTTGTTTTGACTGAGCGCCTCTGAATAAGCTGGTCCCCGCGGCGCGGCTTTCGTTGGGCGCTGTAGAAATCTCGGAATTACGATTACGATTGTAGCCATAATTTCCAATGGTGACGTGAATTATACTTCATTTATAGTAAGCATTATTTTCATAATCAACCAATCCACAAAGACGTGGCCTTAGAGGACTATGTATGTAGTCGCAGGCTTATGTAGCGTCTCCCAACACAGACACCACATCAAAGGCGTTCGGGTTAAACTTAAATGTGTGCATATTTATATGGCCACTAGATCAGTTTAGGTGCTAAGTAGGGGCGCTATAACATGGCGCTCCTATTTACCACCATAATATTGGAAGGCAAAGGTGCGAGGTTTCAAAGCTAGTCGTAAATATCAAGTATTCACGTAGCTGGAAGCACGCCTCTAATCGTGTGCTCCGTAGACACACAGTTCCATCCGTCTGAGTGCTTGGCCAACAGTATTAGTAGGCCTATAGCTACAGTTGAGCAATTCAGCCAGAACTTCGTCACATCTGCAACTGAATAGCAGAACAGAAAAAAGGACTGAGACGCACACATAAGGTAACGACATAGATAAGAAAAAATTAACTTACTAGTAATATAAGATAAGATAAAGTAAAGCAAGGTAATCGAGCAGTCAAAGGTCAATGAGGTTGCAAAGGTCAGTGAGCCAGATGTGTATTAATTAGGGGTCGCAGTAAAGGGCGTCCACACAGAGGGGTAGGGTCTAAACTAAACTAAAGACGTATCTCTTTCAACTTGCTTAATCGTAATCGTAAGCTCGAGATTTCTACAGTGCCCAACGAAAGCCGCGGGAACCAGTTTTTTCACAGGCGCTCAGTCAAAACAAAACCTATAGGCAGGAAGGGTTCGGTTCCAGAAGTCAGGCAGGCAGAAGGCTATAGCGGATGGTGTTTCGGAGAGTTAAAGGGAAGAGGAAGAATGAGGAAAAGATTTTTGGAAGAGTAATGTTTTCAGTTTTGAGTTAAAGATATGGGCAGAAATTGCAAAATGTGAAGTATTATGGGTCAGATAATTGTCGCAATTCTGGCTAAAATTTATTCCAGAGGGGTGGAGCAGCTATGGCTATGGAGCCTGGCTTCGTTTCTCTGACCTGTTGGAATTTAACCCGGCTTCTCCAACAGATTATGATTTTGGATTGCGATTTTGACTTGAAACACGACCATCGACTGACGCGTTGGACATTTATAAATGCGCTATAAAAGTCTTTAGATTAGATTGAAGCGAGGGAAGGGTGGTCATTCAAATGTGGACAAAGGGAGGGAGGGTTATGCCCAATGCGGACATCCGCATCTAAATTTGGTATAGTTTTTTTCACTACAGTGCGTGTCTCAAGTCAGGTGGCAGACAGAACTAGGTCTTAGTACTCCGTTAAGAGTGCGGGAAGGGTAAAGCCAAATGTGGGTATGGGAGGAGGTCCATAGGAGGCCTTCCTTATGGATGACACCTGTGAGCACCTGCATACATGAGATTCTCAAACGCCTCCTTGCTTACGTCCGCAGGTATACACAGGTAAGGCATAAGTCATATAATACACACCGGTATCACGGGTGGCTAATGCGTTTCCTTTCACCACTGAATTAGCGGTTCGATTCTTGGAGTGTCACGTGAAATTGAACATTTGTAGTCAAACCATTGGAAACCTTTTCAAGCTGTCCAGACAACCGGAAAATTCATAAAACAAGACCAATCCAATCCATCAGTCAATCCATCAATCAATCAATCAACTAATCAACCAAGCAATCAGTCAACCTTGCATTCAATCAAAAATCAAATCAGTCATACAATATCCTTATAACGCCGTGTGTCTGGAAGCCATATCAGCAATTCACATTTGCATACAGCCCATCAGTTTATTTTCTCTTTTTTTGAAAAATGTAACAGCAGATTTTGGCTAAATATGAAATGCAAGTACTCTTGTAACAGCTACGATATAATATGCAACCAAACGACATATCCAAAGCCAACTAGCTACAAGTTATCAAGAAAATGACAACAGTGATTACTTAACAGAAGTGTAATTAATTAACAAATTGCAATGTAATGTAATGCAAACAAAATTTATTTAGCTCCTGTAAAAACCGTTCAGAGGCACTGCAGTAATACAGGATCATTCCGCTGACGAAACTATATATATAGAATACTTTTGCTATATATATAATACATAGATTATATATATAAATAGAATAATATTTACAGTGCAAATCGTTTACACGAAATGCAGGGGACTAGTGTGAACAATTCGTGTTAACCAAATGTCGCATTAAACGTCAGATCAACTAAGCTTAGCAAAACCTACTGAAGAAGTCATATATGCTATACTGGATTTCAGGAGGCATTCAAACATGTATCTTGAGGATGGCCACAGTGGTTTGGCAATATGATCTATGTCTAAACCAGTTCACAGATGTGCCTCTGCTGCTTGGCCATATTTCCTGCACCTACCCGATGAAATCTTAAGCTTTTATTACTAACATGTATCACTCCGCCTCTACATCAGCCCAGATTCCGTTGACATCTGCCACAACAGGTGGCATGTATCTACCACAGTGTATGTAGGTTAGTAAGTATAATGCTACATATCATATTCTGTTCTACAGTAAAAGTATTTTCACACGAATGCAAAGGTCATCAGTGATGTTGAGAGAGGAGGTGCAGCTATAAATAATGTAGCCAAAAACTGTCACATTATTTTATGCCTGCACAATATCTCAACTGCCACCAGCGCACATCAGACCTAGACCCAAAAAGTGAAACTAAATACTGTAGGTCCATTCACACTGGATGAGCAGAGCTAGATGTAAATAAATCAACATTTCATGTTAATCCAATCCATCAGTCAACCAATAAATCAATTATCAAACAAACCAACCAAAGAACTAACCATTCAGTCACTCAATCAATCAGTCAGTTAATCAATCAAGCAACCACCTTATATCGCTGTCTTTGGGCGCCATATCAAGAGCTGCCCTACAATGATGCTCTGTTATAGTGAGGTCACTTCTAAAGCTGAACTAAATTTGGGATCCATTTTCCCAATCATATTATAACAGAACTCGGGTTATAAAAACATATAACAAGGAGACTCCAGCGTTCCAGGTCAGGCAACTCTTGAACGCAAACCTTCCTCGGCCGCCAGGCCCAGTCAGACTTGGAAACTCTCTTTCATGATCTTGCATTCTCAAGTTTTCCAGACTTTCCTTCACCCCTTACAGGTAAAAGGTGCAGGAAGTACTTTCTGTTTATACGCCTATGCGGAAGCATAAAGGCAAATGTCAAACCTGTTGACACACCTCTGCAGAAACTCCAAGTAACATTTGCTTATACACATCTCAATAGAAACTCCTCAGAAGTTTGACCCTCAGGTCAAAGGATCATTCAGCTGAAACGCGTACCTGACAACCATTTTAACCACCCAGCAACTAGGCTGTTTCATATTTCCCCAGGACTCCTCTCTGGGTTCCAAAAGGACTGCCCAAATTTAGGCTTTCCCTTGATTTTACCAACCGCTGATGCCTCGTTAGCTATTCCTTGGAGATATAAAAGGTGATATAAAAGCTTTCAGACCAGATTATAAACAGCACAAACAAATACCTCACAGTACAGGTAGCAGAATACACAGAGCAAACACCTAGGTTTTGTCAAGTTCACAAAATGTACAAAGTCTTGACTACACACACACCAAGTTCACTGTCCAAATATTACTGGCAGCCATATTACTAGACTTTTTGGAAAGTCGGGATTGTACTACAAATAACATATTGTCCATTAAATAAAAAGTTCTACAACAGATACCATGTTGTACTTCAGGAGACACATGCTGCATTTAAGATAACTTGTACTGTCGATAATATGTAGTAATTCTGATAACATGCTGCACTTAGATAAAATGTTGCACAACAGATAACATGTTGCACAAAAAAAACATACTTCTGAGGACAACATGGACCCAATAAAACCTATTAAATAAGGCAAGGTATTCATGTGTGTACTGATAGCAAGAGCAGCTAAGTGGAAATGTCTTAAGGTTTTAAGACATTTTTGCTTTTGTACAAAATACAAAATGAATTACAGAAATCAACGAACAACATTCTTTTGCAATAAATTTCAAATTTTCCAGAATTCAAACTATGGACCAAAATGGGTTCTAGTATTTCCACCTGCAATCAGAAATAAAACCAGCATTATCTGTAGTAAAAACTGTCATCACAGCTATGTTATCAGAGGTAAAAACTGTTATCACTGCCAAAACTCATCAGTCATGAAAACTGTTATCTGTGACTAAAACAGTTACCAGTGACAGAAATGGTTAGGAAAAATTGTTCTCAGTGATAAAAACCATTATCAGTGATAAAACCAGATTTATAAAAACCTGTTGCTGCTTATAACAATTTTCAACTTATAACAATTTTCTGTTATTCCAAAGCCAATTTTCCCCAATTTCTCTGCATCGCCTCAACGAGAAAATGCGAACAGATTAAACACAACTGTTCAGCAACCAAGTCAATCCTTCTAAACAAAATAGAGACAATAACCGTGTTTAAGACGCATTTTAAAAATAAGCATATCCACATCTTCTGTAGACTTTGTGCATCAACCATGATCTGAATTCTCAGAATTCTTTCCATTCAAGCTCTGCCATCGCCAGCCAAGATTGCCAATTCCAGCTGTCGTTCCATAAAGCGTTGGCAGAAATTTCGTGAAGTTTCCATGCCTTCATGGCTTTCATAGGGACATCAAGGCCCTGGAAGCAGGGTTTAGGGTGTCACTCGAGGATGGGACGGCGTCGCTCGGTGGATTCTGCGGGGTTTGGGCCACGATTGACGGGACCCCGGTGATGGGTGTCAGCCCAGTGTGTCCGTCGAGCATCGAGTCCAACCCAAGTGTGATGACGATTCCACTCGAGGGGGTTGACATGGGGATTCCGAGCGCCTGCTCGAGCATCGACGCCCCAGAGGCGAGGGACCGGGATGCGACCGGAAACGAGGTTGGTCGCTGCATGAGGGTCACGACTCTATGACCCTGTGTTGTTGCCACCTGTGATTTCATCTCCTTTGTGGTTTCCACCGTAGCCTCAGGCTTCACAATCGGCTGAATCTCGATTGGTAAAGACACAATTGGAGGCTGATTCTGGGTCAAAGCTGGAGCGGTAGGAGGAGCAAGCGAGGCTGACTGCTGCTTTCCGAGGCCACAGTGGAGGCGATGGGCCTCAAGGACAAACTCTAGTTCTTCCTTCTGCTGTTGGTACTTCTTAATCTCCTCTTCCAGGCGAGACTGCTCCTCTTCAAGAACCTGTGTTTCCTGTTAATCATTGTTACCATTAGGTCAAGAGAAGATAAGGTGTTCAGTGTTGGTTCTGGCTGTGTTAAGGTTAAAAATAATTATTTTTATAATACTCACTATATAAATGTCCAGTTAGGTTAGAATACATTACATTACCATTTGAGTAAAGCTTTTAATTTTCCCTCTACAAAAAACAGTACTAAAATTGTGCTAAGTTACTATACCTGACCCACTGGATTTTTTACTGGACTTTATCCAACTGATCACAAGTTATGTCTACAGTTTCAGAGACCGAATGATGCCTTCTACATTATGGTAACATCGCTACAAAAGTCGTTTGATCACATTACCTTATTGACTGAATTTTCACTGGACTTCCTCAACAGATTACAATTTTTGCCTATGGTTTCACTCAAAGCAATCATCGACTGATGCCTTGAGTAGTACAATAACGGTGCTCTAGAAGTCATCATAAATCAGATAAGACATCCAATGTTCAAAAATTACACGGCACTGAAAACATGTCTGCTCTTTAAAGAACTGTGTCCTGGGCGGTTATCAGGGTGACTGCTTTAGAGTTCTGTTTCTAAGATATCGGCTGGCGACTCACGGCCAGAAGTTGGTTGGTCTGATCAACCCTCTTCTGTCGACATTTTGCAGCAGCCAGTTTGTTACGCTCACGTCGCTGCTTACGCCTCTCCTCTTCTTCGGGGGTCAGCTGCAAAACAAACTTTCTGTTTTTATTACCTTATGCTCAGTTATAAGAGCTTCAAAAAGGAAATAATTTTTATGCTTCAGCTAATCCAAAAATTGTTCTTTAATACACTTACTAGTTTTGCAAAACTCAGTAATAATGTGGTTTCAGAAAGAGAATTCCTATTGTGGTGCAAAATTTCCACAAACTCTAATACAAATTAGCAGTTAAGAAAACACCAGAGATGAATATTCTGCATGAATATTCTGGCACATATAAATATCCAGAAACATCTGATTGGAAAACAATGATAGGCGCTATAAAAATATCCAGATGTATCCATAGGTATTATTATTTATTATTATTAGTATAAATTAGGTATTTATATCATGCTAATTTATTAATTCACCTAAAAAGTGCAGGTAGTTGGAAAAAAGATAAGTCTTCAATTGTTCGCAACATCAGCAAAGACAAAGAACCTGAGTCCCGCAAAGCTGGTGATAGCAAATTCCATGGATGAGGACCAGTGAGCTAAAAGGCGTGTAAATCACTAGTCTTTTCTCGGAAGTTGAAACAAATGGCTGACCAGGAGCTTGTCCTGGTGGAATTAAGTTTGAGTGGAATGCACAAGTCATCAATGTAGCTTCGTGCTAGACCATGAAGCTTTTTGTACGCAAGGACAGCAACTTTACTGGATCCTAGCTGGAAAAGATAACCAATGTAATTTTGAGGAATTAATGCTTGGCAGAAGAGATGTAGGAGGACCACATCACACAGCTTCATTTGTTCAAGTCAAGTCAAAATCGGTTTTGAAACATCTATTAACCACGGATATATGCTTAGCCACATTTGACAACAGTTTGGCAGCTGAGTGAACTAGACAAGATGAATATATCTGAATTTAATTTATTCCATTCAAGTGCACTATATATACAATCTAATACATACATAGATATACAGCGCACTCCTGCTAATGTGCGACTCGTTCACATGTGAATCCACTAAAAGTGCGGTTGTGCAATGCCTCCTGAGGATACCTATTTAATACGCCAGTTGTGTTAACACGTGAAACAGGAACAGCAAAATCAATAAAAACATGCTGCACCGGCTAATAAAACTGCACTGTATTTAACTGAAAAACAAATAAAAGGCACAATGCAAACATCTAGACCAATACAAAGATAAAGCTAACTGAGAAGAAATTAATCACCTTTACATCTTTGCAGTTTCTCCGTGTTCCACTAGACGTTTTCATCTTCTTTGTGCCTGTCTTTGCACCACCTGTCGATGAGGCGCTGGTGTAGTTTGGTGCATTAACTGAGTAGTCAACAGCGCTTTCATCGGAGTGCAGCGCACTGCTGCCTGGTGACGCCCATTCCTGGTTGCTGCTCGATTCATCGTCTGTCTCTGAAAAGGCATCATCATTCGTCTCCATCTTGATTGGCATCGCCACCGTTGGGTTACCAACTGTGCCAGCAGGCAGGCCGATGACAACCGGAGGTTTAAAGCTACGATCGGTGGAGACCAGACGAAGTCCCAAGTCATTCGGCAGAATATGAGCAGCTTGACCTTTGAACTCGAGCAAAGATGGGTTGGTGTTCTGAAATGTTGACTGCGTGACCATCAAGGGAGCGCTGAGCGACAGGCCATTCTGAAGGACCGCCAATGGAATTGCACTTGTAATTAAAGCAGACTGCAAGAAATTACATATATATATATATATGTAATATCTTATATATATATATACACATATATACACACATACATACATACACATATATATCTGTTTGAAATGTGTAGTCATAATTCAATGTCTGTAATAAATATATGGTTGTAATTTAATCTGTCTGTCTAACAAAAACTCAGATAAGCCTGGTTTTAAATGATGTTAAGCTGTGCTTTAGTAGAACCTCATTTTACTCGTTACTGTTAAATGCAGCTTTACATCACGGTGAAAATCATGCTATAGAAGTTTCACATTAGATTAGAACATAAAGTAATGCCTAATTACAGAATGCCCATTCAAATTCTCTACTCCGGGATGCTCCACAGAGCTTCATACAGCAACCTTACCCAAACACACGACATTGGTAACAGTACTCACAACTCACCATAAGCATCACATTATGTTATGAAAGTTCTGTGTCATGTGCCAGTGGTTTAATATATCACAATATCCAAAAGAAAAACTGATAAATTTCACAAAAGTGTTACATATTGTTGGGCCTACAACATCTTACCAACTCAGGTCAAATAAAATATGCAATTTAGTCCTAGTTCTTCATGGCCAAACTTAACTAAGTTAACTCTGCCCAGGGACAAACTATGTTGAAAGAATTTAAAACCTCATAGGTCGTCACCTCCGAACTAATTCTAGCGCATATAAGTTCAGAATTAATATGTATTGGCAAGCAATGACCAGCAGTCGGATCTGTTATGCAGAGAAACTATTAAACGGTGTGCGCTGGTCAGTCATACGCGGTGGTCTCACTTAACCACTATGTTTACTGCTGGATCGTTCACACGATCCATCATGCTGACCTCATTTAATCAATTCGTTGGCTAACACCCAGGAATCGCGCAAAATTTATGCATATTAAACTCCCAGCTATGCCCTACAAAACCTTACTACATTCCCGACATATGGAACCCATGATTCTTATAACAAATCTCGAGGACACAATCATTACAGGTTTCCAGATAAAAACCATACCGTAATGTTGGCAATCGACTGTACCGGAACAGAAAGTCCCGAATCCGACTGCACAGATATAATTCCAGCCTCGCCCTGTTGATTTTCAGGTCGACCCTCCGACTTAGGTACGACTTTGCTCGTTTCTGATTCGTCTGCAGACCTCATTATTTACGACTTTTCAAGGCTACAACGGCCAGGCGATTAGTAATACACATCTAGTATAACGTTCCGTCACGTACATGACTCACTGTTCGAGCGGTAATTTGTCAGTCATTCAAGTTTTGCAAGAACCTCAGCCTATGTCATTTACGTTACGCCATTTTCAGTCTAAAACGAGGCTCAAGTTGGCAGCTAAGAAGTTTGTATAATTTTTATAGCGCTTTAATATATTTTAATGTTCCATTAATAGACTGCTTGCAAATCCTTTAAATCTAGAATCGAGGCTGAAATGCAGGCCCATTTCAGTGCATACTAAAGCCTCCTGTATCCTCACCTCCACAACAGCATATGAAACGTAGCACAGTGCTCCACTTCCTTTCAGGCAGCAAGGTAAATATTTATTTAAAAATTTATGGACTGGTTTTTGGGTAATGAATGATGCAGTCATGTAGCTTATTTATACCAGTTTTCGTTGGAAACATGCAAAAAGCTTTCTAAGTTTCTTAAAGTCTGACTTTCGCGCTTTGCCTAGCAATACTAGCTTCATTCTCTATCTGAATCCAGCAGATATCTGAAAATTTGAATCATATCCTACCTGCAGCTCAACGTAACAAAGCAACAGCTCTATAAATTTATATTTGGAATCTTATAGCTGGGCTCCACGTGTGTGCGATAACCCGCTATTGGTGACTTTTCTAAGTATGAAGGTATTGCTTTGCTTACTGATTAACATTTGTTCTTGAACTTTAACATCATTTTGGCTAAAATTTAATGTAAATGTACAAGTTTTTAGCTAGCGCAGACAGCGCCTCGGATTGTTTCTCATAAAGCGGCACAGTACAGTTTTACGATTACAATTACAAGTCAGCAGAGGCGAGGCTAAACGGTCGTTATAGAAAAACGTGCACGTTTACATTTGGAGGTTACATTTACAAAAATACGTTTAGACATACATCTAATTGCGTTACAGACTTACAGTGTATAACGAGATTAATGTCATCGCCACCAATGATCTATAACAAGCGGAGGTTGAAAGCGTTGTTTGATGACGTCTTTAAACTTTTATTGTCATCTGGCATTTGATTAAAACTAATAAGTGTACGATAAGCTAGATAAAGTTAACACAAAAGCTTAATTTATTAATTTGTTACAATGGCCTATTTTTAAAGATTGAATTATTACGATTTTAGCATACCGTGTCTACCGCAAAGTAGCTAACTCAAGTTTTATATACGTCATCAACTTCAGACTCTGTCTTGAAATATCGCCAGGCAAAATCTCGCGAGAAATGACGTAATTTTATCCGAACAAAATGGTTTAATAATTTTATTAAAGAAATTCTATTTAGCAGTTTCGCAGGTGAGAAATTTGAGCGATGCGAAGAGGCAGGTTGATCATTTGCGTTGATCAATGCATTTAAACATTTTAAATTAACGCGTGTAACGGAGCTTGAACGATGAGTTTTAGGTGCCTGTCAACTGCACGCGTCCATAGTGCCCGCCGGTTTACAGCGCGCCTTCTGTTGCTATAAAGTTTTAAATGAAGATGCATGCAGTATAAAATAAATAAACCGTTCTTCAGACGACGCATTAAGTGATTGCGCTAGAAATTGGTTTATCAGATGTAAGATTGCGGAATTGAAGGTCGAGCTTCAGCCTAAATGTCGACATTTTGAGTGCATGTAAAACGTTAAGTATGGTTTAGTTTTATCGGATAACTCTGTAATAGCCTGATGTTACGCATATAACAAATTTGTTTGCTTTTTGATAGATGAAATTTCATTGTACTTACTTTTGAGAGCATTAGTTTAATTTTCTAGGTCGATTACAAATTAGCATGGTACAAAACTGGTGTCTGCATTCCAGTGTTACAATTTATATTGCTATGTTGTGATTGTAGTCAGATAATGGCAGAGGGTGGAAACAACCAATTATCTTCAGCGGCTTCGTCTGACGAGGCACTTCAGCTTGAGACAAAGACTGACACAGTTTCTGTGATTAACGCCAGTTCCGACAGTGGTGATTACGAGACCCTGATTAGGACAGGTTGCGAGAGCAGTGAACATCTGTCGGCTGACGTATCAGAAGTGACACAGGAAGCAAGGAAAGTTCTTGAACAATTCCTGAAGCTCAGTCTAGGCCAGGGTGGGTTGTCTTCGCTTGAGGGCAGACATGCATGGACAGACGTTGAGCCACAATATGCTGTCCTTGACAACATCCACAAGGACAGTCAGCCTACACCGTATCAGCCCATGGGATCAGATCAGTCGCTCTTTGAAAATGTCATGTTGAGTGCCGGTGATGGTGGCTTTTGTAGCAGAGGTGCTGGTAAAACCATCTATCAGGAGCTTACATATGCTGGACAGTGTGCAGATCTATTGCACGCAAGTATTGGGTCTCCATCGTCTGCTGTACGACAGAGGTCTGCTCCCAGCAAGATCTGTGCAGTCACTGCAGCGGATGATGATCGAACATACATGCCTTTGCTGATACGCAAGTCGGAGTCGAACAGAAAAATCCGCAAGGAAAACCTTCGACGGAAGAGCTCTTCATCGAGTATGGGTGACTACGAATACAGTGACACTGTTGTCACGAATCGAAAGAGAAAGAGTCTGCTTCGACTGGCGAAGGAGCGCCTTCAGAGAAGTTTTCGACATGAGAAGAAGAAAACTGGAGCTCCATCTGGCAGTGAACAAAGCAGCTTTGTCGAAAAAGATTTTCGGAAGACAGGTGAAAAGTCACCCTTGGGAAAGTTCCGACTCAGTCATTCTAGACGCGCCCACAAGATATCATATTCATCAAGTTCGCCGTACGAGGTTGGGGAGAACATCTTGGTTTCGGGAAGTCCTTGTCACCAGGGTCTTGTCGCACATAGCGCAGATGTGGACAGCTCGGCTGCACAGGATATGTCTGAGACGGGTTATCTGACTGGAGAAACGGATGATGCCTCGAAGATGACGTCGCTTTCTCCCTCCACTTCAAAGAAGTTTGGAGCGAAGCCAAAGTCGAAGAAAAGCCGCGACATCTTTGGAGGGATTCTGAAGCAGTTCCGTAAAACCAGTTCAAAGCCACCGGGCAAAGCCAAAGATGGTAAGGGTTGCGTAAATGCTTGTCTTAAATTGATTATTGTGCAAGTTTAACAAATATAACAAGTGTAACAATAGCAGCTTTAAAGTCTGAGCAAAGGCAAATCATGTTATTAAGTTGCCTGGCCATGATATTTTCTTGTCATTTTTTGTATATAAGAGGTTCTAAAAGGCACTGTATGAATATCTAGGTAGGTAGAGGCATGCATGCATAAATACATGCATACGTTCGTACATGTAGTTGTCTACAAAATTGTCCAAAACAGTGCAGTGACCTCTATGGTATCTTGATGTGATGCTTAATGTTTTGGACACACTTAAAGGAGTTTAGCTGAGATGCAGTATATGGTTTGTTTCTCGTATGCATGAATGTTTTGTCTGGACGTTTATATAGCACCTTTAAGGAAATTCATAAGTCTTCCAACATTGTCTATCAGTTCTGAACCAATGGAATTCGAGATGTGTAGTAATATAATCGCACTATGCCAATTTTTCTTGTAGATAATTATTCTTCCAAGGTTGTGGCAAGTCCGGCCCAAATGAGAGCTTCGCATCCTGACGACCGACTCCAGTTGGGCAAGTCAAGTCTTGTTGCCAGTGACACAATGGCGCCTTCGTCAGGCATTAAGACATCTACACCGATATTCTGTGAGTCAAAACATGAGCCATCAGCTCAAACCGATAATGACAACGATAGTGAGTCTCTTTACCCTGCTGGACTGCCATCTCCTTTGGATCTCGTCTTCAGTGCTGCTGGAAATCCTGACGCCTCCTCACAGTTGGAACGCCGTAGTCGGATGCAGCTGGAAGGCCTCATACCATGCATTCCTGGAAAGGAGGCAAAGGTTGCAGGAATGTCAAAGCAGGAGATTGGTTGGCTGAAATTCGAAGGCAGAAATCCAGATGAAACCGGTGAGAGTGTCTACTAATTTTCTTTTTTGTCACCTATTCCTTTCCTTTCACTCTTTCTGTTACTATACCTTTCTCTCTCTCTGTGTGCCTTTGTCTGTCTCGCTGTATTTTCCTATTCCTGTCTGTCACTTTATTGTGGTTTTTGTTCCTATCTTTTCAGATTACTATCTTCACTGTCTGGCTAAGCCTACCAGTCTTGACCTGTTCTTTCCCTGTTTTGTGTCTTTTACTGTCCTCAGTATATTTCTGTTTCTGTGCATCACAGCAGTTTCTTTGATTTTTTTAAATCCAAAAGTCTCATCTTTGTACTGTTTTATTGTACTGGTAAAGTCTTATCTTTGAGACTTTGTTGCCAGAATTTGCGTGTATTAGTAATTATTCTTATGACTGCTTGTTGTAAGTGGCTTGGCTTACTTTTAACCGCAGTTGTGTTTACGCTTCTGCCAAAATTTCCTTTAACCCCAGGACCATAAGTCAGATGATGATTATCGGTTAAGGCATGTAATTGAGTAATTAATTACATTACCTTGCCTTTACATGGTAGTTACCTGAACCATTTGTACTATACTCATTAGCTCCGTTGGTAAGAGCATTACATCAAGGTGCCTGTGTGAATGAGGGAGCCAGTTTACACACCATTTTTGAGAATTGTATCTCAAGCTAGCACTCTCCCTTGGTTGGGACCTAAAATGAAGTGATGCCAGTGCAAAGCAGGCAGTGGTGGTGAAGGATCTCACTTGATGAGTTCATTGAAAGGTGAGCAGGGTCAAGGCAGTTGAGTCAATTTAGAAAAGCATTGGTGTATACTGGGTCCTTATACACGAAGCTTCAGATGAGGACTTTAGATTTCTTGTTATTGCAGATGGTGGCCGACGTGATCTCAAAGGTCTTCTTTTACACCAATCTTCCAAGCCGTTCTCACAGAAGACAGAACGTGAGAAGGATGAGCTGTATGAACACATTGCTGGCCAGTTGGCCACCATTGCTTACAACTACACCTTTGAATCGCCACAGAGTTCCTCGACTAAGCCACAGGATGCAACAATAGCTAAGTCGGTGACTGAAGGCGCCGCACAGTTTGTCGAGATGGCCGATGCTTGTATGTTGAGAAGTACTTTGTATCCGAGAATTTATGCAGTGGCTTTTACAGGCAGCTTTGTGTACTTGCCTGATGTTTAGAATATGGCTTATCATGGGCTTTCAGATGCTGTTGTTAAAGTTGAAGAACGTTTGGGCATTCTTGTCTTTTGTGACAAGTCACCCATTCCACAGTGATAGGGAGCCACAACAGATCTCTTCTACTGTATAATAGGTTTGAGCCTCCTCTCAAATGGTTACTGCTGTTTAAGGACCTTCTGCAGTTTCTTAACACATAAATTTCTAAGTCATTATTTATTTCTGTTTATTTTTTGCACTTATTGCTTGTGCAAAGTCAGTAAATCTGAGATATGTGTGAATGACTTGTCTAGCATCGTTACACGGTATCTGCTCAGCCAACTGAAACACACTATCGTTGAATGACAGACTTCTAGCATGCTACCGGGTAGACCATCAGACCACACAATGGACCGTTGTGCCCTACAGCAGACCATCGTGCAGACTGATTAGATAGCTGCAATATATAAATGTAGATATGATATAAAAAAATTTAAAAAAGTGCAAAGAGATGTGCAAATGGGAAACGAGTCATGGTTGCACAGCTGTATGAGGTACATTGGTCAAACAATTGTGCATGTTTAACAATATTTAATGTTGATGTATTTCTTATGCTTAGCGCTGGAGCAGTCTAGGGCCTCCAGTCTTGAAGCTGCTGCACTGGCGACATACCAGCAAGCTTCGGGCGAGAAAAGTCCCTATTCGGTTAGCTAAGTTCTAAATGAATGCCTTTATTTTCACCACAATGGCAGGAAACAACAAAAGACATGACAAAAAACATTTAAGTCACAACTAGCACATCTGCGTCCTACGAATGCCAAAAGCAGAACACATAACATTAAGAGTATTAGTTTTATCAGTAATCGTAATATTAGTAATGAAGTGCATTTGCAATGAATAGCAATTCCAGAACGTTGGCTCTAGTCGTTGATTGGAATCGTACTGCCTTATGTAAAATAATAATTATATTTGTTTGATTTTTGAAAATATGTACTGTTACACTAGAAACAACTTGAGAAACGTTTTCAGGTGACTTTAAATTGCACTTCTAGATCTTACAGATAGCCATGTTTCAGTGACCGTAATAGGTTCTTAAATGCTCAGATATCTAAATGCTCCCATGTTTAAATAATCAGATGTGTAAATGCTTGATATGTCTTGTTCTCAACCATCCTCGAACCGAGTGCTTGGATATGTAAATGCTGAAGGTGTGTAAATGCATGGATATGAAGTGTACGGATATGTAACTGCCCGAGTATGTAAACGCTCGGATATGTAAATTGCTCAGATATGTAAATGCTAGAATATGTAAATGCTCATGTGTGTAAAGTTGCAGATATGTAACTGCTTGGATATGTAAATGCTTGGATAAAAACATAGATACGTATATACAAACATAATTTTGTCACTGTTGTTTTCAGATGATAGATTCGACGCCTGTGGTTGCTGAACTTGTGCAGAGCACGTCATACAGGTGTTTTGAGCAGATCATCACAAGCAGCATCGGAGCTACAGAAACTGGTTGGCATCAGATAGCGATGATGTTCCGCCTGACGCAGTCAGCCATCGTGATGGCTGGAATGGGGACAGCGGTCGCGCTGCAGATCAAGGAACTGACGCTCAAGTACTTTGAAGATCGCTTTGCCAACTGGATTGTGACTCAAGGAGGATGGGTATGAACGCCTCACCTCGGGGGCTTGAAACACTGACACCTCTGCCAAAATTGTTAGTTGTAATTAAAATGACAGTTTATGCTGCTTTGAACAAAGCAGGATACATCTTGGGTTATATTGCTGAACAAAAGTGAAGTTTAAACTTTAACACCAAGGTGTTGTGCACCATAGGCACATATAAACTCAACCAGAGAGAAGACAATGTTTATATTTTTAACCGTTTCGTAAAAATATGAAGACCTTTACATCTTGATATGGAAGGCCTTGTGCACATTTCCTCAAACTCGGGACCTGTATAAGTATACATACCTAATATAATACATAGATGGTTTATATTATGAAGAGCCATACTTGTATATATATGTACCTATATGTGCACAGACATGTATGTACAATCAAACCTTATGATGCCGTACTCGGGAGCCACATCCAGAACTGGCGTGTAACAGGATTGTGCTATAGCCAAGTCATTTTCTAAAGCTCGGTCCATTTTCCTGACTGGATTTGAATAGAATTTGTGTGACAATAGACCGACCACCTTGCTGCACGATAGACCACCGTGTTGCATGGTGTCTGTTGTGCAGCATGATGGCCTGTATGGTAGTGCATTGAGTATAATCTAGGGGTTGCAGGTTTGAGCCGGCTGAGTGAACTCCTAGCAACGACTCTGGACAGGTTGTTCGCGCATACTGTACATTTCTTGGGCTTCAAATTCAGATTTACTGACCTTGAAAATTACGAATGCAATATTTAAGAAATAATGAAGCTTGTTACAAGATTTGTATTTACATAATAACGTGTTTGTATAAAATTTTATGTTACATGTGCATTTTTGAATCTGTTTTAGGAGTCAATGGTCGATGAGACAAACACGGAACTGGACTCTGAGTTGGACTGATATTGCAGTTTTTCCCGTCATCAGCATTGAAGCTGTACCACTAGACATACACCAAAACAAGTAGTTATTCTCAGACTTGTCTTTGCAGAGAGCTCTAAGCAACTCGTGCGAGACCTAACCCAAGTCCAGCTTCCAAGTGGTTGAGCTTGTTCAGAGGCTTTTCTCTTAACCTGAAGTGATTTCAGGCACTTGGATTTTAAACGATAATCTTGTTGGCTTTTGCCCCACTTTGCATTTGTCTATGTTCAGTTGTAGCAAAAAATTGTCTGCAGTTTTCAGAGCAAGGCTTTTTGTAAAAGATGATCTGCTTTGAACCTGAAGGTTTTGTGGAGTTTTGCAACCCAAAAACGGAGTTCAGAAATTGGCCATCCTTCAATATGAGGCTACGGGTTGTTGGATCTTTTCAGATCCCTCGTATACTGATGCAGAGTGAACTTCTTCAAACCCTCGGATTCACAACAGAGAAGAGAAAAGTGACCCTGTTTTTGACCCCAGAGGCTATGTGGAAAAACACCAATGGGACGAGGTTGTCACATTATTCAGCATTTTGTGGTTGCTCTTTTTGAATTTTATCAACATTTAATGCCAATGTTACTCAGTTTTTTATACGATGCCATTGTTGGTTGGCATCTAATGCCCATTTTGATTAACATTTAACATATACTGATTGGCAACTGATGTTGTTTGAGTGTTGATTGGCATTTAATGCCTGTGCTGATTGATGTTGAGTATTTTAACCTTTATTGTGCTTGCTGTTATGCAATTGTAAACCCTGCAATGCTAACAATCAAATATGGCAGCAGTAAACGTAAAGCCTGTAACTAATTACAGGAGCTAATACTACTGACTGTAAAGTCTGTTACAGAATTTGTTGTTCTGGTGACAGTTTTAGCTACTTTACCAAACATTTACGTGCTGTGGAATTGATGTTATTTATTTGGTGTAACTGCATTGTGATCAATGTGTCACCGTTTCACCTAGTAAGAGAATTTACAGTTTTCTGGGATATGAATGAAGTTGTTATTTAAAAACTAATTTAATTGAACACTGAAGAACAGTAAAAGTGATTGGTCGAGCTCTCAACCATTTAACTTGGAGATTGCTGGTTCAGGCCACCTGAATCAGTCACCGTCGGGATGTTGAGCAGGTCCTTCATGCATGTGTGCATTGCACCATTAACTTCTTTAACTGCTTCTTATTTAGATATTTCCACTGTGTAAATGCATAAATGATTATAATGGTAATTAATTTTGAACTTAGTCTTACAGATGGTATTTATACAAATGACTGATTTTTTAGTTTAAGAGTTTTGAAGTTTCACTGTGTTTTTAAGAGTATGTTTGTGATGAAATTTCAACATGAGCTTTTGTAAGTTTGTGCGAAATTAGACTTTTGCAAAACTGGATTAAAATAACTGGAAGCAATTAAGATTAGTGTATGTTTTTCAAGGTCATTATCTAAATTAGCATATTGCAAGTTTCTCCATGCAAGTTTTCAGATATTTGTCTGAATTATACAGCAAATTTTCAGGATGCTGTTTTTTCCAGATGTTTTTCTAAGTTATTTATTTTGCCTTTTAATTTGTTGATTTGTTGAGTTTAGCATTGCACTAGTCAAACGTGATATTGCAATCTGCATCTGGTTTCTGGCACATTTTTTACAAGAAAGTTTCGTTAAATAGCAGAACTTTGGAGCTTCTCATGAAAAGATCTTGATTATAATCCTTTAAACTGATATCTTGGATTTCAGCTTTCTGCTCTGTCTAATGGGAAGAGGCTTCACTGTACGCAAATATTTTAATGGCTTCAAAGTCACTGTTGCCTGATGGTTTTGGGGAAAATAGCTAAAAATCTACATGCAGAAATGAAAATCCAGTCCTTAAGGGATTTTGTGAATTTATGTTGAGCTTGTATTGAAATATCCAAGATGGCTGTTTTCATTCCTACCTTTGCTTGTAGTTATCCCGGTCTTGGATTTATTGTAGGATATCCTTGTATTGTTGTTTATCTGAAACTTAGCGTGGCAGCGGGCCTTGTAATTAATTTAATGCGACTCCTTGTTTTTCAGTCATAATCTGCATTTTAAAATAATCTAGTCGCGTGTCATTTGAAATCTAGGAAGTGTTAATGACTTTGACGAAGAGAGCAGTATTAGGAAAGGTTTAATTGCATGTGTTATTAATGTCGCTGTTGCTGTTGTTATTAATGTTCGTATTACTCGTGTTTTGTTGTTACTGTCGTCATGGAGACAGTGAATATAATCTGCAAATGAATTCTACTTACTGACTTAACAGCCTTCTGTGCTGCGACCGACATCTGTGAGAAGATTGAGATTTTTTGTTTTTCTTTGGGCGAGTGCTATGTTTACGGAGCTTGTATGCTTAAGTTGTATTCACCGTGAGCTGCACTGCAGTTAGTGACGCATTTGTGCTTTAAGCAGCATTTCTGCGTGGCAAGGTTGGAGACATTTCAATGCTGCTTCAGGGGTTCGTTACTTAAACTACCCGGTAACTATTTCTTTTTGAGCCATAAGGAAGTTTGTTTGAATATCCTGATTTTCGAATGAATTTACTGCTAGGCTTTGGCATGCAAATGACTGACGCCTGGTGCATTCAATAAAAAGACTTGCTAGGTTGGATTAAGTTTTCGATTGCTGTCATGTTGATTGTGCTTTACTCAAACATCCCTCAGTTTTGCAAGTGTGCCTTTGGGAATTATCGTAGACAGAGGCGCGTAATAAAAGAACAGTTACTTTGCTTGCCTGCAGAATTCTCTTCTGTGGAATGGCAGTATAATTCTTTTGTCAGTTGAATGTTGCACGTTACAGACTGAATTTTAATTAGAATAACTTTGGCATCCAGTTTTCATGTCATTTTATTCTTTGATGCCTCAATCTTGGGCAAATGCAGGATTCTTCAAGAAAAATCTTCTCACATGTTTGTGTTTTATGCTGTTGTGTTATGTATTTGTCAGATGTCTAGTGATGATGCAGCATTTTTGCCAGCATAATTTTTTGGTGTAAACCTGCATTGTGGCATCTTTGTCGTTTGTCATGAGATTTCTTATCAACTGCCCAGCAGATCAGTAGCAATCAAAACTCAGATGTTGGTACATTAACAGGCAGCATGAATTTGCATCCCATGGATCACAAGTCCCTTATCGTTCTCCATTTGAGAATTGCTAGGACAAGCAGTTGACAGACTGTAGGATTTGGAGAGGATGTGTGAACAGAAAATTTTTCGCATTGAAATTGCAGCATGCCTTAGTTTGGAAAAATATAGGAGTGAAACAGTTTTTTTGGACTGTCTTGCAGTCGTTGTTATAATTACCTGGTAATGCTTTTACTTTTCTTTGTAAACCGTTTTAGACATTCTAGTATTGTTGTAGTATTAATGATGCTTAGGTGTATGCTTAAAACAATCAAAGTATATTTGTTTATTTGCCGTACTAACTGAGTATCTTAATGACACATGCACATTCTGCAAATGAACATCGTATTAAAATTCCTTTTGCTGATGCTACTACTAACAGTGTCATAATGGTGTATGTGACAGTGCATGAGAAAACACTCACAAAGTCGGAAAAATGAAAACTGGGTTTGACATTGCACTGGATTGGGCTGGCATTGCTGAATAATTAGGTCAAACCAATATATATTTTACAATAAGTAGTAAAACGTTACAGTTTTTTAAAGATATAGGTTTCTCCAGGACAACTGTTGAGAAATCGTGAATTAAGGTTTATCCTAACTATGACCTTACCCCAGTCGCTGTGCATATGTGGGTCATGAATGTTTATGAGTATAGTAAATTGGAGTGTATTCATTTGCCCTTTGAGGCTGCGATCAATAAAATCTCCATACGAACTGGTTAAGTAAGATGAACATGACTTGGTTATTTGCAAAGTCGATGCACATGACTTTAAATTATGGCACTAAGGGGACATGTTGAATACATGATATTGAAAATAAAAATGCTTGGCAGATCTTTCATAAGAACTTGTATAGTTTGATAGCTGACATAACAAGGAATATAAATATGTAAAGAACTCGTTTTGACCCATTTTATGCCTACTTGCCTTCTGAACCTGTTTCTCGCAAATTAACTTCCGATTTTTGAGGGTTTTCTCCGGCATGATCTCATATTATGCTCATGCTGCTGATGAATAAGTCATTTAAAATTCATTACACTCATGCTGCAAATGATTAAGTCTTATTAAAATTCATTATGGTTTTGTTTCTTCTTTGAAGGACTTAGTCAGAACAGTTCTTATCTTTGTGACCAACAGTTGCATGTGGATGTACTTTTACCTGTTCTTTTACCGTGCCGATTTGGGTGGCTGTGTCAGTTTTTTTTTATTCCAGAGCACTGCTGCAGTAGGTTATTGCTTATTGTTTCAAAAGTGATTCATAGCATACTGAAATGGTAACTTAAACTGTGTAGCATTGCAGTAGCTGTAAGAATGCCTAGCATTATAAAGTGGTAATATTGCCTAGCATTACAAAAGTGGTAAGATTAAGTGGTGTTGCTAAAGTGGTAAGATTTTGTATAATTTAAAAATCTTTTATGTGTTTGAACTATTTATGCCGATCTCAGTTGAAGTGTTTAGTTTCTTTTTTGAGCTTCTACCGAGAACATCGTTGTCTAAAATGCAACATTCTCTCGATTTTTATGGTTCTGTGTTGGATAACCGTTTCGGGTGCCGCAGCTGCCGTTATCGATAGAAATTTGTTACAATTGCGGTTTAGTCGGTGTGTTCCTGAGCTTCTGTACGATTAAAGGGTCGCAACTATTTTCGTCAAAATCACCGGATGCGCCTGTGTAGCTGCGTGGATTCTCAAAATTTTGCAAGGCCTTTTCTCTGTGTCCATTTTTGCATCCATTTTTAGTCGTTTACAGTAACTGTCGTGTCGTGCGACCTTAGTGTAGCTGTCAAACTTTTTATGAGTCACTGTTTTTGTGAGGAATATCTTTGTCTCTCTGTTGGATCTGGCAAGCAATGTGTGTACAACTTTGCTTTCTTTGTTTCGTGCGCTGTTTGTGTTTTAAGAAATTTATGCCATTTATTTATTTGTAATGTTCTGCAGTTACGTTTTTAAAAGTGGTTTACAATTTTTGTGTAATGAAGTCATTGCAAAGTGACAGATCTCGAGCGGTTTGTGCACTGATGTTGAGGCAGGGTGTAGTGAATGCCTTTAGGATCTTGACAATCAGGAATGGGGGGTGAGGAATGATTTAGATGTTGTCGATGTTTTGCAGTGGCTGGGTTTTCATGCCAGCCAGCCATTTGTAATTGTCTACCATTTGTAATTGTCTACAGAGTTGGAATTGTGGTCAGTCTTGTAAAATGGAGAATTTTTGGGCAGTCGTGCTAATGTGCAGGAGAGGTTGTACCGAAATCTCTTTTGACCACAGTGCCGTGTTCTGAGTAAGAATATTTATAGAGGCATGAAATAAGTGAACTTTATATTTACCCTACCACGCGTGGAGTACACACTATGTCTGGTGTACATGAGTTATTAGAATAGAACATTTGCATTTGTGTAGCGCCTCTTAAGAAGCTCTCGAGTTGCACTGAAGATTGAACAACACAAAGTCCCTGTTTTCATGGGATGTGGACCTTGCAGTTGTGAATTTATCTAGTGCGGACGGACCATTGAGCAGACGGACCAATTAGCGGACGGACCAGTCATTGGACGAACCCCAGACGGACCAGTGAGCGGACGGACCATTCGAACCACTGAGCAGACGAATCAGTTAGTGAATGGACCGTTGAACAGACGTTTAGCAGAGGAACAAAGTAATGGATGAACGAATTAATGGACTGATCTTTGGGTGGATGGACCACTGAATCGAACGCTAAAAGAACGTTAGGGCTAGTCCACCAATTGTAGCATGAGTTTAGATGACGTGTTTAGAGGCGATTTACTGTAAGCCTGGTGAGTTCATGGGGAAAAACCGAAGGTAAGAAAGGCATTATATAACATGTAGATACATACACCCTGTGTGGGTGAGAAACAGGTCGTTTGAAAATTCAAGGATCAAGTTCTACTTTTACTTGTTGATTAATGGAATAGCCCAAGTAGCATTGGACAGCTTGACGTTTTGGCTTTGGTCGGAAGTAATTAATTGGTCAGTTGATCGGTTTTATTGATTTGATTGATTGACAGGTTGATCATTGTTTTCTGATTGATTGCAAAATCAAGCTGTTGGTTATTGCTTTATGGTTTTGATTGATTAAGAGATAGTTTGATTGATTGAATTATTGTTTAACTGATTTGATTGACCAATTGTTCGATCGATTGATTAATTTGCATGTCAGAGTTTTGCTGTTTTGTTTTTGGAGCTATTTTTTGGTAGCCATGATCTTTCGTAATCACAACCATTCCACTTATGATCTCATTCTGTTTTGTTCAGTCTTTCAGTTCTTATGGCCAGAGGCGATTATTCTGGTTTTGCATGCTGTGTCGTTGCTGTTTCATTTTTTCAAATTTGTTCAAACTATTTTAAGTATTGGTTTTAATTGAAGAGAATTGGAACGTGAAAGGAAGCTTCCCTGCCAGAATGCCCATTTGGGACCCAAATGGCTGTATGGGACCCTTATAGGGCCCGTATGGGTCCTATCAAATGTTTAAGGGCATGCTGGTAGCAAGGCAGAACATCTACTATTCGAATTGCTGGAACCAATCATCTCACAGGTCAGGCTGTGCAACTGTCTCTGAAGTTTTCTCAGATACTGTATAAGTCAGTTTGTACTCAGTGGCAGGTCCATTAGCAGACAAAGAGAAGGGGTAAGTGTACAAGGCCGTCCTTGACTTTGCTGATTTGACCTTGATGGCTTAGTGAGCAGACAAATTTCATCTGTTTTTGCTTTTTGTAGTTTCCCAAGAATTTTATCACCTTTTGTAGCTTCCTTGTTCTTATGATGTTTTTAGGTTTCCAGTTTTATCTTGACCTTTTTTGTTATGCAAGTTTGGGGCAGCTCAGTGATATCATTTTGGAGCCATGGCTGGATTGGCTCCTACTGAATCCACCCTTATTTTTGCGCTGCCAAGTTTTTTTGTTCGCTTTGGGTTGATGTAATATTCTGATGATGTGGCATGGTAATTTGCAAATTATTTCCGGGTGTCTGTTGACTTTGCTGTGTTCATCAGAGTGCCACTGGTAAAACGGTCTGAAAGTTCTGTCCATAAATAATATAATATATTGTCTCTACACGTATGGTTTGCGCTTTCAGTGTGTATATGTGTGCGTGTGTGTGTGTGTATGTATGGATGTATGTATATGTGTGTGTATGTAGACACTTGTAGCACCTTCCAAGTACCTCTGAAATGTCTGGTATTTAAATCACATACACCGATGGTCTTCTACCTTGCCCATGGCTGGTGAAATCTTAGCAATTAGTTTAGAAAATAGTAATTGCAACTCAGAAAATGGACATTGTGTTATATTACATTATACCAAATTCTGCTGAACCATGTTGAGGGCGTGAATCCCAAATTTAAAGTTGGCCGCAGAAAATGGCGCCAGTAGCGTTATAAAGATGGTCAAATGTATTTGTAGAGGCATGTCTGGTTATATATATGTTTTGTTGTAGAGTAGTAGCGTTTCGTTTTGATAAAGCCAGTGATTCGGTGACTTAAACTGTTGTTTCAGCCTTTGTTCTCGGCCTTAATCGTATTTAGTTTGATGAATGCTGGGACTTTTCGCATTGTGTGAAGCGATCCCTGGCGAGGAAAAGGCATCCATGCCACGGAAACTTAGTGTCTCTTAGTGGGCAAGACCAGATGTTTACAAGGGGGCCAAGTGAGCAAGGCTGCTGCACTCTGCTGATTTTACCTTAGTGAAGGTTTAGTAAGCAGAAATATTTCGTGTTTTTGACGACGTTTTTTTCTGTTCTCTAGAATATCGATTAACTATTTTAGCTCCCAAGAATGTTTTCGTGACCTGTTTTTCTGGTTGCACAGTACTAATTATATATTAATAATAATTTTTATTTTAATGGTATTTTCTTTTGGTGTTTCATTCTCATCTTCATCATCAAGATCCATGGGCAGAAAGCCTGTAGGTGTCCAATGCACATGTTGTCACCTGTCTCCATATTCTGCGGTCCAGTGCCAGTATGCTCAAGCTATCTAAATCCTTCTGGCACCAATTTTTGATACCATCCATCCACTCTCTGTTAGGTCATTCTCACATCTCCAGATTGCATTTACATGGGTACTTAACTCCTTAGGGCAATACTGATAATGATACTGATAATAATGATCGCTTTTGATTAGCTGTCTGCAGAGGGTGCTGAATAAATGTTCTGAATGAATACACCAAGGTAATGATGGCAAGGTAATGATGGCAAGAATTGACAAGGCAGTTTTACTTCTCTTGCCTAGAAAGTAGTTTGTTACTTATTAGATAATAGTAATTGTCAAAAGGGTGCCATTTGTGGTTGCGTGAGCAGTGACGAGGAAAGACCTCTTTGGCTGTTGCGTAATGACCGGACAAAATGCATCCCTCCCTGTGGGGAGTTTTTTAAATTTGGCTCACTGTGCCCTACAAATGGCACCCTGGTCGTGAGTTCTTGCATGTCGATTTGTTATTGTTAGGTATGATATTTTGTGATTATTGAGGATTTTATTTGAGGAGAAATTTTTCTAGGGTTTTCATTCGTTCGGTGTTTAAGACCGTGTTCGTCTACTTAATAACTGTGGTTGACTTTTATCGTTTTTGCATCAATAAAGTTCTCGGAACTTGCTATAGAAACGCGTTATGATTTTAAGATGTTTTCACACATTGAGGTCTTGTGATGGTCTAGTAGTGGTTAGCGTGCGGGACTGTCAATCCAAAGGCCAGAGGTTCAAATCTCTGCATAGCAGAAAGATGTTTTGAGATTGCTGCTCCACTTGCGCCCCCTACCTATAGAATGAGAAGACTCCATGGATTATGAGTGGGACGGTCTGGCGGCAGAGGAGGCTGGCCACTCTTCCTCACTTGCCGAGGCCAAGAAAGTAAAGTTGCTATATTACTACTACTGCTACTACTACAGCTTCTGCTATTACTATTATATTAAATCCGCTTCGGCCAGGTTGGCTAGTTTCGGTGCCAGATCAGTATCTGGAAGGGGGTCAATTCGCGGAGACAGTGGTGTTACGGTGGAAACGATTATAATGGCGGCCATCCTGTCTTCCACCGGCGCACGTTACACATTCAATAAATGAGGGCGTCTCCGAAGGACCAAGGCTCCCAAGGCCATGCATCCGCCTGGACTGCACTGTTCAGCAGGATGCTGCAGTTCTTGGGAGCACGTTCTGACTTAGCGTGATAAGAGTCATCCGACTCGCGGTCAGCGGAAGAACCCTGTTAATCTTATAAATTCTATAGCGCCATTATACCCATCCGGCATACCAATATTGGGAAAGGTATAGGCCTAACCAATGTCAAAAAATACGAACGTTGGCCCTGTGTCGAATACATCGGCGTAATGCAAGGCGAACATTCCGTGTATTATATACTCTAATCCTCATTCTTCCCTAACCTCTTCTCTCTCTGGTCTGGCAACCTGACGGTTCTTGACATGGCATATTTTGACAACGCCAAGGATTTGATTAACCTTCCTGCGGCTTTCTTTCCTTCCTTCAAGCACTGTCGTTGGGAAAGAATTCACATAAAGCATGTGACTGATCAAGTTCATTTGTCTCTCCCCCCAAAACTTCAATAGCGCCATTTCATAGAGCACCAGGCATCATTCGATGACACGCAATGATTCACAGTCTTCTCCCCGAAGCTCGGCAGCGAGGAAGATTTCAAAGGGAATCTCCGAGACTTATGACTTTCAGAGTGAATCCTCAGATCCCACTGTGTAAACTTGCCGTCAACATGAGAGGGAGGTCTGTTGTTGGACTGAGAAGCAGAACAATTCGTCAATGTTGTCACGAACTGACCAAAAAGTTTTTGTCTCGTGGCATATCAGAGCCAAACATATCCGCCGAATATATTGTGGCCCACGCAATCGACAGAAAAACGGTTCGTAGCAATTTGTTTTGATGTCTTTTTAAACCCTGAACGTGATCAGCTAGTTTATATGCATTTCTAGCAGCTATTTAGTAATAGGCCCACATGCAGCATATAGAGGCGCTATATAAATTCATTGATACATACATGCGTGCCAAGCAAGTTGAAGTTATTCCACTCGCTGTGTGTTCATATATAAGATTATCTGATACAGCTTTTCAAAGGCACTACCAATAATGTCGGAAAGATTAATATTATTATGAGTATGTTAATATAATATTATGGTATTGCAATGCATTAAGAATACAGCATAAAAATAATTGCATTGCTCTGTTTTCAGTTGAGTGGAGTGAATTGTAATGATATCCTGGCGAGTCGTAAGTTATCGAGAATTGCGTGTCTGGCGCAGAAACGTCTCCAGCACATGCCACTTCAATACGTGCTCAAGGAATGGGACTTCCGTGACCTGACACTTCAACTCCATCCTCCGGTTTTCATCCCACGACCGGAGACAGAGGTTAAACGGCAATTTCGTGCTAAGGGGTAGCACAGCACTGTATTGGCTTTCAAATCTCGGACCCCGCCATACCCGAGACAGTCTCTGTGTAGTGAGTAAGTAGTTGTTTATTAAGGTTCAACTTGGGGAAAACCTTAATAAACAAATACTTACTGTCTTCAATCAACACTACGTAAGAATAAATATCCATAACTAATATGGTATTAGTTTAAGAAACTGTTTATGAAAACGGAAATTTTTATGTCTGAAACCAGGCATTTTTATTGTTAGAACCTGTGTTTCTACTTTACAACCTAGTATTGATATTGCTGGATACAGGTGATTCTATGGAACCAGGTATTTTATATTTTTAGAAACTGGCATTTCTAGTTTTAGAACCTGGTATTTCTGTTTTAGAACTTGGTGTCACTGGCACTTCATGATCCAAGTGTTCTTAATGCAACACGGTTTCTTGAAGTGGGTTGTGGCAGCGGAGCAATCTGTATCTCCATTCTCAAAAGTCTACCAATGGTAAGAGTAATTTGGTCTGAGCTGCACTCTGAATTCTGGTGGTAAGGTGGTGGTGGTTATGGTAAATGATTATAATCAATAATCATATTAAATGTTTATTATGTATAAGTGAATGTGGTTGAATCGATTATTATAATCATTGTTTATGATCAATAATAATCATGATGATGACCGCTATGACAGCAAAATATTGAGAGATAAAATGATAGTAATGATGGATCATATTGTTGTGTTGTTGTGCAGGCACAGTGCTTGGCCATTGATTGCAGCAAAGCAGCCTGCGACTTGACACGGCTCAATGCTCAGAAAAATAACATCTCCAATCGACTCACAATCTTAAATGAATCCTGGAACTTAGGCAGGTAGTTTTTTGGTCTGATATTTCTATATAATATTTGTTTTATTTTGTTAATTATTCTTGGTGAATTTTTTCTTATGCTCAGTATTTCAGATGCTGTATTAATTTCAACATTTTTATGTTATTCTTTAAAAGATTTTTATGCCTTATGCTTTAGACACCGGTGCTTTAGAAGTTGCATATTACAATTACAGTGATGCTGAACAACTGTAACTTGTTTGTGCTTCAGCCGGAAGATCTGACCATCCCTCGACCGAGCTTGTGAGGACTATTTTGTAGGAGCAATTTATGCAGAGTAACATACTGTAAACTCTTAAATTTTTCAGTGCCATACAAAGGCTGCGTCAGGCAGACCAGCTTAGTCTCCAGTGCTATATCAAATCTAGTCCACAAGAGCCAGGTTTGGTGAGTTTTGGTGCCAAGTCAGAATTCAGAGTGAACCCTAGAAAGATGGCTTGGTTCGAATTATCTTATTTTCTTCTCTATAGCTACATTTCTTTAACTTACTTTGTGTTGACTCTTAGTTTTTATTCTTATTTGTTCTGTTTGTGTCCAGACTTAGTTTCCAAGTTAAAAAAGAATGAGGAGGAGTTTGATTTTCTGATAAGCAATCCACCTTATGTTTCCAGTGAAGATATGCTGATGCTTCAACCAGAAATTCTCAGGTTTTCGGTCTGAAGTATTTATATTTACTTACATGGTATGTTTACTGGAAGAAATGAAACCAGGTCTACCAAACAGACTATCGGTTACACAGGAAGAGCAGCTTTTAGGTCTATTCATTTCTACTTATTTATAGGTTTTTATTTAAAAGTTTGTATTGTAAATTTAGTAAAAATTTTATTTTAAAGGTTAATATAAATTTTTAAAATTTAATAAGATCATCTATGCCGGATTTAAAGTTTTTTGTTTGTTTGCATAATATTATTTTTGTTATTGGTACAGTTTTCTGGTTTTTTATGTATTGTGATGAACTCCCAACTTTTACTTTGATGGAAGTTTAAACTACCGGAATTCAGTTCCCCATGGGTAGAGTGCAGTATTGGGCCCATGCACCAATATGTTGCCATAGGCTCCTGCATCTCAGGGTAGTGCAGTGCCCCATGGCCAGTGGATCTGGTCCAGCTATGGGAAGGTTGGCCCTGTGCCCTGCATATCTACCTCAGGACCCAAATGGGGAATGCTCCCGGCTAGAACATCTTTGACTATGTGATTATACAACAGCATACAACTAAACAACACACACTTGTTTAAATATAACTGCTTTATGAAACTGAACTGAGCTACACATGCCAGACAATCAATCGGTTTGCCCTATTACAGAAATAAATCGTCGTTTAACTCTACACAAAGTTAACTAAAGAAAATATACTACAAAATATACTATGTTTGGCTTAGAGCCGGCCTTTCAAAATCATATACTGCTCCTTACTCGGAGGAAAAGAGGCTGCTAACTGAACAAATGTATTTCCTTCCCACTCAGGCGAAACACAAAAGACTCCTTGCTTTGAGCTCAAACAAAATGGGTAAATATTTCACCTGGTGTTGACCCTTTGCCTTCAAGACAGCACACTCCTAGCACAAGAGTATTCTTCCTCTGTAGTACTCCTGATTGGCTTCTTCATCCTTGTTTGCTGCTCAGCTGAAATCGTTATATATAGTTCTTTTGCAGGTACGAAGATTCTTGCGCCCTCTGGGGTGGCAGTGATGGTTTAGACGTAATCAGGGACATCATAAACCTTGCTCCGCAGCTGATCAAACGAAATGGGTTTGTGCATTCCTTCCAAGTGCTTGGGATAGTTTTTTGTTTTAATGCAAGTGGCGCTGTATAAGTTTACAATTATACTACTTACATGATTACACAGTGCACTTATGTCAAAGCACAAATGTGGCATCTTGTGTTTACTGTATTTGTTTGCTAAAATTCACCAGTTTGGTTTTCATTCTAACAAAATAATGTCATCAGGAACATGTATACATAATTTTATAATGCTTTAGAATCTCTTTGGATTTGACTGGACTTCTTCAATGGATTATAATTTTTAGTCATTGTCATCATCCACGGCATCATAGTTGTCATCATCATCGTCTTTATATTCATGATTATTATGATTTTCCTTGGATCCTAACCATTTATAAAATATGTTACATTACATTGTGTAACACTGCTAATCACTCTGGTTTATAGGACAGTTTGGCTGGAGGTGGATCTGTCTCATCCAGAAGCCATCCGACAGATGACATATGGTTCTTCCATTATCCGATATCTGGCATCTCACTGTGACTTCACAGACAGGTTTGTTCTAAAAAAACCATTTTGATTTGTCATTCCAAAAAAATTTGTCACAGTGAACATGGATACATAAATTGAATAGGGTTTAAAATCCACTAGGATTTTAACTAGAGTTTCCATGGACTATTCTGGACTAGTTTCACATGAAGTGACTATCAGTATCAAACACATTATGAATTATGATAACGGCGCTATATAAATCATTAGATTAGATTAGAATGCAATCTTTTTTGTAAAAAGAGCTTGTCATATTTAACAAAGTAGACTAATTTGTGGTGATTTCTTTTTCAATGACTGCAAAACCAGAGGATGTTTTACTTTGTTTGATGAACATAGATATTGTAACATTGTTTCAGACTGAGGTTTTGCCAACTCGAAATTATTGGATGAGTGAATCGTGCAGAAGATGTGGACAAATAGCATAAAATTCACAATTCATATGTTGTCTTAAATTTATTATTCAGAGAATTAATAAAACAGAATCAGGCATATTTTATTGATATGCGCATAAGGCGATGTTCAGTGAGTTGACAGCATTCTGTCGGCCGATTATAGTATAATAAATTCTGCAAAATTACAAATGGTTATGTTGAACTGAATGTGACAAGGTCAATAGGTCTGTTGCCTCTGCCGTTAGACATATCTGCTGCCTTCGAGACTACTGACCTTGAAATTCTTTTCAAATGCCTCTTCTGTATTTGGAATCACTGTTGGTTGATCAAGTCATGCCTTTCCTCATGCTCTGCAGGTCCCAAGGTCTACCACGCGGTTTGGCGAAAGCTCTTTCTCGATTGCCGGACCCACTGCGTGGAATAGCCTTCCCGACCACGTGAAGAATGCTCCCTCCTTGGATAACTTTAAGAAAGGGCTTAAAACGTTTCTATTTAAATTATCGTATGACTGTAGTTAATTTTCTATTGTCGCCTGAACTTATGTACAGCGCCCTTTTCTTCGGCCTCGGCCGTGTTACGGCGCTATATAAATTGTCTTATTATTATTATTATTATTATTATTTTATCAGTGCTGCTGGATACTCTTCTGTTACCAACGCCTTCACCTGCGGTGTCCCTCAGGGTTCTCCTGTCCTTTCTTTATGCCTCTGGACTTGGCAAACTCATTTCCTCATCCTCAGTTGATCACCATTTCTACTCCTGACAACATATGACTATATCTTTCTCCTCACAATCCTGCTCAGACTCATATCACCTTCGTCCAACATCACCACAATATTAACGTAAACTTAGGTGACTCAACCATCTGTATGTCAACCCCTCAAAAACAGAATTTCTAGTAACCACACTCTGTTAGCAATAAAACAAATTAACCAATCCTCCAGACCTTTCTCCAAAGACTCACAGCTTGCGCCCGAGTCATCCCCGGTTCGTAATCTCGGAATCATCTTCGAGAAGAACCTTGACTTTGCTGACTATATTGCCTAGTTGCCTTGCTCTTGCTACATCAGGGAGAAGTGTTAGGCCAGAAGAGGAGCGGGTTGAACGGAGTGGCTGGATTGTAAATAACTGACGAAGACAGGAGGGTAATTGGGAGGATTGAACTGTGTTGTAGATAAGTGACTGGACTTGGTAATGTATTTGTTCAAGTATGGTTCCATAGCTCACAGCTTTACAACCTTTCTTCATAGCTCAGAGTTTTATAACACCCAATCACTTTGGTAGCCCTCCACAGCACTTTCTCCTGTTCAAAGTTCTGTTTCATGTTTTAGATATTATTTCCGTATCACGGCCTGGTTAGCTGTATTGGTTAACGCGTACATCAAGGCGCTGCTGTGCGCGAGGATGCCGGTTCGCGTCCCGGTCGTGGCTTATTTAAAAGATTTTAATCTGGGGCTAGCACGGCCGTACACGGGGACCTTATATGGCGTGGCGCTCATTCAAACGTGTTGAGGTGGCGAAGGGCCTCATTCGATTAATTCATTGCAAAATCAGCTGGGTCGAGGCCATACGGTCGCTATAAATACAAAATCGTGTACATTTACGCTTACCTACAGGATGCAGTACTTCAACTGAGACAGCCCCAGTGATTTAGCATTTTTAACTAGGTTTTTAAGTTGTTCTGAAGACATCTGTGTTAGAACCACTGCATACGGAAGGCCTGCACAATGGCCCGCCTGGGATATGTACAACCTCAGTAATTGTCTTTGTCTCTGCTGACTGTTGTGCTTTGATCATACCCAAGGTTCAGTTAACTTTTTTGGTGAATCCGAGGAATCAAGCTGGATCGAGAAAACAGTGCGAAAGCGAATATGATATCAGCGGTGGCCGTAGGATGGTGCAGGAAAGGACAGTTTGAAAAGTTGTCCAACAAAATTTGGAAATCGCTCCATAATCATAGCTGTTCAACCCCTCTGGTATGGATTCGCGAGAATTACGGCAATTATCTGGTCCATCCTACGAATTTACCAACACCAACCCTTGCATTTTATGCACAGCTCTATCACTCAAAACTGAAAACAGTCCTCTTCCACGAATCCTATCCTGATTCCTACCCTTTCCATTATCTATTTTGCCGCTCCAATTTCAAACACCATCCACCATAGCCGTGTGATTGTCTGCCTGCCTGACTCTTGAATCTTGACCTGGAACCGAACCTGATCCTGTCTGCCTATGGATTTTGCTTTGACTGAGCGCCTGTGAAAAAGCTGATTCCGCGATTTAGCTTTCGCTGGGCGCTGTAGAAATCTCTAGTTTACACTTACGATTACGATTGGACGGAGGGAGGATCAGAAGAGACCTGGAGATTAGAAGATAAAAATTTGCAAAGGAGACAATGCAGTGGGTGAGGTTCTTAGAATCCAAACAAGGCGACTCGAGGCCACATGTCGGCCTATATACATTTTAAGGAAACCGACAAGAACATTAGAACAGAAATTTTTTAATCATAATCGTAAGCTCGAGATTTCTACAGCGCCCAACGAAGGCAAAATGCAAGAGTTGTAGATTTGTGGAATGGTTTTGATGAACTCACTCTCTCGCAATGGCACTAGCAATGACCTGGTTAGCTACCTTGGTTATAGCCTGATTTGGATTTTGACCTGCAACCGAACCCTTCCTGCCTATCGATTTAGTTGTGACTGAGTGCATGTGAATAAGCTGGTTTCCGTGACAACTTTCGTTGGACCCTGTAGAAATCCTGAGCTTACGATTACGACACTCGCCTCACCAACTTTGTTTTTGACTGAGCATCTGCGAATAAGCAGGTTCCCGTGACTTGGCTTGTAAGGCGTTGAATTCCGATGAGCACGATATGAAGTCACTAACTGGAATCTACCTATATATTGTCGGTGGTGTTGGGTTGGTGTTTTAAGTTTAATAATAGTTAAGTTAGAGTATCGAAATAATTTTGTGTAAACTTTTATTATTTTATGCTTATGTGTGCCTTTGTTTTGTTTTATCTGCTCTGAACTAAACCTATGAAATCACTGGTATGGCGTAACTCGATCGCAGAATTGTCCGCAGTGTTGTTTGGGTGTGTTATACAACGCAGTATTGCTAGAGGTCGCTGCGTTGTGTACAGCGAAAAGTAGGGGAAATTGTTATCCAAGGCGTGTGTAGGCGATAGGCCAAGGTTTTGGTGCATATACGGAGTGCTATAACGACGAATTCCGGTTAAAGTTATTTCGTAATGTCGCTTTATAAATGTGTGTGCTTTACACGTTTATGATAGTGATGGTTGTTTGGAATTGCGATGTGGCAGTAGTTGATAGGTTGAGTGGTTGACTTAATAGCAGAGTGTGCTGGTTCAAACCTTCTCAAAGACAGTTGTTGTGTACACAGATGTGATTCCTTCGATAAGCACAGTCAGTTGGCACCATTGTTTGGCAGATTGTCATTAGATTAGTAGTGCTGCACAAACATAATCAATAAAATAATGCTTGATGATGATCATTATTATCTTCTATTATTATATGTTTTTAATGGAAAGTATGTTTTTTGATTGTTTCTGTAAAGGCAGAAATCACGGCTTACCAATGCATAACACAGGGACGCGTTCACAGTTGCATGTCAGCCATCTTGCCAATACACTCTGGAAGTTCAGACAAGAAAATCTTTTCTGCGACACAACCATAGTTGCTCAAAACGGCATTGAAATTTTGGCGCACAGTGCTGTGCTTGGTGCAGTTAGCATCAAATTAAAGATGGCACTCCAGGGACAGTGCGGAAAATACCAGCTCTTCCTAACCGACTGTGAACCATATTGGTTAAACGTTGTTCTCAGGTACATATACACTGGTGTTGTTGAAGATTTTAGTCAGCTGAGTGATGACGAAGCCAGCCATTTGAATGCTGTGTACGAAAAGCTTGGGATAGGCTGCTTCCAGTTTCAAACTGCAGACTATGACGAAACTCAGGATACTGCTGAAAGTGGAAATGGGTATTTACTATTACTACTGATGATAATTAGCATGCTGGAAACTTCTTATAATGTATTGTGCAGTATAATAACAGCATTATAGAACTCATTAAAGTAGCTGTGTGGTGTATTTGCTTAGATTAGTTAATGCTGTTTTTGGGAGCCAAATTATGTGGCATGTTAGAACGAGGCTATACTGTAACTGGCTCAATTAATTTTGATTTAGTTATAAATAAATCAGTTGCAGTATAACTGAGTCATTTTACAGAACAGAGTATTTTGGATTGACCTTCTTATAGCAGAATTCACCTCATAATAATGCGTGTTATATGGAAGCTTTGTTGTATTAAAAGTTTTCAGTTAAATTTCCAAGAGCTTGCAAAAGTAATTCTTTACTCTCAAAATAAGATTTTAATTTGGTCTGAGTGGAGACAGCTCTTGTTATGTTTGCACTTCATTCAAAAGATCTACTGTTAACCACCTCAGGACTGCAACTTTGGCAAGGTCGCTTAATAAAAGGACATTATTTTGTATTGGTAATGGAATACAAATGTGTCAGAATGGATAAGTAAGGTAAGGTAATTGTTAAGTTTTTAAATGCCTTATCAACAGTAGTCCTACAAGGTGTGGTTAGGGCATGGTCAAATTTTGAGCTTCCTATAGGTTTACCAATATGGCCTCTTTTGTACTTGTTCAGGGCCCCTGCAGATTTGGGCCAAGACTGTGGGCCATTCATTATGCTTATGGGTCCTGGGCTTTTTTACAGTTTAGCCTAACCACAGGATTTTAACTTAGGTAAACATGTTAGCAGCAACCACCGTGGTGACTGGAGGGCATGACTTTCTCTGGATTGTCTTACCAGTTAATTGACTTTGTTACAAAATCCAGATTGTACTGTGATTGCTATCTTTTAATCTAGGCATACACAAGAAGGTGGGCAAAATGTCAGTACTGCTGAGCAAAACTTCAGGGCAATTGAGAATGGTAAGTCATGCGTACCACAGAACCACTTGTAGGTCCATGGCCCATAAAGATGTTTTGGCTGAAAGTCTCATATTCAGACTGCTTACGTAGCCTATCTTCTGGTCTCTCGGGCCCCATAAATCTCGACTAGTTGTGTCCAATGGATTGTGCATTATGATAATGGTGCTATAGAAGTCCCCAGATTAGATTAGATTTTAGATTAGATGTTAACTGCATGAGCACCCTGACAATTGTTTAGCAGCATCAATTCATGCAGATAGTGACTGTTGGCAGTACATAAAGGTGGCATATGAGTGTGTTCTTGCTGTTGCTGCATAATTTCTCAAAAACCGGATTTACTTATTTTTTCATTCAACTCTCCAACGGATTACGATTTTTGACTATGGTCTCAATTGAAGCAGCCATCAATTGATGCCTTGTGTGTCTATTATTTTATAGCTGTGTCCACTAGAGAGTGCTAGCTGAATGTTAAATGGAGACATTAAATTTAATATTTGTCCCAATTGGAATCAAGCGCCAGCCTCTGGGTGTTCTGTCTAGCTTGCTGACCACCAAACTACTATGCAAGCCCACAGTAATGTGCTTGTTTATTGTGGCCATCAGCTGGGTAGAAGCTAACACTTCTGATCCAGCTGAGCCCAAAGAGTAACAACAGTCAATGCTGTATTTTCTTATAGGAGAAAAACAGAAGCCAGATGATGACTTGGGAAGCTCCATTATCGATTCCTGCAATGCGGACATGACAATGCTTTCAAAGGAAATTGCGCTGTTGTGGCAAGCTCGGATGATGCCGGGCGTGGAACCTGGATGTACAAACACTCAGCCAGAGTCGGGCACAGATTCTGAGAAAACTATAGAAGACAGTTCCTTTGTCACTAGTGATCGTGTCACTAAGAAAAGTCTGAACGAGAGAAGGGGTCGAACGAAAGTACCACAAAAAACTGTCCTTGTTCTTACAAAACCTTTAGACGTGAATAAGACGTTGGGTATTAAGTGCAAGAACGTTGCAGACAGTAATGTAGGTGAGCTGACTGACGTCAAAGACATTGTAGTCAAAACAGAAACTGCAGACCAAAGTTGCACTGCACTAGATTCTATTGACAGCATAGCCTTGAAGCCATCCACGAGGCAACGACGAAACAGTAGCAAAATGGGGGCTTCAAGAACAAGAACTGCACTTAGCTTTCAGTGTCAACTTTGCTCAAAATATTTCACACGCAAGGCTCACTTATTGGACCACTTGAAGTCGCACACTACCACGAAGCCATATGTCTGCACGTTATGTCACAACATCTTCACGCAGGGCTCGCATCTTCGCCGACACTATGTGATGCACTGCAGTGAAAATCAAACCAAATCCAGCACAAGTGGCAAAGGTTCTACAACAAACGAGGAGCTTGGAACTCATGAAGAGATTCACTGCACGGATCGCTCTTTCATTTGCGACGTATGCCAGAAGGGCTTTGGTGGAGAAGCCCAGCTCAAAAGACATGCAGCAACACACAACAGCGAACACCGATTTCAGTGTCAGAAGTGCAGCAAATCATTCATCCGCAGGGCACATCTTCTGAAGCACGAGACAACGCACACGGATGTATGGCCAGTCGAGTGTTCCATTTGTAATAAAGGTTTCCACACATCAATAGAACTCGAAGAACACAATGGAACGCACACCGGCATCCTGCCACACGTCTGTCATGTTTGCGGAAAACGTTTTGCCCTGCTGGAAACCTTGAAGCGACACGAGTCAGTCCACTTGGCAAAGAAGACTTTCCAGTGCAAGAAGTGTGACAAAAGCTTCAAGTGTCTTTCCTACCTGAAGAGCCACCAGAAATGGCATGATGGTATCAAGCCGTTCATGTGCGACATTTGTGGTAAAGGGTTCCTAGGAAGTTCAAACCTTAAGACGCACCGACGGATACATACTGGCGAGCGTCCATACAAGTGTAGCCACTGCGACAAGAGCTTCCTGCAGATATGTGCCGTCAAAGAACATGAGAAGATCCATCTTGGTGAGAAGCAGTTTGTCTGTGATACTTGTGGCAAAATGTTCATGACCTATGCCCAGCTTTACAACCATCTCAAAATCCACATCGGGATCAAGGCATTCGAGTGCGAAATTTGTAAAAAACGCTTCTTCACGAATGGTGACATGACAAAGCATCAGCGCATCCACAAGGACCAGCGCCCATTTGTTTGCCAAGTCTGCGGAAAGGGCTTCAAGTACAGCTCAAACCTGCACGGCCACGCCCGGATTCACTCGGGCGATCGGCCATACCAGTGCAAGACGTGCCAGAAGGCATTCACCTACAGCTCACACCTCAGTAGGCACAACAAGCTGCACATGAGGGAGAAGATTATTTCCGAGGAGAAAGAGTGTGAGCCATTGTCTGTGACGCTTTTGAACAATCAAGTGTCTGTCTCACATGCTCCCCTGTACCCGGTATATATCGATGGGCATACAGTGAGCACCAACTTGCAGCCAACGTTTCCAGTTTATACTGGTTTTTGATATAAATCTATCATCAATATAAACACATGACCCTATGTTCTGATTTTTACTCAGTCAGACCTGCCAACTCGCTGAATGTATAATTTTGTAGACAGTTAGATTATGGCATTGTTAGTGGTTGATCTGTAGCTGCCAATGGAAGGGTTCGGATTTTATATTTCAATTCACTTTCTAGCCTTGCAAGTCACAAGACAGGTTGTCTAGTTGTGTCATAATGGTACAAGTATCTAAAATTATCAGATTGATGCCTAGTTCAGTGTGTCTATGACCAGAACATGGTGCAGGTATAATTTGTTTCATTTCCATGACGTCGTGGGGGCGAGAATGGAGTTGGGATAGATAACGCAGTGCCTAGCATTGTTTTAGTATAAATTACGTCAAATGTCTACATTACAAACAGATTTAGCAAAATTATAAATAAATGCCTTAAACATCTCAAGTTCCTCTAGTCTTGTAAACTCACAATTTAGTATGTATGCATGGAAGGTATGTATAATTGTACACACATTTTTATAGCAACTTTTTACAGACCCTCTCTTGCTTTATACTGAGTGAAACACAATTTAGTATGTATGCATGGAAGGTATGTATAATTGTACACACACATTTTTATAGCAACTTTTTACAGACCTCTCTTGCTTTATACTGAGTGAAACACAATTTAGTATGTATGCATGGAAGGTATGTATAATTGTACACACACATTTTTACAGCAACTTTTTACAGACCCTCTCTTGCTTTATACTGAGTGAAACACAATTTAGTATGTATGCATGGAAGGTATGTATAATTGTACACACACATTTTTATAGCAACTTTTTACAGACCCTCTCTTGCTTTATATTGAGTGAAACAGGCTCTAACCTGGAATATTTCAACTTGGTTAATTCAATTACTCTAGATTTTAGTGCCAAAACCAGTAATTTGCAAGCAGTAATCCCCTTTGTCTGGCCTTAGTATGCACGATCAAATCCCTTTGTGTTCTGTCGTTTATTAATTCATATGACGGTAATATTTTATTTTTCTACACCTCTACAACACTGGTATTTTATACCACAATAAAAAATCGTATCTGCCAGCACAATTACCAGTCTGCTCAACACCGACATGTCTGATAAACACATTCTATTTAACGGCCTTGGAAGGGCCTGTGTGAAAACGTGCAACAGCACAGCTGATCGACTTGCGCATTATCCAGTCTAATTATCACACCATGAATGCTAAAACACTACTGCATCCTGCACAAAAATTCCTATGCACACCTCAGGAAAATAATTTTAAGTTTCTACAAAAGTAGAATATACACTCGATCACAAGTGGTAATAAAAATTTGTAAAACGCGAAGTTGCAGAAATTCTTAAAACATCTTCCACGCCTCCACAGTCTGAAAGACAAAATGTTTGCCATGCATCCGAATATGTTTAAATATGCAACGTAGAGAAGTAGATGAAATGCAAAAGCACGGAATACCTGAATACACCGTTAAAATCAAAGGGTCTGCACACAGCAACTGAAACACAGCTGCTGGCAAAACAAAGTCCAGCGAAAAGCTGCTTGTCCTATACAGGTCTCCTTTCGGCCAGATCAATCTCTTTGCAAGCAACTAACATTGTAAGCGCAATTTTTAAGTAACCTCTACATAAATTTTAACTTGCGACAATTTCTCTGCTGCTTTTTCGTCATTTGCTACTGGATACTGGCAATGGATGTTTTCTGTCACTCATGAAAGCCAAATGACAAGACTATTCCGTTTCACCAGGGCAGTCATTTGCCAGATGACCTAGCTTGTTACATTTGTAACAACGGATATTGCCATTTCCCTTGGGGCAGTTGCGAGCCAAGTGTCCCTCTTCATTGCACCTGAAAACGTTCAAAGCAAAACAACCAATACAATAGAGTTCAAAATATGCTTCGTAATATGTGATACACTTAAAATGCAGAGTTGGTTCTCTGTGGCAGTAGTTTATAAAGAGTACTTTATGATACAGTTAAAACCCAGTGTCAGTTGTCAATAGCAGTATTTTATCAATTATGCTGACACTTATAATTCAGATTAACAACATTATTAGGTTTTCTAATTAGCTGGATTACAATTTACTGAACACATTATGTTTAGTATGACCCTAAGAAGTTAGAAAAATCTTAAGGAATTATTTAATCCATGGGAAAAATTAACGAAACCTTCACATGATAAAAAACAACAAAGAAATAAGAAGAAACTGGTTTGCATAGAAAGTTAAAAACAAAAATAACCTGTAGCAGGTGGAAGGACTTTCATATTCTTTCTCTGCTTCGGGGCAGTTGCGAGATAGATGTCCTGCTTCTCCACAAGTGTAGCATTTGCGATTATCATCTGGCCAATCAGGGCAGTCTCTCACAAGATGACCCGTCTCACCACACTGGTAGCAAGCCCGACTGTCAGACTTCGGACAATCACGCTGTACGTGGCCGGTTTCACCACAGTTATAGCAAGCAGCTAAAAGGATAAACCATAGTCTTTGAGGAAAAAAGGCGAATCTGTATAACATATTTTGTAGTTGTATTTTAGCACGTTTTCAGTACATATATATATATATATATATATATATATATATATATATATATATATATATATATATATATATATATATATATATATATATATATATATATATATATCATAGCAGTGTTCCCTCAAAGCCATGAGGCTTCAAAGCAGTTATGCGGCTCTTTGCAACAGAAAGAAATGGTCAAACAACATAAATTCATCCCAAAAACTTTTCATGCCAAACGTTCTGAAACCCACAGCACTGAATTTATGACAAGCAGGGAATGTCGATTATAAAGCATTGTTAAAGCACTCAACATTTTTTTCCAGCAGCCTGGAACTCTATAGCAATGATATATTAAATTCTGTAAATACAGTCACATTTACCTGAATCTGGGTCCTGTGTACAGTCTTTTGCAATGTGGCCTAACTTGTTACAGTTGTAGCATCGCTCTTGCTCTTCTCTGCAATCACGAGCAAAATGTCCAACTCGGTTGCACTTATAACATCGCTCTAAAACAGCAAAAGAGTGGTTGCAGCCATAAATTATTAAATAACATTCATTAGGATTTTTATTTCACTTTGTGCTATTACATCGTATTTGCTAAGCTCCTAAACATAAACTTTACTAGATAAATTAATTCTTCATCAAAATTAGTCAGATATATTTACCACATCAAGGTCAAATCATCTTATTTATGCCAATTAATAATCAGACATTTTTATAAAGCATGTTAACGAATTCATATCAAAGTGCTGCAGATTAGAAAAATGTTTGTTATTTACATACAAGAAAAGAACAGGACAGTTAACAATAATGCATGAGTTTATGCTAAAAACAACTTTCAGAAACAAGTTGCCTTTGAAAAATGGGGAACTAAGTTATAAAAGTTACATTCTTAGTAAATCCAAACAAAAAATTAACCTGTTCGTGGCCTTCCACCACGACTTCCTCCACGACCTCGGCTACGACCTCTTGAAGTAACAACACGACTAGTTCCTCTCGAATAGCAGTCACGAGCATAGTGCCCTGGCTTTCCACAGTTGTAACACTGATCACTCATGATATGCTGTACTTTTTAGGCACATAGAACTATAAGATAATAACAATCAAGATTGATTTAATTAAAGCACAGAACTACAAAATAGTAGCATTTTTTTGTTAAAAACTTTCAATTTGTTAAAAACTTACAACTAAAAAAATAATACCTGTCAAGATTATTAAATAGACTTTCTAGAAACAAAAATAATTTTAGAAATTTCAAACAACAATATGTTAAGTGTGCACCACTCAAAGTATGCAACAACTAAACTCAAGGAATCAACATTTACTTAGAAGAATGAACTAACTTCTTCTTGTGGTGGGTATGTAATTGTTAGTAGTAAATGTACTGGTGCTATTTAAATCTTGTAATAGCATTACACTGGTTGCTGACTGATTATTAGTATCATGGTTTGAGTCTGATATTGGTAACTGTGTAGGGACCTTGAGCAAGTCTTTTACACACAATTGCTTAGTTCCATCAACTGATTGATCACTGTCATTATAATGTCCTTTACACACAACTGCTTAGCTCCATCAACTGATCGTTGTCATTATAACATGGTGCTAAATAAACATATGATAATCATCTGTCAAAGATTTATTCGCTTAAAATTGTTTGGAATAGGCTTTTGAAGAGTTTCTATACATTGTGTAAATAAGTGTTACCTTTACCTTTCTAACACATCATCAGATCACCACAGTTGCACCTGCATTCACTGGCTTTGTGTTCAGGACTTTTGGATTTACTCCTTCTTTGTTGGGCACTTAAAAAGAAATTAAATCCTACCACATCATTTACTAAGGATTATATCGTCATGTCTTCAAGAATATCTCTCGCAAGCACAGTGGTCTCTAGTTGCCTTGATAACTGTAACTCATTTCTTACCGTTATCACAAAGTCAAACATGCAGAAACTCTACACAGTTCATAACTCTGGCTAAAGCTATAGATAACACATCAAACTAGTAGCATATAACCCCTGTACTTAAATCTCTGCACTGCCTTCCTGTTCAGCAAAGGCCATGTTTGTGGCTTATAGTTTATAAAACACTGTACTCTGGCCAAGCACAATACTTAAAATCTGTCCTCATTTCCCAGACTTACTGGTTTTAAACTGGGTCATCTGATTGCCTCTCTCTGGTGATACCTAAGACTAGAACTGTTCTGGCAAACAGGCTTTTTCAGTTGCTGGATCTAGATTTTGGAACTCAATTCCTGTACCCGTTCTTCTGCTCAGTCACTAGTGTGATTTTGTTCTCAGCTTAAGACATGCTTAGCCACCATAGGTTATCTCTCTGTCTTAGTGGACTGATCTTCAGGACATTGATCTGATTGCAGCTTGGTTCTGGTGCACCATCATTTGATGCCCTGTGAATTAGACATCAGCAAGACAGAAGTTATTAATTAATAATGAATGATAGTAAGGGATATGGCTTGCTTATATAAAATTACAATATGTAAACACAAGAAAACAAAGAACCTGTTAAATTCATAATTTATAGCAGTGTAACTGCACTAATGACTGGTAAATACTGGCATATTAACAAAAAAGCCTTGAAAGTATATGTAAATCATTAATCTTTAAATTCTGAAACCAGTTCAACAAAATTTAAGGTGCTTGGCAACATTTAGAAACTGCAAAAATACTTATATTTTCATGACAACTTAAAATTTTTACTACTTAATATTTGCATGCCTTAATAACGTTCCTGATATCGAATAATTTCGGTTTTACAAACTCGTTATCGACTAATATATGTATAACATTAAACCATCAACTCACAGAGCGAGTATTTAATACACGCAATTTCTCTAACAAAAGTTATCACGCAAGATTTTCCTTGTCAATACCCTAATCCCCAAATAAAGTCAAGCCCGCTTCACACAGCTGTAGGGTAAAACCGAAATGTCAGTTTCACAACACGCAGGTCAAGTAGAAACCAGACCTCTAAAACCGTTACCTTTACATGACCTTTTTGAAAGCCATGCGACAGTTTAAGTCGGCATACGGCTTCCCAACGCATAGATGTACAAATTTGTCGGCCTTTAACATTAATACTAATTACATTCATAAATTATAACTACTTTTACCTTCCTTTTGCTCGGTTTCTACGCTAATCAAAATAACCGAGTGACATACTAGTATTCCGTATGGGGCAAGAGGCATGCGCCATAAAACCGACATTTAAAGTAAATAAGTAAGTAGACGAATTTCGTAGAGGTTCAAACATTAAGCTAAGAAAATGAAGTCGCTAATACTTCATAATCATGGCTGTCTCAGCTTAAGGGACTGTTCTTCTTCCCCTCTTCTTCTTCTTAAATATACACACTAGTCAACGTTCAAACGCAGCCGGAGAATTTAAACAAACGTCACACAAAAAGTTCATATGCGTTGGTGTAATATTGCTGGAACAATGGTATTCTGTTATGTATTTCGGTATACGCGCACCGAGTATACTTAGCTACGCCCGTCGATTGAAGCCCTAAGCATTAATTGTAGCTCTGTATAAGTACTGAATTTACTACACCATACCGTACATTTATAATTTAAATATTGTGCTGCACTGCCAAGAGGCAGAGTCTTCTAAATGGGTGCTGAATACCATTTCATTAGACTATCAAATGACTAGGAGTTACTGAGCGTTCCTTATGACTTACTGACTGCAATTCTGACCGCAAGTTTGGACTAACCCACCTAATCAGAGGGGGGAAGGTCCCAAAAACCAACCGGTCGGCTTTTGACGATGCATGTCTTGCACGGACCTGATTTCCTGCAGAGGGATATCCGACCAGCCTCTTACCAGCTGCGAGAGTGCTGTACGGTGCTATCTGATCCTTTCTCTCTTCTACCTCTGGTCTTCCGGCAACCAGACTTGGTTCTTTACATGGCATCTCTGGACAACCCCACAGACTGCGCAGCGCTCGTGAATAAGCTTGTGTCCTGCGTTTAGCTTTTAAGTAGCCCTTAAAAAAATTTGAGTTTACGCTTTCGCCGTCGTTTTCGAGCACTTTGGACGATGTTTGGACCAGTCTTGTGCGCCCCATTCGACTCACCCGCTCCAAGTGGGTTCAGATTACTACCTGGACAGTGTTGAGTCCCAGTGGAGTAGGCAAGAGTCCTCGCTTTGGCGATGACCGTCCTACCCTACGATTGGTGCTTTCTGTTCTACCGTTCTACTCTACGGTCAACTAAAGGGAATTAAACAACTTAAATATCAATCTGTTATGTGATTCCTATATATTAATCAAATATTACATCATTATTCATAAAACCTTCATTTACAGCCTTGTGGCCAGTCTGCACATCTACTGTCCATTCTAGATGGTTACCAATCAGCTGGGCCTCGCATATCTGCAGGAACCCGTGAGTGGGTAACTCTCCTACTTATCTCCTGTTCACTTATTGATAACTTTTTGTTCTTAATTAGTCATTAGGCCTTTGCAGGTTGCGGTTTTATGAGGTACTTAACAGGCGCTATAGCCAAGTGGTTACATCACTATTTTAAGACTGAAATGACAAGTAAAACGCAATTTAACTCTTTTATCTTCAGGCGTAATGTAACCTTGGCATTGAATGCTCAGGTGAGAGACAATTCTTTCCTCAGTATCACAAGTCTGAAGTAATTTAACAACATAATTTATATAGCACTTCTATAAATTCTAAATCAATGGTGTCCGATGCAATCTTGAAACACCTGACTATAAACATTTCCTCCACAGGCTGCCTCTGTGTCTTTGGACTCTTCCTTGGCTTTTCGACCTGGACTCGCCATGGAATTTGACTCGGACAATGATTTTACTTAGCAGTGACCATCGACTGATGCCTTGAGCATTATTACAGTGGCACTATATAAGTTCTTAAAATATTACAAAGAAATCATAGAAAAGCTCAATGGGTAACAGCTGAACATGCACACCATCTGTTAATTCAAGTCACAAACAGTTTAATACCATCACAGAAATTTAAGCAGACAGATAGTCTTAAAGAAATTTGTGATGATACTCCTGCAGAAACTCAGTTTCATAAACACACTTGCCAAGTTACTCATGTATAAACTTGGCCTCTTACAGAAAGTAAGTCTTGTCGCAACCTCACTTCCCACTTACTGTTCCAGAAAGTAACTTTGAAGTCACGTACAATCTGTGACAGAAAATTCAAAGCTGAAAGTTGCAGTCATAGAATATATGTCTGAGTTATAAAAATTTAAATGCAATTCAGCATTAGCATCATCAAAATGACAGTCACAGATAGTACAAATTGTTAAATTCTGGGCTGCACTTAAAATGGATAAAATACACACTGAGAAATGTTAAATGACAATGTAATGTAACAGGACATTTATATAGCTCATTTTTCAACTTTCTCTGCCACTGTGGAAGTGGTTGTAACATGGATGGAAGGGTAATGGTGTGATTTAATAAAAGTTGAAAACCTACAAGCAGCAAGTTTTGCTTGGAAAAGATCACATGCATGCACAAAGAGATGCACAAAGCAAATAAGTGACAATGCCAGTTTCACTAGAACTAGAGCATAAACTGTACAGTGATGACTGGTGTTAGTACCAGGCTCGAAACTTTAGAAGGCAACTGCTTACAGACAAAAACTGACAGTCTCAGTCAGTTTGTGTACATAGACAAAAACCAAGTCTCGGTCAATTTATACACATGGTCGTTAAACACCAACAGTCTCAGTCAAATTTATATATATGAACAAAACATACAAACGTGTATTCACAGAAATCACATAATGTGCCACATAAGGTTAAGCAGAATTACATAGAGCACCACAAAACTCATACATCAAATGACAACATTATTACTAACATTATTACTATTATTATGAATAAATTTACTGAATATGTGACTGAATAAAGAATCCGAGAATCAATAACCATCCAGACTACATACAAGACTACCCTAACATAATTTTGAAGCTCCTTCAGGAATAATAATAAAAACTATTGTTACAGCTTCTAATATGCTGATTATTATTAACATTATTAATGTTAATTAATTTTAGTAAATTCATAGGGTATTTAAAATCCTTTACATTTTTTAATCATTTCAGCATCGGAAAAAATTACAATGATTATTTTTCATTTAAACACAACAATAGTTAATTATTTTGATAAACAATACTTAAAAAACCTGTAGCAGCACACAAATAATGAGAAAATGTTATAAATTTGTTCACAGATGTGCTTGTTAAACAATGGGTCAGCAACAACACAATGTAGGGTAATAAAATGTAAAACGGTTTTCTTTCCCACCTGGCACAAGCAGAAAGAAGACATTAAAATAATTGTACTTCATTGCTGCTAATACTGTTACAGTGACCGTACCTCAACAGCCGAATCTCTAGTTTTAAACCTCGCATGTTGCACAAACCGAAAAGCTGCCGTCAAGAAAATATGTTTAAGCACATTGCAACCCTGACTGTAAATTATGTATATACACCGTAAACTCATTTTAACGCCGTCTCTGGGACCCATATTAAGACAAAAGGAGGTTATGTTATAATAAAGTTGTTTTCAGCAGCTGACCTAAATTTTGGATCCACATTGAAATTGCATTATATCAAAATCCGTGTTACAATGATGCATGTTATAATGAGGCTCTAGTGCACGTATATAAATATCACAAATACGTGAATAAGTGATAAAAGCATCATAACAGGACAATGTTTCCTCACAGGTTCTATGGCTCGACAACATGCCGAGATCTTGGCATTCACCAAATTCTTTATCACGGCAATCTTGCACTGAATTCAATCACTCAGGTGTCACTAGCATATTTGAGGCTTCAGATGTCAGCAAGTGCGGTGTCTCTGAATGGCTGCATGGCACCCTCTACGAGGCGAACTGTTGGTAGAAGGTCACCTTAAGGCGTTCGATCTGGTGACAGAGCTTGACCGCTGGGCCAAGCTTTGGTTCCAGGTGTTCCTGGACGGTGGGCAGTGAAAGCAGCAGCAAAGACTGACCATCAATCTCCTAAAATAAAAAAATGGCCAACATTCAACGTATTAGTAAGTTTAATGTAACATGTAATGTAATCAAAAATTTATAAAGCGCCACTTCGAGGTAAACTCCTCAGAGGCGCTCCCGGCCCTACAATCCAGAAGCACTGGGAAATAAGAAGGTCTTCAAGCGCTTGCGGAAAAGAGGGGGGAGATAGACTAAGAAGTTCCTGGCGTAGGACATTAGGAAGCCCATTCCAAAAAGCGGGACCAACCACAGCAAACCTTCTATGATGGGCCGTAGCTGTTCGGACCGATGGAACAAGCAAGTCACCCCGTACCGCCGAACGAAGTAGTCTACGGCTCGGAATGGAGGAGGCCAAAACACAGAGCTCCCTAAGATAAAATGGGGTGCAACCTAAGAGGCAATTACGTACAAAAGCCAGGATTTTAAATTTTACACGCTCCTGGATAGGCAGCCAGTGAAGCTCTTCCGAAATGTAAGCAGAGATGTGGCCAAACTTAGGGATACCTCCGATCAGACGATATATGTATGCATGCATGTATACATACATACATACGATGTATGTATGTATGTATGCATCCACACACTTAATACAGTGCCTTTTAAATACCTCTAAAAAGTTCTGCCCCACTAGCCTGCACGGTGCTAAAAGTTCATTAAGAAATTAAGAACAAGATCTCTTGTATCTGTGCACCTGCTCATGTTCGTGTGCTCAACTGTGTGCAAGTTCACATGTTTGTGTTTAGCACTGGCCATACTATAATTATTATTCTTATAATTATTAATAATACAATTTTTATGATCATATGACCCCTTGTGATCAAGAACATTTTATTACTATAATTATTCTTATAATTATTATTTTTAGTAGTAACAGTATTATTAAAGATAAGCCTCAAAAGCGACCGTCATAATGGAGTGACTGCTGTAACACATAGGCCAAAGTGACCACCACACCTGTTCCTTGAACAGCCTGGCAATGCTGGCACAGTCTGTCGTTTTGATGTACTCCACCACTTCCTGAACGGTCCAGTAAAGGGGATTTGAAGCCAACTGCAATACCTCCTCACTTTTTGGCACCTGTGACACACAAACAATTGATGATCAGGAGAATACCTGATGAGACTCCTAAACATAACGTAATACATGCAAATCCACACACAGCCCTTTTGCAACATGTGTAAATGTATGTATCAGAATAGTTATATAGCACCCTTTAAGAACCTCTAAAAGGCACCAAATAATGACCGGCAATATGCAACCAGGAAAAGCAAACTCACTTCTCCATTTCAGCAATGACAGAATAAGTGAGAACAACAGCTACTGTCTAAAAATTAAGTAAGGAAGGTAACCATCTTCACCGCTGGAATACCAAATACGTATTTGGACATTTACAGAGTGCATTTACAGGTCCTTACACGACAAATCCCTGCATCATTATGCACATACATATCTTTGCATTTATGCAGCTCCTTTAAAAGGTCTTATAAAAACTGAACTATGCCAAACCTGCATTGTAACACTCGCCATCTTCTCCTTATCATTAGCTGCTTGAGTTGCGTGCAGCACTTTTTTATGCGTCCTCCTGTCGAAGCTATACCGTGGCAGCTTCAAGCCTCGCATCTGCATGTCCGTTGTACACGGCTCCTTGCGCTTCCGACTGACCCGCATGACTGACTCTCGACTGTCCCTGCTTTCGTCATCATTTTCCATTAAGCATTTCCAACTTCCTGTGCTGTTGCTCTCCACCTCTTCGTCATCACCTGGAGATGAAACCCTTCCCACAAGGCCATGCTTTTTGCGCAGCGTCAGAAGCAGTTTTTTTTGCTTTCTGCGCTTGCCTGGTTTCTTGGCGCCAAACTCCAAGTTGCTGTGGCCGCCAGGCGGACGACCAATCTTGCGTTTCTTCTGCCCAAAATTGTAGGCTGTAATGAGTCAAAACCGTTAAAACACAATATCAAAATTAGTACGTAAGGTAAGCTAAGGTATGATAAGGTAAGTAAAGTTATGTTCGAAGGCTGGACAGTGCTTAAATGCAATGTCATGATAAGGTAAGCTATGATAAGGTTAGTAAGTCAAGTTGAAGGCAGGCAGTGTTTAAAGACACTCCAAAAACTAGGACTAACAGCAAGATAAAGTAAGTAAAGGTCAGGCAACTTGTCACTTATTACATGCCTGTTTCAACAATACCAATAGTTTTCTGCAGCATGTTACTCTAGGTTGAAATGCAACAAGACAAAAGCAATCAAACAACCTTTCCTTGTTGGTCACATTACCTGACAACAAGTCATCAATTTCCATAATGCAAGGGGACGTAACTGAGTAAAAATTGCAATGTAGTTGAGAAAAATTGAAAAAAAACTAACCAAAAATCAAGGCAAAAGTGCAATAAAATTATGGTAACGACTACTTTATCATAACAGACAAGAAGAAACTTTCACTCACGGTATTTGCCCTTGGCAAGACGTAGGCAGTTCTCTGGGCAGACAGTGTCATAAGAATTTGGACTGATCAAATTTGGACAACATTCCAAACGCCTGCAAACATTGCGACAGAAGTCCGTGATCTGATCGCTTGAGTCGCAGATCTCGACAGTAGCACTGTAACTCTTCCCTTTGTACCTACAGATGTCAACGAACGGGAACACAAACTCTAGACTTGCCACTCACCGTAACAGCAATGTTTATCCATCCTTCTAATACCTCTGTCAAGACCTGTTAATTTAATGCAGAAATATATTATCTGTGACTGGCTGATGCTCTAGCAACTATTGCTACACCACTAATCCTGCCCATAGGTCTTCCCCAACTATTGTCAACATCAACCACATATCGTACCCGCTTAGAACGTGTTGGTGTCAGTATGTGCTAGTAACTGTCAGTGTCAGGAAGCAAAACCAAGGGTCAGTATGTGTCAGCAGGAGTTGGCAGATGGCAAGAAACAGGAGCAAGTGTTAGTCAGTCAGCATCTCACACCCTGGTCAGTTCCCCAAGAATAAACATGCAACTTACTTGGCTTTCAAGACTTGCTGCTTCATGTTGGGATTCGATTTGCCCTTGAGTTGAAGTTCCCGCAGTACACGACTTGACTTGTAGGCAACTTTGATCAGCTTCGTCAACACACTTGTCATCACAAGCACAACTGGTCCAGGTCCAACTGACCTTGGCAGAAGAACCAGACGGCCTTTGCTCAGGTAACGGCCTGTGAAACAGCGGTAGTTGAAGTAGATTTTTGGACACCAACCACTCGACTCTACAAAATAAGTTTGTCAAAATTTTCAGTTGAATTTCAACACTGAAGCGTTCAACACAGACAAAACTCAAAGACAAAACTCAATCAACAATTTACATTATTTAGCTAAAATACCTTCAAAACCTTTTACTGGAATATGCTAGTAAAATTCACACAGCATGTAGTTCGTATGGAAGGATTTTTATTTAAATGTATTTTTTACCCTCATACAAACCTGATATCTCAAAGTGGAAAGGATCTTTCAAAATTTAAAAAAAATTATTAGCTGCAAAAATTTAGCCGTGTAAATAAATTATGGTAATTCATAAAACAAAATAAACCCGTAAACTAAAGAGAAATTTATCATTAAACGAAAAACTACTTTTGAGATCAGCTTCCTTCATCTGCATGTAGAGTGCGCTCCGAGCCTCATCTTCCAAGTGACGCCTTAAGAAACAAATATCCCATGACACATTAACTGGTACCATAAACAATTAAACATCGTGTAAACTACATGTTAACCGTAAAGTTTATGTCACATTCATTCATCTTTCATTCATCTCTGTTCATTAATCCCAAAAATTTACAAATATACAAGTTTAGCATAAACTAAACAGCTTATTGGGGAACAAATGGCAGACCCAGAAGGGACAATAGTTTCACTTATTAGGGTCAGCTATTAACAAGTAAACAAAAAACACCTTCAGTAAATGCACTGGCAAATCCAATCCATTCACTAAAACATAACAGTAACCATACATTAATGGTTAACACCTTTTCTCCTGTCTCGTTCCAAACTAAGGTAGGGTCAGGTAAGGTAAAGTAAGGTAGTAACTCGCTATTACACATCTCTTTATTCTCTGTCTAGTGTTCTTTGTATCCTACAAATAAACTTGAGGTTTAATGTTTTAGGGAATTCATACAAAACTCAAAACCAAAGGTTCTTTGAATACCTTGAGACAACTTAAACTTTATTGCTTTCAGATAATTCAAACAAACTTTAAACATTAAACAAAGCAACTAGCCCTTATTTGCACTGATGGCAATCGAAAAAAGAAAGGTCAAAGTTCATACTCGGCCTGAACAGTGGCGAGTCGCCTCGCTGCAGTGAGCTTAGGAGTTTTGAGCGGGCATTCATTGCTCTCACACCAGCCAATTGGAAATACATCAAACGTGTCGAGTGAAACAATATGATCAGGCACAGAAGGTGGATTATGGTCGAGATGTAGCCACATGATGCAGTCAGCAACTCTTGTGATTGTAGCGACGCAGATCTGTCCTGGTTGGCCTGGGTTCACTGCCTCCAGCTTCATGCCTGCTTCAAAGCCCAGTGACTCCGAGTCTGCCGTCTGTAAAAATTTTGATGTAATACATGTTGCACCAACACAGATTTCGTTACACTGGTTGCCCATCATATAAAGAATCCAGTTTAAAATCAGTCTTATAGTCATAAAGTACTACATTTAAAGCAGCTGACCTATCTGTTTCATTCTCAGTTGTCATGACAACAAATAATGCACTAGATCAAAGGACACTACGACTTTTGTTGTCCCTCATACCAGAACAGCGCTGGGTTCTAAAGCATTCTTGGTTGCTGGTCTATGGCTTTGGAATTCGCTCTCCAGTTCTATTCATTCTGTCAGCTCTGTGATGTCATTCAAGTCTAAACTTAATTAAGACTCATCTCTTTCAACTTGCTTACCCATCGTAGCCTAACTTCTAGTTTCTCTGAACTTTAGGAATTCAACCTAGTTTCTTCAATGGATTATGATTTTGATTTCACTTGAAGCAACCATTGATTGATGCCTTGGACATTATGTCATGCTATAGAAGTCATTAGATTAGCCAGTACATTTTACAATTTACTTCACAAAATTTATATGACAATTTATTTGCATTACATAATTTTACAATTTACATTACAATACACAATTTATATTATACATTTACACTACATATACATTACATTTTGCAATTACAGAACACAGTTTGCAGCACTGAGTGATTAGGATCTTATTGTACATTTTAAAAATAAATGAGAACTTAAAGTCAAAGCAAAAATGTCTACTTCAGCCCAAAATTATTACTAGGGATGGCAAGGTGGCTGACTGCAAGTGCATTGACCTTTCACCTTATTTACTTGTCTGTCCCAGTAAAAAATTAAACGCACTTTACTGAACAATTCTTTTGGTGCTGGTACAGTGGAATGTTCGCTTAGATATTTAGTCCAGTCGAAATCAGTTCCTACAAGAAGCAAATGAATCAATTTTGAATTATCTGTATTAACACCCTATATAGTTGAATCTAATCTCAACTTATCTTCTGAGAGGTCATATATAATCCAAAGAAACTGCAAGCCTAGCCAAATTGAAACCCATGATCTATTCAGTCTAAATTAAGCTAACAAACTGCTTGGATATGTTTGTTTAAACAGGCTCGAATTTACCTGAAAATGCATGAATGGCACACTGTCTGTACATAAGTTATAGTGTTCGCAAATAAAGTCTGGTATGAAAAATGGTTAATTTATTTATAAAATGATTCAGTAATTCCATTAATTCATTTTACTGTTGCTGGCCTAATGTAACCCATTTAGTGAGTTGCACCAGTTCTAGATAAAAGATCTGTTGGCTCAGTTTAATGCAGTGCTTTTACTGGTATCTCACTGTCCACATCTGAACTTAGTGAATTACCGAGGATAAAACATTCCTTACAATTTGTGACACTCAACAAACAGCCTTTGTAATAAGAATTTATTATGTGGAAACAAACTCTGTTAGCAAGTCAATACCAGAGCAGTAATACTGTTCATCTCACTATTCTACTTTAACTTACAAATGGCTTAACAGGCGAGTCATTTATGTACTGTAAAATGAAACATCGTTAACATAAACAGTACATTAACAATTATTAACACCTACCATACAGGTTTACATTATCTGCCAAGCACTATCCATAGCTGTTATAATTACATTTTGACGTTGTATTTTTATGTTGTGGTATAATTACAATTACAACTGGACAGACACATTGAAGAGGAATTTGGTAATGCAAATTCAGCATAGTATTTCATTGATCTGTGAGTCAAAATCCACAACAACAATTAATGAAAATTTTATTAAACTTTTGATCAACACCTACCATACAGATTTACATTATTTGCTGAGCACCATCCGACCGGAAAGATGTTCGCTGAACCGGAATGGCAGCAGAACTGAATCGGTTCCTGCTCATCAAGGATCAGTTCAACCGTGAAGAAAAACTCATTGATGATACGCTTAACAGTGGCTGGATGAATTGTGGAAAGGGTTCGCGGATGAACTGCTTCCAGCATCCATCCTTCCACAAAGCTGTGTTTCTGTAATTTCACCTGATCCTGAAAAGGTAATTTAAGTTTATATGGCATGTTAAGGTAAGGTTTACAAGTCAATATGGAAAGTTAAGGCAAGATTGGTTAAGGTGAGGTTGCAGTGTAAGTTATAATCATGTCATGGTGAGGTAAGTTAAAGCAAATATGGTAAGTTTATTTGGTAAGGCAAAACTGTATGATAAGCTAAATGTCAATTTCACAAGGATATATGGTATGGCTTGGTAAAGTAGGGTATAAAGGCCAGGTTTCAGCTTGCTGTAAAGAAGGCATGGTTATATATTCAATTTTCGCATGCGCATACATATCTGAACATGTATATAGTGCCTGTTAGGGATATACCAAAGCCGGAAAGACAAAATGGAAATAAAAAAATACCTCAAAAATTTCAGATGGTGGCTGATTTTTCTGGAATGATTCAAGGTTCTGTTCTAAATGACCGAACCAGTCAAAATCTACTCTCTTCGAAGTCACAACTGCAAAACAAGAAAAATTACTCATTAACACACAAGTTAGCAACAATAGTAATAAGTATGTACCATAATTACAATAAAAAGATGAAGATGATGAAAATAATGAAGATAATGTTCTTGCTGCAATTTTGAACCACAGTCATCATTATTTATTTCTTTAATAATGGCAATAAAAATACGATGCGATAATAGAACTGAGATCATAAAAACGAGATAACAATCTTGAGATAAAAATAAAATTATTGCTGTTGTACTGTATGCTGCACAGAGACAGTGCACCATAAAGCTATATTTGGGCACCACCAAAAGAATATACTGCCTTACGACAAAGTCACACTGTAATTAGGTTGCATTCTTTAAATGTTGAATCCTTATCCCCAATGGATATGGATCAACAGCATGGATCAACAAAAGCTGTTTTATAATGACACATGTCATTAGACAGGGTCTGATGTACAACACTATTGGCAAGGTATTGACAGTGAAGACCAAAAATGAACTGTTGTAAAAAATTTTCATTTTAAAACATCTTAACAATCTTTTTTTAGTCCCTGCCTTCATTTTGTAGCCAATTTTAGCTTCCACAAAATTTTTTTATGTTTTAGCTTCTCATTTATTTGATGACATTAGTTACACCATATAAAACCTATTCATAACTTATAGTGAAACGTGTGGGTAAAAAGGACCTCTGGCTCTATGGATTTTTCAGTGGGACGAGGCCCCTGGCCTCTTACACTCTTGCATAAATTTTCCAGTACAAAATATGTTATACTGACCTTCAGGCAGCTGGTAGAGACATCCATTCGCCTTACCCCAGCCAATCAGATGGACCCTGGGGTGGAGGTAGAACAGCCAGAAGTCATCTGCAGCCGTTTCCACGGCTTCATATCGCAGCAGCAACCGACCTCCAACATTCTCTATGACCTTGACTGGCCAAACACAGTCGGGTTGAAGGTCCACCTGAACCTCAAGGAACATGCCTGGTTTGATCTGGTTGATTGGCAGCGGACCGGTCACCTATGAAGGATCGAACATGATCAGATGATCATCAACGTGAAGGAGTACTATCGCTATTTTTCTAATTCTGTAAAGTTTTCATAACTTTTAATCACAAAAATTACCACAGAGTAGATATTCAAATGTTATCACAAATCTGATTCAATTATCCTTATCAATTCTAGTTTTTCAACTAATCAACTATTATGATTAATCAGAATAATTTAATATTTACATAATTATCAATTTAATGCGTCACAAATTAGGACATCAAAATTCTATATTGAGGGCATTACAATAATCTACATTAATTTGCTATATTAATTATTTTATATTAACTTTTGGATTTCCTTTTTTAACCAGTTTTAAATCTCATGTTTCATTGCAGACTGAATCATGCATCATAAGTCAGTGACAAAATTCTGTAGCTACAATTTACCTTATCCAACATGTACAACGGCGGTGTTTTTGCATCGTTTAGAGAATTTTCCAGAACAGTGTCCCAGTTCAAAGCTGGATATTTCCACCTCAATTCTGAGAAAAACAAAATTATTTTCTAATTTGGAGGGCAAATTATTGACAGTATTTGAAAGTACGGCAAGGCAAGACAAAGGTACAGAGACGTGCCGCAATATTATCTGATAGCCTACTGTATTTCGCATCAAAATATTGCAGATTTGAGCTTACTGAGCAGACTCCACATAACAAATCTGAACTAGTTGTTCTTGCAAACTTGTTTCGTGCTGTAGATTCAGATTTACTGAACTTGTGCATGTAACAGGTGCATCACATAGATAAGGAATAAATAATATACAATAAAATAACAACATCAAACACAGCTGAAACAGGAAAATAAAACTAGCCTAACAACTTATCACCTCTGCAATCTGGGTTGAAATCCCATCATGTGAAATCAACATGCGTTACATAATTATTGAACTGTGCGTAACCCTCAGAGGCCATCATACTCAACATGAATGCCTCCTTAAATCCAACAAACACACTTGCCTTCGGAGGGGCATAAAACCCTGTCATTTTCACGGCACCAGCCGAGCTGGTGAACTTCCCTCGACAGGATGTCACACCAGAAATCGACTGATGCATCATCTCCACATCCTTCTGGTCGCACTCGCAGCAGCTGGCCACAGGTCATGAGTATTGAACCAACCCAGAAAGAGCCTTCTGGAGTCTTGTTGCCAATCTCCAGCTTCATGCCCTTTTCGAAGCCACTCTGAATGCTGCATTCCACCTAAATATCAAGGTAGGGCAAGGTAAATTAAGTTAAGGCATTGTAAGGTAAAGGTAAGGTAAATTCAGGTAAGAAACAGGATAAGCCAGGTATGGAAAAATAAGGTAAGATATTGCAAGGTAACCTTGGAGAATTAGGTAAGATAAATAAAGGCAAGATAAATTAAGGTAAGGCATTGCAAGATGAGGAACATAGAGAAGTTGGATAAGTTATATAAAAGGTATGATAATTCAAGGAAGGTAAGATAACGGTAAAGCCAAGGAAGCCATTGCAAAATCAGAAACGATGCTAACATGTTTAAAAGATGTTGCCAAAGCTGCTGCAGATTTTGTATCCTCAAGGTAATCATCCCAAACAAATACACGCTCTTCCTCAAACTCTCCTAAAAAGCAACAGCACAATACTTAAACGACAAAAGCCAATAAAAATAGAGCATAAAGTAAAATCTAATATAATATAACATAATCAAAATCTATGAATTTATGTATCCAATTCTGAGTTCAGGGTTAAGAATAGTAATGAAAAAGGCAATATAAATAATCATAATAAAATGATGACAAGACATAATGTAAAAACCTAAAATCATAACAAAAGTACCAATCAGAAAAACAGAGTAGCAGAAAGCACAGCAATACCGCAACGTAATGTACTGTAACACACCTCCAGGGAAAGTGTACATCTAAAACTGCTACTACTAAAAGAACTTGGCAATCTCCTACTGAAAATTGCTACTACTAAAAAAACTGCTACTACTCAAAGAACTACATTTAAATTGCACACAGCACAAATTTGTATTACACTGATGGGCACTGACAAAGCAGAGATCTGTATGAGACATATTTTTATTCTTAAAAAGTGTCTTCAATTTCTTTATCCTGAAATAAATCTGCAACTGACCTTCGGCTGTGAGAGAAAGGGCGCTCATGCATGATCGTACATTGGTGCCTTCCATGCTGTGACGCCGTTCCAAAAGCGGTCTATGACCTTCATAATCTTTGCTGGGTTTATCACCCAACACGCTGCTGTCGCTTTTAGATGCCATGCTTTCAGACACTGCATCCACTGACAGACCTTCGAGCCGGGAAGAAAAATTTGTTATCAGTCCGTTTCCACTTTCCCCCAAGTTTCCAGATGCTCTCGAACTTGGTCTTTCTAGTATCACAGTGTCGAATTTGAATTCACCGTTGATGCTGCAAGAAGCATTGTTTTGTGATGGAGTCGAGGGTGTTTCTGTGACTGCCATTACAGCATCATTTGTAAATGTTTTTTTGCTGCAATCAAGAATGAGGCCTGAATCCTGCAGACGCTCAGTTCGGACATTAGCTGGGGTGAAAGAGTCAACATCTGGTGGTTCACTGTAAATTGGAAATCTGTTTTGGTCTATGAACTGGGCCCCAGAACTGGAAACAACAGGAACACTGAGCAGAGTGTGTGACAATTTTGGTGGTATGCTTGATTCGACCTTGACAGATCTGTGAGCAGACGGGACAAGATTAATGGATTCATGCAGCAGAAATGAAGAAACCTGCTTTCCGACTTCAGTCGATGCCATAGCCTGCATCGTCACAACTTGTGGAGAAGGATTTGGCAAAATATTCTGAAAATGGGTTCCAGAATTCAAAGTTCGCCCAGCCGTTAACAATGTGGGCTGTCGCAACTGCATACCAGAGGATTCTTGGTGTGGCCCAATGATGACCTTTTGCTTCAGTTCAGAAGACGAGGGTTGGATCAACTTCTGCACAGACGCATCATGCAGCACAGAAACCACATCAGTCTGACGAAGAGCCAAATCTCTGATTGCAATTCCTTGTCTCAGATTTCCTCCTGTTTCGTCCACTGGGTTCTGACTCGGCCAAACAAACTGTTTATGTCTCCTTCCCGGATAATTGGGAGGATTCACAGCCGAAACGCTTTGTCTTTGGATTTGCCTTTGGAGAACGTTGCTTTGAACAGCAGTGCTTGGATTTAAATTTGTGGCTGCATAATAGCTTTGCTGAAATTTGTTCAATGAGGGAAGAAAGCACCGACGATCGGTTGGGGTCAACAAGTTGACCTGTTGAAACGTCTGGGGCACTTGAGGCTTGCGGGCAGGGAAGCTGGGGGGAGGTGCAGATGTGACGTGCCGGCTTCTGTCGAGCGCTGTAAGTGGTGTGGTGAAATCCGTTTCGATGAATGCTGGCTCGTATGTGTGACTACCTGAACCTAGTGCTGGCATTGCGCTGCTTGAGTTCCGCCCAAAGGGGTGCTGGAAACCGGTGGAATCAAAAGACATCGTTCCTGGTGGGAAGTCATCAGTACTGGTAAAATCTTGTTCACGTTTTACTGAAACAAAATGCACTGCGCCAAATAATACTGTAGTACATTGTGAAGTTAACATAACGTGATTGGATATGATGTTAAAATGATGTAACTGTAAAGTAATATAATCTTCAAGTATTTTTATAGTAATGCATTCTACTTGGAAAGGGATAAGAACATCTTGTTTTAAGCAATTGGGCAATATATTCTAGAATCTAAGGCTGGGAAAATTTTGTCTTATGGAGCGAGGTGACCCTATAGAGAATTTCTTCCAACAACAAAATCCTGACTCGACTCTAACACTTACTATTAGCCATTCCCAGTGCATGACCCAGCAACCGGCAGAACTCCCAACTTTATGGTCAATGATTCAATTCCTGAAGTTAAAACAAAAAGCAGAGTAATGTAAACTTATCATTAATAAACTGTACAAATGCCATTTGGTAAGCTCTGAGCGACACAACAACAGCCCATAATCTTTTAAAAAATATCTGGAAATAGCAGATATTTAAGTAGTCAAGTTGCTCATAGACATAAACTGTCTACTAACAAAGCAGTCACTTCAGCTGACACTCTATTATATGAAAATATCAGACACTAATCATAATCATAGGTGTGCATTTATATATTTCCTCTGCAAGAAAACTCCTCAGAGGTGCTTCCAACCTAACAACACAAGACCACAATTAAACAGAATGGTCATCAACCACTGGTGAAAAACAGATAAAGAACAAGATGCTCAGGGTGAAAAACAGATCAAGGACAAGATGCTCATATTGCAGGCTGTATGGCCATCTGTTCCAGTTAAGGTCTATAAACAAACTGGTTATTGTATTGTGCTTTGTTGTGGACTTCTGAATTGATCAGGTCAAACTGTCTAGCAGCAGGAAACTGTATAAGGTTTATGTAATGTAATGCAACATAATGTAATAATGCATGTAATTAGCATTTATTTGCATATGATAGGCACATATGCATTCCATGTCTTTATGTATGAACATGATGTCCTTCCTGACATCAAGTTGTGGTTGTAATGTAAATTTATGGTAAAGTAATTAAACTGAGCATGTACACTCTAACAAGTAATAGCTGTCTGGTGCTAGCTGCCAAGTCATGTATGGAATTATAACGAGGTTGCTTTTCACAGCAGAATTTAAATTGGATCCAAGTCCTTGGCTATGTTACATCAGAATTTATTTTATGATGATTTGTGTTAGAAAGAGGTTCTTGTATATAAAGATGTATATAAATGTATATATATACATATATATATATACATATATATATATACAAAGAATATATACAGCAAATATATTTGGTTTCAGCATATAAGAGATATAATGCATATAACATATATAATCATATACTATGTATGTATATAATTCTTGAACTCTTAGAATTATTGTTTGATAAAAACAGAATATATTGTTACTAAAATTAACATACACATATACATGGCAAGCACATTATATTTACATGAAGACATTAAAAATATAGCATACTATAAATAATGTAAGATTAAAAATTAAAACATATAAAAGTAAAAATCCATTTAAAATGTAAAGTCCTGTAGGCCTATGCAAGAAGCATGTTTTATATCAAAAAGCAATTTGTGTTAATAAGATTATACCAGTATTGCAGTCAAAAGTTGTAATCAAAAGACATTCATATAAATGAGTTATTTAGCTAAACTTAAACTCAAACATCTCCATTTGTTGAAAAGACATTCATTTACGCCTGAAAATACTTAACATTTAGATTCAAGTGTTGGTTCATTATCGCTTAGTAGGCCTATCGTTATGACAGACAAAGCGGCGTTGCTTAATCATCCTAATTAAAACTGTCGGTTTCACAAGTAACAACGGTTTCATATGCAATAAGCAATCAGCTAGTCTCACAACCGCACCCCGCTAGTAGGCGTCACATTTTCACCTATTAGAGATCAGCGCATGTGTGGAAATTGGCAGAAACTGAAGACGAAATACTGTTCAATTATTTGGGTTTAAATTAACCTAGCAATAATTTTTGGTTTTAAAAAATTCGCACTTTATAATATAAAGCAAGTTGCGCACCCGGGACGCAACAGTAATGCGGGCATTTTCATCTTGCGCGGCCAACTCATTGGCAAGTCACGCAACGTTTTACTTTCTAATTACACAAACAAAACGCAGCAAACTAATATTTTAAAGTACTGATTACTTGAAAAATTATTACTTTCACGAACGCAGCAATAATTTACTGCGTACCAAGCACGGTCATATAATAATCGGTTTTTATTTTCATTTATCGGACAGCGATGTTCAACCGCGCTACCTTGCGAATGAAAGATCTAAAACGCGAAACGTTGGGAATTACATAAACTGTTTTAAAATTATTTGTACGGCAATAAACTTTTAGCTCACTCTGAATTAATTAATGAGAATTTCGCTTTAATGTGCGTTATTTCCCCGATATTAAAATTGTTTGGGGACTGCCCCGGGGATCGTTAAATTATAACCCAATCGCACAAGTTAAGAAACGGCATAACGCAGGAACCGCGCTTAGGCCCAAAAAATAATAGCTCGTTTCACATACCCATTGACCTAAAATGACGAAGCACCTTCAAGGCGTCTCGTCATCTTCATTTACACAATCTTTAGCAAGTAATTGTTTTCTAAACTTGTTAGTCAAAACATCTTTCATGTAATCCGGGATTTTTATCTGCATTCGTGTTTAACTTGTTATTCAGGCCTCCTATACACATTTTCGGTCTCTGTGTCTTCTGAATGCCCCTTGGCTTTTTGACCAGGACTCACCATAGAAATTGGCTTGGACAAATATTTTGCTTAGCAGCAACCATCAACTGATGCCTTCAGCATTATTACAGAGGTGCTATAAAGTTCTCAGATTAGATTAGATTCTGATGGGACTTAAATACCATGTATTTACATATGATATCTTGGTCTCTTACAAGACAGTTTGTGCACAAGAAGTTTTATAATATAACTTTCAAGAAGAGTGGAATCACATTTTTGACAAGAAAGTTGTACAGCAGTCAAAATGAAAGCAACTGCACATGATGGTGTTTACTGAAAACAAGACTTTTCGGAATGTAAACATTTTTTGGCAATTCTATACCATAAGCAAATACAATGTGCTAATACTGAAAACAAAACATTAATATTAAATAATGAAGCAATATTTAAAGTCACATATTTAAATACAAATAATAATATAACAAAATGACAATTTGTAAGTAAAAAACTATCACGATTACTTACACCTCTCATTTCCAAACACAAAAACTGATTGAAATTTTTTAAACTTATAAATCATTTATTCTTTGGGACTTGAAACTTCTAACTCTAAATTAATAAATTTCATCTGAAAAGACCTTTGATCCTCAGCCCTTAAAAATTCATATATAGTAAATTTTTAGAACTGCAAACAAAAATAATGACAACACTGAGGGGTAACATAAAAATATACAGTAAATCAAAGTTTTAAACTATTAAAGTACAATTAAAACCAGTAAAGTATATAACTGACATGCTTTACAGTTTTAGTTTTAAAATCAAGCAATCCTGAAAACTGGTAATATATACACTGGCTTGGTCTGCAAAAAACCAGATTCATGTTATTGACATACACCAATTCATAACATTTAAATTTAACAGTTTCGTACAGCAAAAAACAATACACATTCTATAAAACAAAAACCACGTAAAGTCCATTAATTATAATGAAGTTAGGAAAAGGTTCCTCAACTTACGTCAAACAACGTTGGCCCTGTTACGAGAAACTAAACATTGTATTACCTTGGCCTTAAGCTATGTTAGTCAAATATCGTTCGATTAAAATCGATTTTTCACATTAAAATTTCTCCAAAAAACAAATAAAAATTCACAAAACAACCGGACAAACTTCGCCACGCATCACCATGAAAAGCAATCCTCACCTTCACACAGGATTACGTGGAAATTACCGTTAAACGTTCACCCAGTACCCCTCGACGTGTTATTTTGCTTTCAAGATGGCAGCGAGTGACGAGGCAATAGGTTATAGGGAAGCCAGATTCGCACCAAGTGTGGTAAGAAATAAACGCACCTGCTACACTATGGCACATTTCATACCACTATCGGAGAGTCGCAGTTCCCGTAACCCCAACACTAAATCTAACACAAACATGTTATCATCATAAAGTCGAGCTTATCATGTCCAGTGCGATAATGATGTTACGCACTTTTTTGTCATGCGCATGCGCCATTGCCGTGTTAATAAAGTTGCGACTTAAACTGCGCAAAACGAGTTTTATTCAAGCGTTAAAGCGTTTTATGTTTAATATCGATCAGCAAAGTAAAAAAATTAATTTTTCTTTTCAGCCCTAAAGTGGATAAATTTTCAGTTTAATTTGTATGCCATCCATTTTGAATGCCATTTAACCATTCATCATAATTTTACTCCATCGCAAGCAAAATGAGAATGGCCTGAATAGGACAATTCGGAATGCTTGAGTAAATGTTGCAATATTATAACGGCACAACTGCAGGACTGTGCCAGACCAGCATCTGAAAGAGCTGGACCTCCCAAAGACTGAAAAAGTACGAATAAGCCCCAGAAGGCCCATCTGCAGAGGGGCCAGAAATGTGAAGTTATACGCCACTGTAAATAGGCACTAACAGTAACTGTTGTGCTTCACACATGATTTGTTATCCTTAGCAAAGATGTAAGCTTCAGAGAATGCAAAACAGTGCGTAGCAATTGTAATTCTAGAAAAAAATATAGCTCGCCAAGAGTCAGATGGGCACACAAATAAATTCATGGAAAAAACCGTCGAAGCCATAATACAGTCGCTATAGCTTATTTCAGAGATTTGAATCTCGGGCTACCAATGTCCGAACAAGGGGACCTTAAGTGGTGTGGCACCCATTCAAACGGACAGCGATGAAAGATTTTACCCGATAAATTCATATTTAAATGAGCAGGGTCTAGGCAATACGGTCGTTATAGAAAAACATGCACATTTACATTTACAGAAAAATATGCAGGCCTACATTTTTGCAGGCGGATCCTACCAAACGCCAGTAACGACTATGACCCAATTATATCTAACAGTCATATGCAATTCCGCGTTTATATTAAAACGGATATGAAAGTTTTACTTGTAGCGCATAACCACTTTGCTACTGCACGCTTTTACAAAACGCGACTTTTGTTAAACAGAGGTGTAATACTGGACCTGCGTGGGGCGCAACTAAGGGTATCCCTGTATCTAGGCATTGATTTCGCTAAGCGCCGGCGACAAAGTTGAAATTGATCTGCGCAACTGTTGCATAGCGACGCGAAATTTCGGCAATTTACATATAGGCCTGCATTAAGCTACAATACAGTTATGTTCTTTCTGACGCCCAGCTTTTCAGTAATAGGCCTATCGCAATTTACGGCGAGTTTATAGGTAACCATACGGTGCGCAATATTTGAAGCTAGATCGCTTGGCTTGGGCTCTGCATTTTCACCTGTCAGTGAAAACGGCCCAACTCTACGCGGCTTTTGGCAGTCTGGAATATTTAACATGACTAAGCGCTGGTGGATAAGCCGGTGTACTTGATGCCAGGGGCGTAGCTAGGTGGTTTGGCGCCCGGGACGAGTGACGAATCCCTAAAAATTTTGAATTTTAAAGCAGACGGCAATTTAGAAAACGACATGTGTTGAACATTATTAACCGATGAAATAATATGACACCAAAAACTTGTGACGTTTCACCCCGTCACCGGCGTTGGTTCTGCTGACGATCTACCAGGAAGGCCGCTGCCAACGCCAGGGGTAAAGGACAGTCCGTGAAGTACGGCTCCCGCGGTCTGCCAGCAGACTGATCGACAAAAGTCTTCACGTTTCAACACTTTATCAGACGTACAGTACTTATCCTAACATCTACGTCGGTGGGTGTTGTACAGCGCTAGCACGGTCGACAGCTGTCTTCGTCGTCTTAACCGAACTCCTCTTCCTTCGGTCGCTCGGCTGCGTTGTCGTCGGCCTACCACTTCATCCGTATGGAACCGTCTTTTCACTCCCTTTTATAGGCAGACTTAGGTACATCACATGACCACTCGAGACCACACCGTATACCACGTGACATTACGCGATACATCGACGCGGCAACCCGCGCTACACATCACGGGAGGCTACATTCGTGACGTCATAAGGGGCTATGATGTCACAAACTCAAAACAAAGCTTGTTTAGCTTTGATAGCTGGAGAGTCTCTCAGAACTTCTCTGAAATTGATGGAAGCGGCTACATCATATTCGAGGGAAAGAACAGCATTGTGCATTAGACACTGGCGCGTTAGAAGTTACTAAATAATGATGATGATGATGATGATGATAATAATAATAATAATAATAATAATAATAATAATAATAATAATAATAATAATAATAATAGAACGTAAATAGGATTTCATGTTTCATTTTGCCGAAAGAACGTTCCCAAGACGCAGTGGCGGATCCAGGATTGCTTGCGTGGAGAAGGGCATTTCCAGGTGGGCGCCACATTCTGGCAGTCCACCATGCAAAGGTCTGGTCTGAGGGGCGCCAGCATATGACACAGAGGGGCGAAAGAGGGCAACCGCCTACTGCTAAATCCGCCACTAACAAGACAACAAAATCTGGACATGTGGTCAGTCTTATATTGTAATTGTAATTGTAAACGAACATTTATATTCCTCTAATCCAATTGATGAAATGTGATTGTGCAGTCCAGTTAGAGCATAGGCCTAATCCAAACTTTCCCCATTTCGTTTTACTCTTTTGATGAGCGATTAGATCCATATAGTCCTGACATAGGTCCAATCCATTTAAATCTCTTGAGTAATGAAGGGTGCAAGATTGATACATTTAGTTGGACTCAAACTAATTCGTCAACGATTCAGCATTACAAAGGAAACCAATGTGGCTGTCGAATTCTCGTAATTGTGAAAAATGATCGGATATTTCAACTCTAGTTGGTCAAGTTTGCTTGTAAGGCATAAAGCGTGGAGATTTGTCTCGCGGTAATAAAATTACGTACTCACTGATTTTTCTCAGTGGTATATAAATGACGTCATGGGCAGACGCAGCATCTCGTCGCTTTTTAATTTACACGAAATTTATTGATATATTAGCAAAACTATTTTTCAGATTCACTTAAAAATTTATTTGATGATTCGAAAACCCTGGCTTTGTTATTAGACTTATAGGTTTTAGCATGTCTAGCTATCTGTTTTAGTAGTCCTAACATGACTCAGCGGTTTGTTAGCCCTAACTGAGGCGACGAAAACAGTTTTCAGCACGAATTTAACATTCGTGTTTATATGTGTTTAAATTTGCACGAAAATTCTGGCGTATATTCTTGATGATGAAACCGTGGGGAGGCCTACTGAAGTGTTTAAGCGCTATGTGCGTGATTTCGTGGATAGGTGCAAAACTGAATTTCGTTGTGATTATGCCTTGGACGGAAATAGATGAATTGGGGGAGAGAACAGTCGGGGGTTTCCTAATAGCACTAGATGATTTATTGGAAGGTAAAGCGCGCACTAGTTTGAACGACGGTGAGTTCGAGTGGCGTCTGGTCAACTCTGACTGCGGCAATCCTTTCGACATGATATCCAAGGTCGTGAAGGAAATGAGCGAAAACAAGCAAACGGTACTACTGGGAGTTGGATGTCAGTCGACATGTGTTCACCTGGCACAGTTATCGGGTGCATTTAATATCCCGTTTATCACGATCGGGTGTATGGAGCCAACGCTATCCAACGAAAGAAGCTACCCGACTTTTGTTCGAACGGTTCCCGACTATGGACCGTGGCTTAGTAGAATAGTTATTCATATTTTACGTACATTTCATTGGTCACGAGTTGTTTTTGTGATACTGGATGATTCGGCTCTTGATGTTACAATAAAGAACCTACAAGAGCAACTAAATAGAGCTGTAGTGGATGGAGAAAAAATCACAGTTAAAACGGTTATGGTGAAAAGAGGAAATATGGATCTTTCTGAAGTTATACGGAGTGCTTATAGTAAGTTCCAGAATTTTAATGTATGTGTAAATCTAGAAGTTTCTCAGCTCCACACAAAAGCTGCGTCAGAGAAACCAACGTAAACACGGGCGCTATATCAAATCGGACATGTAAGCGGCAGGCAGTTTGATCAGTTTCAATGCCAAGTCGGAATCTGGGGAGGTCAAGCCTGGGAGACAGCATGTAATCATTGTTGATGTGGTGGTGCAGGAGCAGAAGCAGTATAGGGTGGCTTGAAAAGTTCGGTATTCAGTCTTGAGTGAAAAGCTGCACGGGAGAGGGTAAGTGAAGTAGAGCTGGTACTGACAGGCGAGAAATGGGGATAAGCGAACTGGCGGAAGTAGTTCGGGAGTTCTTTCCAAATGGATGACGTTGCGTAGATTAATGAGCAACTGCAGAATTTGATAGAGGAGGAGACTGTAGACCGAGATTGAGAAAGGTATGAGGAAGAACAAGTAGATCTGGGTGGTTGGATAGTGAATAGCTGGCACGTGTAAGAGGGTTGAAAAGCTTGAAGGGCATTGTAGGTAAGAGGTACAATTTTCTAGTGGATGCACCCGAGAGACCTTAAGCCAATTAAGTGATTTGCACACTGGGTTATGTGGTGATGTTTGGGGCTTTTGGTAATTGCAGGGACAAGCATTCGGGATCGTTTGAAGAAGTTTTATTTTAGATGAGTCAATATTATAGGAGAGGGAGTTGCAGTATTCAGCTTTGGAGGGATGTGGCTATTGAGAGGGCAGTTTTATAATCAAGGATGGGGCGAATTCGACGGAGGTCATAAATATGCATGTAGCAAGCGGATAACTGAGACATATCATTGTCAAAGGTCAGGTCAGGAATTTTCCCTTACAAGCTGTATATATATGTATATATATATATACATACACACACAGGCCTACGTATTGTAATTTAATGTAAACTGGTATTTATGTAGCAACACTATGGAAACTACTGGGCACTCTCAACCCAAACAGGAACACCAGTCAGTACCTTTGAGAGGTTCTTAAAAGGGCTATATAAATATCTACATACATACATGCATACATACATACTTATATACACACATGCTCACATTCTACATACTAATCTACCATTGAGAATAATTAGTTACAGAAGTTATTAAGTTAAATTAGATTTTATTAATCCTTGTTATCTTCAGTAATATGGAGAAGAATGTTCTGATTTTGCTTCAGACCAAATAATAAATGTGCAAGAGTCATTTGCAGATTATTACATGTTTACAGTGACCATGCTGAAGTCCTTATAGACACAAGTTAAACCGAGCAGAGCTATACGACTAGGGAACACGGTTAAGTGTATTTGAGCTGTTGGGTGCATACAATGACTGCGACTCCAAAGGCGTGAATTACAAAGTGTACCTGTTGTTGCATTATTCAGCTCAGCTTAAACCAATTTGCAAAATGCACTACATAAATGTCCTTGTGCATGGAGTTATATTGAATCATGTTAATTATATTAACTTTTCAGTTATCGTCATGTTGGAACCGGATCGATACACATTCTTGAATGCATTAAAAAAAGGGCAAAACTTGGATCAAGTGATTGGTGGTGAACTCGTCTTCATTTTCATGGAGTACATCCCATGTAATAACTGATTGTTTTCTTGTTTTTTAAGCTTGCTTCATCTTATTTATTTATTTAAAGAATACCAACCAATTAGACCCAGCAGCAGAAACTAGATTTTAAGAAACGAGAAGGAAAAGAAGACCACAACTATGCTGGATAGACAGTGCAGACAAAGACATAATTTGACAAAACACAAGTAAAGAATGGGACCTGACAAATGACCAAACAGAATGGAGATCAATCATTTGCACCAATCATTTCTAAATGATTGGTATCAGGAACTTATGATGATTACGATTTATTTCTTACATTTGCATCTTTTTTTATTTAATAATTTCTTATGATAGTACAGTTTGTTTATCAAATGACAAGGCAACTACCTGATCATACTAAGGACTTGCTCAAGGTCCCTACACAGCAGTTCTCCAACAGTCAATAATAAAGTACTGATATTTATAATTAAAAATTCTAAATGTTGTGTTCACATTCTTCAGATTTATTGTCTACATCCTGTTGGATCATTTCTGCTTTTGGTTTAAACTTTAAACATTTGACAATGTTTTAATTTATTTATGAAAATTTTCCAGGATTGAATAAATAACCACATTTCGTTTACACAGCAAGTCTCAGAGACATCGAAATTATTTTTGGAGAACGTTATGCAGACGGAATTTGGGCAGCTCTGAGTTCCTGCAGTATCTTTTCGATATACACGACATATTATGAAACCAGCAAAGAAGACATGGGGTCTTTCCGATCACGAATGGTTGCAAAACACAAAGAAACACGCTTCAGTGGTCTCACCCGATTGTCAGGCCCAAAGAATGTATGTACACATGCATTGTGTTATTTTGTTTTGATCCTTTGCTGTAAATCTATGTTTAATTTGTTATTACTTTTATCATTTCATTATTAAATTATTTCTTTTGTGCACAATATTGAGAAGTTCATCTACACTCCTCTGAGGATGAACTTATCCATCTGATTGAACTCCAGCATCATATCGGATGGCAAGCATAGCACCTTCGAGTGGTACTTACACTGAATTCCAGGACCATACCTCTGAAGACTGTCAGTGAAAGATGTGACTGTCAACACAGTGCACCTTGGAGAGACCTGTGCTATATATGTAACGCACTGTTGGTCGCTATAGATGTAAGTGGCATATTTCAAACATGGTATTGTATCATATATCTTAGAAGATGCTATGTAATGTCTCTTTACACTAAAATTTAATGTACACCTAAAACTCATTATGATGCTGTCTTTGGGAGTTATAGAAAAGAACCACTTCCTTTTCTGTAGCTGAACTAGTTTTGGGTTTCATGTCCCTGAACGTATTATATCAGAATTCATGTTATAACGAAGCGTGTTTTGCAGTGTATGAACAAGAGGCATGTGATAAGGGGTCATCCATAAAGGACGTCTGCAAATGGGGAGGAAGAGGCTACCCAAATGCGGATAAGGGAGGGAGGGGTCCAAAATAGGTATTTTTTGCAGTTGTCCTTTATGAACTACCCCTAACAAGGTTATCATAGGATAGTTATGTGTGTGCCACAGCCAAAAAATCTATGTACTCTTGAAACCATACTCAGTACTTTACGAGTTTGGTTACACTGTAGATATCACACCTGGCTTTCTACCTCTACGAGGCAGTTATGGTCTTTGCCGAGTTCAAGAACCGTACCGGGTACGTGGACGGCAGCATTGACGGCTCCCAGTTAAGAAAAATGGCAAAGGGAATGGAATTTCAAGGTGAAAGTTTTCTGCATGGTTTTCCAGAATGCATTCATAAGAAACTTTTATTAAATATTGTAAAAATCCATTAATTGTACAGCAGCATAACTTCAACTGATCAGAACTTTGGATTAATTAAATTACATTAAGAAAATCTGTGTAACCCATTAGGAAATGTTGTCCATTTGTGACATTGCTGTTAACTTGTTTGTGCTTCAGTTGAAAGATCATTTAATTCCAGGACCATGCCTTTGAGGACTTGTTGAAAGATGCTTTCGTGGATCTCTTTTCTTGTCAGAACCGGATGATCTGCTTGTTCCCTTGGTTAGGACTTATATGGTGCAGATGGGGCTTTCACATTGGTGGGTCCACTTTGAAGCAATCTTTCACTTGCTATTCGACATGAGTTGACTGTTGTTGGAGGCAGGACTGTTGCCGGTTACTGCCTTAAGACTTCTCTATTTCCTTGAGGCTCTCGTGGCGAGAGTACCCCGGAGTTGCTGATCGGTAAGAGGATATATATATATATATACATATATATATGTATATATATATATATCTGCCGCTATTTCACTAGTGTTTGAAGACCATTCTGTTTGATCATGGTCTTGTGTTGTCTGGTTGGGAGCACCTCTGAAGAGTTATCTTTAAGAGGCGCTATATAAATGTGTTTACGATTCCAATACCTTATTTTATTGTCTGAATAATTGTTTATCAGGTTATATGAGAATATCAACGCTGACAAATAAAAGTGCAAGTGGCATTGGGATGTTCACGACAAAAGTTTTCGAGCGCGAGACGATGAGAATTCTTTGGAACTATGATGAAAATGGTCAGCTGTTGAGGCGTACAAAAAGATCGAAGTCAGACGATTTGAAAATAATATGGCCAAAAGGAAAGCAACCAACTGGAGCACCACTTTGTGGGTGGAATCGTGCCAAATGTGATCTTATTTTGTGTGAGTTCTCTAGAATACGATATAAGCCTATCCTGCCCCAGCCCCTGCAGGCCAGTTTGGTGAATTGCCCCATCAGCTGGACCACGGCTTGTCTACGACTATTATTAAGAAGCTTATCAGATTCGCTGGAACCTTACTTACTTACTTACTTACTGTAACGCTACCTTTGGTTGTCAGATGAAGTCCATTTGACAATGCTCAGCATACATTTTCAAGCTGCCTTAAAACACGTTAAAAGGCACTTGTTTTGAGCAGTTAGACTGTTAGACAATCGTGTATGCAGTCCTTTTGAAAGGTGCTATTTTAAATGTCTACAACTCTACATACATGCATACATACATACTTACATGCATACATACATACATGCATACTATGTTTCAGTGAGGGTGTGTTACATACATACATACATACATAATTACATAATACGTTACAATAAGGGTGTGTTACATAAATACATACTGTGTTACAATAAGCGTGTGTTACATACTTACATACTGCATTACAATAAGGGTGTCTTACATACATAAATACATACTGTGTTACAATAAGAGTGTGTTACATCCATACATACTGCATTACAATAAGGGTGTGTTATGTACATACATACATACATACATAGTGCATTACAATAAGGGTGTGTTACATACATGCATACATACATACCTGCATACATACATACATACATACATACATACTGCATTACAATAAGGGTGTGTTACACTGAGGTCATGTTCTAAAGTTGAATCTTAGTGTGCAATTGTTTTATTGGTTGCAGTGAACTTGATCGGTGCAATAATTGGAATCAGTTTGGGAGTTATCTGCATTACTGTCATTGTTGGAGGAGTCTACCTGTACAGGTATTCAGTTTGTTGCTACAGGAAGCCCCTTTGTGATGCAGATCTTAAGAACTACCTCAAGAACTGTATGATCTCAGGTTAACGTTAGAAGGTCTGCCAATATATATATATAAGCACATAAACACAGATGTATATACTAATTAATCTAATCTAATCAAACCTAACGAAATCTAATCTAGTCTTATCTAATGTAAGCTAATCTAATCTTCTGAGTTCTGTAGCTCAGTTATCATAACGTACAAGGTATCAACTGATGGTTGCTTCATGTGATACCATAGCAAAAAAATTTTGATACGTTTGAGAAGTCCATTCTGAACTCGATAGATCAGAGCAACCAGACGTCATACATACATATATTTGTACGTGTATATATATATATATATATATATATATATATATATCATACATATATTATGTTGGTACATATATACATTTGTATGGCATCATTTAGGACCTCTCAAAAGTGACATATATGTTATTTGACTTTACAGTTTAATTATATTAGATTAGACTGAGGAGTTGTTTGGATGTAGGTATGGGCGATCGCAAGCAGAGCATCGTGATATCTCAGACTGGATCATAAAGTACGAAGATATTACGCACATCACTAGTCAACTGTCTTCTTTTGCTGTGAGTCAATGGCTTCCAGAACATTTCACAAAACATAATCTGACATCAAACTACGATTAAACGAAGTAGATTTCGGTATTACATGTACCAATGGACAGAGTGCTATCCTATCGACGGTTATGAGCAGTGGGGGGGGGGGTTAAGCCTACTGGCAGTGGAGACTCCAGGTTTTAAAGTGCAGGTGGATTCCCAAGTTTACAGCAGGAAGGGGCGAGAGAAATGAGGTAACTTTTCCAGTTTACCTTGCAGAATGTAAACCTTTTTAAAGACCTTTTTTTTAGTTTACCAGTTCATTTAGCATCCTGCAGGAAGCTGTGGCTGATATGAGGACCATTGCCAGTGTCATACCACCTTTTAACAGGAAGTTGGGAAGAATTGGCTTTTGGAGTGCATTTCTTGTAAATTGCAATGGCTCTAACACAGACGAAATGTCGTCTGAACCACCTTAAATCCATATTATGTTGTGCAGTGTTATGTTGTTACAGCTGTGCCTCTGGAATCGTGGTCAGCTTGCCAAAATATTTGCATATTTCGAACTATATGCAATAGACACTGCATTGATTCCCAGTTGAGGAGAGAATTAAATTCAAGTTTCTCCTCACTGGGTGGGCCCTCGATAATCGGCTCAGCCCCAGAATACATCAGAGAGATTCTTATTCCTGTCTCGAGCCAGCCTGTGAAGATCTGTTAGTCCTGCACTACAGCTTGGGCTCACCATGCTTTCTCGTGTATTGAACCGTTCTGGAACAATCTTCGTCTGAAAATTCGAGCCCTTCTACCCCACACAGCTCAAGAAACATTCTCGGTTTATCTTAAGGCGCACCTTTTTAGAACTGTTAGATAGTTGTGTTGCAGCGCCTTTGTGAGGCTCTTAATTAAAATGCACTATATAAGTGCTTGGTTACATGTATACATACAATAAACATATTGTGTTATGCTATGCTATGTTATGTAATGTCATGTAATGCTGCAGTAGGCTACAAAAACAGAATAGAAAGGACTTACACCACAGTTACATTAGATTACGTCACATTACTCAAAAATATGCGTCAGTTGTCAACTATGGATGAAAATTCATTGGTCGATCTCTACGTGTCTGGGTGAGTCTAACATCGATTATGCTAGCGAGAAGCACTTCTGTGAGTTTACCACAAGTACTCTAGAGATACCCAGATACCTACCTACCTATCTGTCTGCCTACCTACCTACATACATACATACAGTTACACCTATGATTCCTTGCTCAGCCAATGGATGCATGGCATACTAACAAATGTCTTATTTACATACACTCGTGTATTGTACTGTCAGTACCATTATACAGATGAACAATGAAGCACTTTGGTGAGGTACTAGAATATGTAGTAGACATGCTTAGACTCGTACATACATTACAATACTGACTGTTGCAGTAACTTAGTAAATTCTTGTTTGCAAATTGCTGCAGCTTGTTGATGACCGGAGCATGAGGAGTGCTTCGGAGAGCCATTTGGGTGGTCGCAGGATGTCCGGTAGCCATGGTACTGGTTCCCTGCTGCCCACGACTTTGTCTGACACTGGTTCAGAAAGCACCCTGAATCGACAAATATTCACTACTATTGGATTCGTTGAGGTTTGCTCCTATGTCTAATCTAGTCTAAACTTAGAATGTCTATAGTACAATTATAATACTATACTGTGCATCAGTTGATGGCAATTCAAAACAGATTTGCAATCTGGTTTATTCAAAGAGTCAGTGAGATAGAAAGGCCTAAGGAAGGTAAGCACAATGAATAAAACGTCTTGAGTTGAGAATGGAAAGACAACAAGGATGCTGCAGTGCGAATAGACTTGGTAGCCTATTTCGGAACCCTGACCCAGCAACGGAAAAAGTCCTGTTGTCTAGAGCAGTATTTACTTGAGACGTGGCAAGAGAAAGACAATCGTAGGACCTATGGAGTGATGAGAGGCCTGAGAGATAAGCATCAGTTTATCGATTAGCATGATAGACTGCAAACGATTTCACCACATCCTAGACCTCACTATTGCTTTACTTCAAATCCTGGATCAACCCGTGCATACTCTACATCACCTTACTTTAAGATACCTTACCTTTACTGTAGACTGTATTGTCGTGTAACATGTAACTTTTGACCTACACCCTGTTATTGCTTCACCCGTCTAACTTCGATTCCCCTGCTTATCTTACCTTCGATTCCCCTTACTTATCTTGCAGTATACCTTAGTCATGTAACATGCGGTTGTCTTTCATCCAGGGTTCCATTGTGGCAATCAAGAAACTTTTTCTTGACCGCATCAATGAAGATGACAAAAATCTTCTGATTGACATACAGGAGGTTGGCTTTACTCATGCTTTTGCCTCAACCTGTATTTGAGCATTGACATCATTCGCAAATATTTATACACATGTATGCATATTGTGAAAGACTGTCTAGGGATAACGAATAATATATCAACTAGGTTAAACTGGGAAGAATAAAACAAGGATACTGAGAAGAATAAACCTGGTCACACAGGACCAAAGCCAAAATCGAGTCTGAGCCAAACTGAAACACCACCTTTTACGAGATCTGCCTTTCGGTCAAAATGTACAGAATGCTTACAAGAACTCAACCTGCTGGGTACTTGGTCCTATCCTATATCCCATATGTAACAATATATATGTATATATATACTTATATAGCACCTTTTGGTTACCTAGGGTAATGAAGAACAACACTGTGTAAATAAAGTGTAAAAGTGCACTTCAAAAGTAAAACTATCCAAATGTTCGTATTTGAATCGGTTTATTAAGCAAACATTTAAGAAGTCTTGATGCAATTGTCAGATAACGAAGCTGAATCATGAGAATCTGAACGATTTCATCGGAGTGTGCATCAAGTACCCAAACGTCTGCATTCTCATGTCGTATACGCAGAAGGGAAGTCTGCATGATGTTCTGCTCAACGAAAAGTTCAACCTCACCTGGGATTTTCGGTTTTCACTCTCAACTGATGTCGCTAAGGTTACTAAGAACAACTACTACTATGTGTATGTGTAACTTAAGCAAGGCTGAAAATGTCTGTTTAGGTGTGTATGTATGTGTGTATGTATGTATGTATGCATGCATGTATGTATTTATATATATGTATGTATTTATGCATGTATGCGTGCATGTATGTGTATACATATGCATGTATTTATATATGTATGTATTTATGCATGTATGCGTGCATGTATGTGTATACATATGCATTTATTTATGTATGTGTGTATGCATGTATGTATATAAGTGTAAATAAATATTTAGACACTAATCTATTACCTTTAAAGAACTTTCAGAGCCGATGTTTATGTGTTTAGGTGTGTGTTTGTTTACATGTCTATGTGAGTGAGTTTGTGTGTGTGTGTGCATGTGTTTAGGGCATGGTGTACCTTCATAACAGCAGTATCGGTTCACATGGTCACCTTTCGAGTTCCAACTGTTTGGTGGACAGTCGTTGGATCTGCAAAGTCACTGACTATGGTCTTGGTCACATCAAACGAATGCAAAAGAAGCCGGAGGACCTCATGACCAAGTACTATGGTATGTTTAAGTGTAAAAAAGTAGTCTCAAGTATTTTGATGAGCTAAGTATGGAAAAGCAGTCCTAAATAGTATGATAACTTAAGATACACTGTCTCAATACATTTTGCTTCTGTTTTCACCGGCCATCGTCATCACCCGCTGTCACTGCGTTTTTCAGCGCTTGTCATTTTGGCTGAAACTTCATCTTGAAGCAAAATTTGTTGGATAATTCTTTAGTTTTCGGACAGCTACTGTAATCGACCTGACATTCCAATGTTATTTACATGAGTTTTCCGTAGATTTTCAGTTTTCGGACGTTTTTCCTGCTCGTAATTGACGCCTCTTGTCGCTGGAATAGTCCATTATGTGCTCAAGGAATGACAGGTTCCAGATTTACAGTAGCGGCTCACACCTATTGATCTATCTATGCAGTCGAAAGGCGATGAGAAGCTTTGGAATTGTTTCAACCGTCTACCAGAAAGGGGTTCTACTATCAATCAAATAGCTGTCCATCACAGTTCAACATGTTGGCTCGAGCCATGTCCGGATGCTGTGTCTTCTACTACCTGCTCTTGCACATAGGTCTTTTCTCTACTAGTTCAGATCATCTCCCACTGAAGAAACCTTTTCTTCATGCATTTTGCTTCTTTCCGCTGTTTCAAGCTATTTTCAAGCTATATTCCACTGAAAATAGATTTTGCCCATACATTTTGCTGCTGCCCATAGGTCTTTCCCCAACTGCTACCAGCCACAAATTGGTCCCTGTTAATTCAAAGACTTCAAGGCATTATGCATAAGAGTGCAAAACCTTCAAGACAATATACTGAAGTGACAAAGAAGGCCAACTCAACTGTAAGCATGATGAAGAGGACGTCACTGAGCAGAGACAAGGACACAATACTGAGGTTGTACAAATCACTGGTAAGGTCACAGTTTGAATACTGCATCCAGGTGTAGAACCATATACGAAACATTACATACAACAACTGGAGGAGTATAGGTGAAAGTTATCAAAATGATGTAGGGTTTTAAGGAAAAGAAAGGTTCAAAAGGGTTGGGTTTACAACTTTAGAAAGATGAAGGAGCAGAGGAGACCTGATTGAAACTTATAAGATTTTCACAGGAAAGGAGGAAGTGCAGTGGGATAAGTTCTTCGAATTAGCAGTAAACAAAGCATCCCATGCTACAGATATAAATTAAAGAAACTGACAGAAACATTAGGGCAGGCATTCTTCAATGCAAGTGTTGTAAATTTGTGGAATGGTTTGTGGACACTATCATAGCTTTCAGAAAAGCTGGGAAGGATTGGCTATTGAACATTCCGCATAATTTTCAGTGGTTCTGACACATTAAATGTGTTCTAAAAATCAATTAAAATCCATGTTGTGTTATGTTATGTTATGTGATGTTGTATTATCTAAATTACATATGCATTTCAGACATGCTGTGGACGGCTCCTGAGTTGCTGAGGATTCCACCAGAAGAACAGCCGATGTATGGTACGAGGGAGGGAGATGTGTACTCTTTTGGCATCATCATGCAAGAGATCGCACTTCGCGATGAACCCTATGCCACACAGCTCTCAACATTTGAACCAGAAGGTCAGACTTATTGTTTTGCTTATTGTTTTGTATATGCATGTATGGCTGTGGTGTTTTATATCAAACTTTTAAGCACCTCTCTGAGGTTCTGGAACATGGCTATTTAACACAGTATTATTATTATTATTTATTATTTATTATTATTATATATTCATATAGTGCTATTTTATGAATTCACCTCGAAAGCATGGGTAGCTGGAAGAAGTTGTCTTCAATTGTATGTGAGTTGAGATAAGAGAAAGAGGAGGTTCCTGCAATGTTAGTGACAGTGAATTCCAAAGATGTTGACCAGTATGCGAAAAGACTAGGAAACCACAAGTCTTTCTTTGGTAGGACGGGACAAAGAGCTGTCCAGAGGAAGCTGTTCTTAATTTTTCCCTGGTGGGATTAGGACTGAGCATGTGGAATTTACAAGTCTAAATCAGATCTTAAAAGGCTGATATCTCTTGAGCAACATCGAGAAGAACAGATTGGATGTTCAGTGAAAGGTCGATCCAGAAATACAGTCCAGTGTACAAGAAAGTGCACCGTGCCTGAGACGCAGTATGCACTGTCTTATTGTTAATGTATTTGTTGCTGTTGTTTGTTGATGCTGGCTGCCTATTCAAATAGAAATAATGATGTATGTGTTTTGGACACGGGTGGCGCAGCGCCAGATTGATGAAGTAGTTGCCTTTCACCTTTGTGTCATGCTGTGGTGAATTAGTAGTTTGTTGATTGACTGATTCTTTTATTCTTGCATTCATCCATTTTTGCATTCATTCATTCAGATATATTCCTCAACCTCTAGACTACTGAGATTGGTGTGTGTAATAAATGAACAGTTACCTTACCTTACCCTACCTCGACTTATCTACCTTACCTTATTTATACTTTACCCTACCTTCTGGCTTCTTGCTTGCCTGTTGACAGTGATGGTCAGCAGGGTGATGAAGCTTGAAGATCCCCCTTTCCGGCCAGCTGTTCCGGCGACCATGTGCACCCAGCAGTGGAGTGACACGATGCAGGAGTGCTGGGACGAGATTCCCACTGTTCGGCCGACATTCGCCTCGATACTGAAATCGCTCAAAGTCATCAGTGGCCGCAAGTCAGTGGTTTGATGCTCAATTGCTTTTCCAGCTTTTTAAAAGACTTTTCTGTCTTGTATGGTTTTACGTGTGTATAGAGATGCCACTATCACCTTTACAGTTCAACATCTACATACAGATGCTGGTCACAGAAGGGCTGGAGAATACAGATGACGGAGTCAAGGTTGGAGGGAATCTGGTAAATGCCATAAGATTTGCAGATGATCAGGCAATGGTAGCAGACACCAATGCTGGACTACAAAGAATAATGGATGCACTGAACAAAAAAAAACGGAAGAATATGGTATGAAGGTCAATAAAAAGAAAACAAAGGTGATGAGATTGAGTAAATGTGAAGGAAAACGAATAACTATTGTAGTCGATGGTACGGAAATTGAACAAGTCCACCAGTTCTGTTATCTTGGAAGTATAATATCAGATGACTGCAGATGCAGTACTGAGATTAAGAGACGAATAGCAATGGGAAAAGAAGCATTCTGGAATAGAGGAGAACTTCTGAGAGGAAAGCTGAATATGGATCTAAAGAAAAGAATGGTAAAATGTCTCGTATGGAATGTAACACTATATGGTTCTGAGACATGGACTATTGGAAAGGCAGAAAAGGAGAAACTAGAGGCATTTGAAATGTGAATATGGAGAAGACTGGCCAAAATCAGTTGGAAGGATTACAAAACCAATGAGGAGGTGTTACACTTGGTACAAGAAGAAAGGACACTAGTCAATACAATAAGGAGGAGACAAATGAACTGGATTGGTCACATACTGCGTGGTAATTCTTTCCTGAGGACAGTGATTGAAGGAAGAATAAAAGGAAAGAAGGTTCCAGGAAGACCAAGAAATATGCTGTTGGACTGGATGATGGATAAAGAAGGAAGACGGGGCTACAGAGAAGTTAAAGAAAAGGCACAGAACAGAGAAGAGTGGCGTCGTTGGACTCTTGGACCTGGCTAACTGCAGAACACTGAAGAAGAAGAGATGCTTAAGGACCTCTAACTCATGGCTATATCTTACTTACTTAACAGATGCGACCTAAGTTAGGTTGAAACTGTATACTTAGTAGAGTCCAGTAAATCAGTATGTATGTGCAAGAGAAGTCTGTTCCAAGAGCAAGTCGACACAGAGAAAGCATGACCCCACTAATAATTTATTTACAAGTGTCTGCATGACAGCACACCATATTATTTTACAGACTGCATCAAGCTGCTATCTGATGACCCTCGTCTACTGCAGCTGCGATCATCAGAATCTGCCGATGCCTTCAAGTTTCTCTTGAAGAGGCAATATGCAGTATTAAAATTAGAATTATGATAAATTATGAATATAAATTATTACTGTTCGTAGGCAGTATTTTTGAGAGTGTGTCCAATGTTCTCATGCATGCTTTGGTTTTTGTCTCAGATCGACGAATGTTATTGATAACATGTTGCACATGCTGGAGCAGCACGCTGAACATCTTGAGGATCTTGTTAAGGAGCGCCAGGCTCAGCTTGACGAAGAAAAGAAGAAGGTTGAACTGCTGCTATGCAACATGCTACCGAAGTAAATGCTTCTTGATTGCACTGTATGTATGTACATGAATGTACGTATGTAAGTGTTTGTGCATGTGTATGTATTTATTAAAGCATTTATACAGCACATTTTAGAACCTCTCAAAGGTGCTACAACCACATTATTTTGTTTTGAGCAAGATGAGACGTTACAACAAACAGTGCTAAAATCAAAGCTGAGGTTCTTTGGACATGTTATGAGATCAGATGGATTGGAAAAAGAAATGATGCTGGCTTGTGGAGAGGGAAAGAGAAAACAAGGGAGACCAAGGAAAAAATGGATGGACAAGATACACGAAGCAACTGGAATGAACTTGGCACAACTAAGGGACGCGACATTGGAAAGGAAGAAATGGAGAAGATTGATCATGACGGTCGCTAGAGCTCAAAGAGCTGACAGCACAAGGTGACAAGGTGATGTATTTATCAAAGCATTTATACAGCACATTTTAGAACCTCTCAAAGGTGCTACAACCACATTATTTTGTTTCTTGTGCAGAAGTATAGTGGATCAGCTCAAGAATGGGGAAAAGGTCCTTCCAGAACTATTCGAAATGGCAACCATCTTTTTTTCAGACATTGTTGACTTCATGGTCTTGGCTTCAAAAAGTACTCCCCTTCAGGTATGATTTTGTTTTTTTATTGTGATATTTTTTGTTTTCTTTTATGATGGAAGTTGTAAATTTTCTATTTCTTCTGCATTTAAGCTGTCATACTTTTGACAATTTAAAAATCCACTTGTTGCATAAAATGGCTAATTCAATGGTCTTTCACTGGATCTTCCTGGGGTTGAATCCAAGTGCACTGTTAAACATTGCTCTGTTCATTGTTGAGCTATGGAACTGTAAATAGAGATGTTTAATAAATGAGCAACTACCTTACCACACAGTGAACAGGAATAAAACGAACACATCACAGTGATGTCATTTGTAAGAAATACCCTTGTGGAGTGGCGTTCAATGTGGTAATCGATGCTGCAACAAGTTAGCTGCTTACACACTTTGAGGCCTGTGTTGAGGCAGAAGGTGGACATTTCAAACATAAGTTATAGTTAATATGTAATCATAGAACTAAAATTCTTCTAGCTTGGATTAAACTTTAGTACTTATTTCCATTAATTAGTGGAATAATTCTAGGGGTTCACATTTTCCATTCAAAGTGTATATGATGTTGTAATAAATGAGTTATTACGTTGCCTTAGCTTATAATTGTTTAGCTAATATGGTGTAATAAATGTATCTATCCAGACACTTTTGGTGATTTTTCTTGAAGTGTTGCTATACACATTTACTATTACTATTAGATTTACAATAATGTAGCGCATTTAGGCTAATGTTCACAAAAGTGCTGCCTACATTAGCCTAAGTAGTGATGAAGTTCATTAAGAATATGAAGTTCATCTGTAAATAAATAAATGCAAGGTGTTCCTCTGTCAACACAAGCATGTTTCACTGTTTTATCTTGCTTATCCACCGTAGCCGGACTTCTGGTTTTGCTGACCTGTTGTTGGATTTCGCCCAGTCTTCTCTGGTGGGCTACGAATTTTATTACTATGGCTTTTCTTGAAGTGATTGTCGATTGAGGCTTTGTGTATTATTATGATAACGGTGCTAAAGAAGTCTTCAGATTACATGGCATGGCTCAATAACTGTTTTGCGAATTTCGCCTGATGTACCAAGATTCGAACTCTGAACACAAAGACAAATGATTGATGCACAAACGAATGCCAGTATATTTGTATGCATCTGTATATTATGTAGTGCCTTTTGTGAATATCTCAAAGGCCTTTGGCAGTACAAGGTTTCTGTAAAATGCAACTTCAAATTCATTTTAGTGCAGACTGCAGATAGGGAATTTTTCTTTGGCCTTCTGATGTTTTCTCTTTGGCAATGTTTGCACAGGTGGTTGACCTTTTGAACTCAGTTTATTCACTCTTCGATGAAGTCACAGATAAGTACGATGTCTACAAGGTAAGATTATTTTTTACCCGAGGTACATATGATCTATCAGGAAAAAATTATCACAGGAGCAAGAAATGTATCTGGAACTAGCAGTCAGCATCCCCACTGAGATCTGCAAACATACGCTTGAATGCATCGGCATTAGACTGCTGTGTGCTAAATGAATGGTGCTGAAAAAGTTGGGTATCTCCTCATGGATTATCACCAGAAATAGCAGTTAGACATGCTTTACTGACTTAACACGACGCAGCTTATTTAACATAAGCACCAAACATAGAGCATTAATTACCGAACCCTACACTCGATCTGTGCCATTAAATTTAGACATATACCCGTGACATATTCGTTGTTTTGTCTTGCTTTTGCATGGGAATTTGTTGATCTCTGTTCTGTTTTGAATAAACCGTGAAACTTGAGTGAATAGATTAGATGATGATTCTCTGATGAAAGGTGGAGACGATCAACGACGACTATATGGTGGCTAGTGGCTTGCCAGTTCGAAACACTCATCACGCTGGGGAAATAACGACTATGTCGCTCCACCTGCTCAGCTGCTGTACCACCTTCACGATTCCACACCTTCCCTCTGAAATACTTCAGCTCCGAATTGGAATCCATTCTGGCAAGTACTTTTTCTATGTATGTATATATATATAATATACTTGTTATACATATACATATTATGTGTATGTATGACATGTATGGATTATGCATGTATGTATGTATTCATGTATGTATGTTTTTCTGCATATGTATGTTACCTTACCTTACTTTATCTCTTCTTACCTTGCCTCATGTACCTTACCATATCTTACTTTATTTTTAACTTATCTGTTGCTGTCTTAGGTTCTGTTGTCGGAGGAGTGATTGGATATAAGATGCCCAGATACTGTGTATTTGGTGACACGGTCAACACCGCTTCCAGGATGCAGACAAGTGGAATGCGTGAGTATAATAACAATATTAACTAATTTCGGTCTGTGTTTTGTGGATGGCATATATGTTGTCATCCCAGGACCAGGTTGGTTGTCAGTTGGCAGGACTGTATCAGTTCTGAGCCTATCCCGACAGAATGAGGTGGTGGTTATGGTCTATCACTGTCCGTCCAGTTGAAGGCCGCTTACTCGGAGGTTCAGCATTAGTCATCAGCAGTGGATTTGCCATGGTTTAAAAGATCTTTTGACTGAAGCGCAAGAATGAAACGATAGTAACCCAACAATTGGACAGTCTTTCATAATGGGTGAGACAGCTTGATTAGAAATTGTTGTTTTCACATGATGCACCAGCATTTGAACCCAAGAGTTTATAAGGCAGATGCACTAGTAGTCTGCTAGCCACCCTAATGTATCTGGACTTTGATATTACGCTTCTTCAGGAGTCATAACATATTCATGGGACTGATAATAATACTGATTGGTGGAAGGGTCGTGATCATGTCTGAAGTCTCCCAGAGAAGACGAGCAAGCGCTTCGGCTAATTCCGAGGGACAGCCATGGGTATGAATTGGTTGTGACTTCATTTTCCTTATCCTTAGTGGGTGGCCAGTTTACTCCCCTGCAGCCTGCACGATCTTCCTATCGACAGTGTACTGCCAGTGTACTCATTTTAAATCTGAGTTCACGAGACGGCATAAAGTGGAGCAGGAATCTTGAAACATCTTTATGCCCTGGCAAGGATTAAACCCCCAACTTCTTGGTTGACAGTCCAGCACACTAGACTATCACGCACCCCTATCATATAAATCATGCGTTTTTGTTACATTATTTTACGTGCAGTAGTTTCACATGGCCTGAATGCCCGAGATGATTTATTTTACCTGTGTGTTGTATGTTAACATGGCAGCATTGATGATCCACGTCAGTACGGCCACTTACGAAGAATTGAAAAGGACTATGGAATATATTTTGGAAAAGCGCGGTCAGGTGGACGTAAAGGTAGACCTATCTATCTGTTTATTGTTTATTAAATCATTAATTAAATTTATAAATTATTTATTGATTTTGAAAAAAGATGATGATGACGATGTTGATGATGATGATGTTGATGATGATAATGATGACGATGATGACGACGACGATGATGATGATGGCAGTGGTTGTTGTTGTTGTGTTAATGGTGTGGAAGTCGAGTAGGACAATGATAACTTTGACAGACTTATGTGATGAATGCCTTGTAATGGATGTTGTCAGGGCAAAGGGTTGATGAACACTTACTGGGTCAAGGGCAAGAAGAAGTTCAACCTGCCACTCCCCGACTTCGATAAGGTTTCAGTGCCTTCCGTCACTAAACAGCCAGTCAGAAAGAAGCACGACTGACACCATTATAGTGTAAGAGCCTTTTCATGGTGCCCATTCTTTTTAAGAGCATTCTGTCCCAATCCACCTGACAAGAGTGTATGATTTGGAAACGTATTTGTTAGTCATATTATCCAGTTCTTTGTGTTTTATTAATTTGGGTTAGGTTTTCAGCTGCACTTTTTCTGGGTTAGGGTTACCCATTATCCAGGTTAGGGTTATCCTGTATCTGGGATGAGGTTACCCATGTCCAGATTAGGGTTACCCCGTATACGGGTTATGTTTGCTTTTTATCCAGAGTTCCATACAGCTTGCTTTATTGGGCTCCGAAAAACTGACCTAATGAAGAGTGCTATTAACAGTTATGTTAGCTTGTGTAAGGCTTTGAATAAGGGTATTTGCTGTGCCTAGCTAAGTATCGTAATGTCGTTGAATACTGTTGAAGAAAATAAATAATCGAATGACTACAAAAGGTCGCCTGAAAATTTTTGCCATACAATACCTGACCACGGTAAAATCCCCCCTTTCTGAATTCCTGGATTCAACAGTACCAGTGGCTTTACGCTTGTGTCGACTGTGTTGTCGTATCGCTCCGAAGCCAGCCGGCCGAAACTTGTCACGAAAATATAATTACTGTGGCAAAATGTCGGCGAAATATTGATTGCCACCTACCGACAAAGACAAGAAACGGATAATCGATACAAGCTTCGGCGACAGACTGATTATGTTGCCGTTAGTTGGTAGATGTCGTGCGTGGGGGTTTGTAAACTTGGCAGTTGACACGGATTCGAACTGGTAAAGTCAAGTGAGGTAGGCCTAGTTGCTAAGTTATGGCACGTCTGTACCAGCATTAGTCCTCAGAGGTGTGGCCTTGTTAAAGTAAGGCAAGGTAAGGTAATTGTAATAGTAAACTGGAAAATTTATAAGCTGTACTTAGAAGCTAAGCACAGTGCATCAGCGCTTGTTTATGATCTCTGCAACCCGTTATTCAGTAAGAAGAGGCGCTATATAAATTTAATATAATACAAAGAAGAGCTGTTACCCTAAGGTAAGATTATCGCTGGTTTTACTTGGCGTCGATCCGTCCCATACTTTAAGAAGAACACATACGTCACCATTGCTCCTTTTAAAATTAGTTTAGCTATTATATGCTGTCACAGTTTATTCCACACTTATTCCAGTAATAAAATGTTATTTTATTAGTATAGGCCTATAGTATAAGGGTAATTAATTCAATAATTAAGAGAAGAACTGACAGACTGATGCATGAAAAAATATTGTAACGGATTATTTGTGTCCCCAAGGGCGGATTCAGGGCCAATTCGGCCATGACCCGCCCCTTTGTAGGCATAAACTTCTGGATCCGTCAGTGGGGTCCCCTTCAGTCTTACCATATATGAACGCATATACAAATGTCCATATGGGTATACATATATACTGTGTGGGTTTGTGTGCAGTGCGCTAATATACAGTTGTGCGTGTACGGCGCATGCAGATGACCGTTAGACGTATGACGGCGAGTGATTTGGTTGGTTCGTGCAGCGAATTTCGCCAGCATTGATTCATGCGCCGGCATCTGTCTGTTCATTCGCGTCCATTTGCCCGCCTTCCACCCTCTGCCTTCGCCTCTGCCTCGAATTATGTCTAATGTATTAACTCCTGAGGCGCCACTGTGAGTGAAACAACTTGGAAAACGCAAGTAATGCATCTCATTTAGGTTGGTATAGCGCCTCTTCAGAATCGGGATACGACCGTTTATGTCCCCTCCAATTTTTTTGGCTAATTTATGCAAGGCAGGCCTTTAGCCTCCTCGTGGCCCTGTTCCACCCTAACATGGCGGTTCATCCGTTCCTTCCTTCTCCATCTTATCTATTAACGTCACCCGTGTCGATTTACCAAACTATATATTATGTAAGTAAATGTATTGAAAATCTACATTTTTGGGCGCCGCACAAATGCCGCGTCAGAGGGACCAGCTTATTCATCGGCGCTATATAAAATCAAGGCCGCAAAAGGCAGGCTGTTTGATCAGTTTCTGTGCCAGGTCGGAATCTGGGGGAGGTCAAGCCGGGGAGACAAACATGGCGCTACGGTGGAAATCGTTGATGGTGGTGGACATGGGATGGTGCAGAAGAGGAAGCAGGATAGGAGAGCTTGAAAAGTTCAGTTTTCAGTCTTGGTGAAAAGCTGCACGGGAGCGGGCAAGTGGAGTAGTGTTCGTATTGACAGACGAGAAATGAGGATGCCAATTAAGTGATTTGATCACCGGGGTTATGTTGTGGTCTATGGGACAATGGGACTCCTGGTAACAACACGGACAAGAGCAGTCAAGACTAAGCGAGCGTGATTTCGAGCCCATTAAGCGTTGTGCTTTCGATCAGGGTAACTTGGTTGCTCGGTGAACGTTAATTTCCACTTGTCGAAGGGGGTTTAATGGGTCTCTTTCGACAGTTGGAGAATCAATAGACTGGGTGGGTCGCAGTCACCATTGTTGCCGAGTTCAGTTTGATCAAAAACTGCGGCCAAGAATTCAACGGCCCCTAATTCGGCGACCCTGTTCAACTGAAAACTTGGAACATGCCTGAGGCCGGCCGTGTTGTCGTGCATCGAACATTAATTCTGTTAATCATTTTCCATTGTAGTACAATAAGGTGGGACAGAAAATGTAGTACCTTATAGGTAAACTGAGTTTACAAGTCCTAAGGGAATTCCGAAGGGTAAGGATGTGTTCCCCTCTTCCAATACGGAGGACAGATCGACGCCACTGCTCATGTCGTACGTCGAAATAATACGATCTCTGGCCTGTGGCGTTTAAAAAATAATACTGTATCATCTGTAGCACATTCTGTACGGCAAATTCTGCACCTTTGACATGTTCCGCATCGTAAATACGACCGTCAGTGCATTTCTTACCGCAAAGACGTGATTCAAGCAGATTTGTTCCGCAAAATCACTAGGCTACAGCGTTGCACAGATGCAGTGTCATACAATGCCGCATTTCCAGTTTGTCGCTTCCATTAAGAGTGACCGACAGCGATGATGGCGAGCCATGGGGTACCCACTCCGCTCCTTCCCCGTCAATGCCCCTCTTAAAATTTTGAACTGATACTGCGCCTATGTGACAAAAACAGCTGTCTTCAGAGTGACCTATCGTCCTATCTTCTGTCTGGACTCCAGTAGTTTCTCGGGTAATGAATTTTGTGCGAAATTGAGGCCAAGGTCATCGATTCGCCGATCCAGCTTAAGCTTAGGCTAGCCCTACTCTATCTTGTTCACTGATCGCGCCGCAATCCATTTCCGCCAGAGTCTTTCGCCGACTTCCATTCTCTGCTGGAACTTTCATTTCGATAATGCGCCCTTGCGTCTACCACGCGCTCTCTCTAATCACGAAATACCGAATACGGCCTGTCGCTACTACTTCGCCTATCTTTTTCATTCGACTGAATATTGATACATAGGCTGACATATATATTGTCCTAGTGAAAGCAATATATGCATGTACAATCTCTATTACTTTTCACACAACACACGAACACAGTATATAGTTTTGGTGTCCTCGTCTGTTTGTGTCTTTCTGTCTGTCTGCGCACGGTATCTGTCTATATCATATAGCCATAAACAGTGGGCGATTTGCCAGCAGCGAGGCGAAGACCTACCTATGGTCAGAAGCAAAGTGTATGGGGAAAATCTGAACCAGTAGTGACGGACGTACCTCTCTCCCCTGCAAATCGCGCTCTGGTTGTACACATTTATTGCGATCACGCAATAAACAATCCATTAGTGGATTATTTTCGGTGAAATGCGCCATCCATGTTTTGGGTCTGCTGTGCAAGACCAGTCACGTGCTTTCCTGGTAAGCTGTTGACGTTTGAAAAACGATGTAGCTGTTTAGAAGATTTTAAACGATGTAGGAAAATGGCCGATACATGGAAACTGAAACATGTACGACGATTAATGGCGCTACAGAAATTATAATAAAATAACGAAATTGATTCAGATATAGTTTCATATATCCGCTGACTGGGTGTGTCTGTCTGTTTGTCCGTGTGTAAGTCTGTCCTTCCGTCCGTTCGTCTGTCTATCATCTCTAGCATCTTAATTTATTTCGATGAACAGTATAATTTATGGCTGTGACACATACGCTGTATAGGCCTATGTCTGGTGTAAGCACACATTACTTTTAATAAAGAGTGTTTTTAGGTGCATGTCTAGCAACCTCCTCTAGCATCCTTCGTCTTGAGACGCGTTTAATGTCATTAAGAGCAACGTCATGCATGCATAATGAGCCGGCTGAACGCTAACTGCTATGTGAAGTGGCGCGAGAATTAGATTATCTCGCATATAACTGAGCGATTTTTGAAAGATTCCTACCATAGATACGCCTTTATTAAATCTATAAAGAGCGAGTTATACGCAGCATGTATTTTATTGATTTTCTTAAGTGTTTACACGAAACAGTGGCGTTTTTCTGTAGGATCGATAATGACCCAAATAGGCCTCACTGAAGCTTCGCATTTAAAATCAGCTGTTATATAATATAACACACATATAATGTACTATACGTATATAATTTATACTAGCACCATGCATATACTTGTACATGTAATTTTGTTATCAGTTAATTAATTATACACATACAGTTCAGATCTGTTGAGATCATTAGGCAATAATTTGTCGAAATGAAAATGTGATATAACGCCATCTTTCAACGCTAACGGAATTATTATTATTATTATTATTATTATTATTATTATTATTATTATTATTATTATTGTGCATCAGCAGGTTGACAGTGAGTCCTTGTGAAGCAGGCCACAGCTCGACGTTTGGCTTCTTCATGACTTTTACTAATGGTAAATACATGAAGAGGTAAGCGCGACTTGAACCCCAAAATTTTATCACAGGTGACCAACAAGATTTTTGCAATATACGAAATCATTTGTAAGGAGGGTCAAGTATACAGTGCGTCATACATTTCTGCCTTCCAGTTACGTCACTTAAACTGCATAACGGTAACGTGCGTCCACTACTCAGGAAGACCATGCCTCTAGCTCAATTATTAGGCCTACGCAATTACATGACCATTTTGGCGCATGCGCACACAAAAGTCTGCAGATATTCTTACGACAATGCAGCCAAGCTGCGCTTTGAATTTTTAAAGTTTTTCTAGGAGTTTGGGCCAAACGAATAAGTAGTATAGACAACGGCTAACTTGACCACCGGACACGTGTATTTGCAAGTAATTAAATTTATATACAAATTACACTTTCGCTTCGCAATACCTGGGAATCGTTAAGCTTAGTCTTTGGTTTTTGTTTCACCTCTGGCGCTGTGGGATAAGGTAGGGTACTGGTCCGTTTTGAGCGCTCTGGTCAGCTGTACTGGTCCCCCAAGGGATTGATCGAAGCGCCTAATGAGCGTTTTTAGGTTGCATAGCTCTACAGTAGATTGCAAGTTTCACGTACTGCACTGGGATTCGAAACCTGGACGTCGAGGCTGCAGGGTTACACGTTGTTACCTAAGCATCACACTGGACTACTAGGTCAGTTTAAATGTGAGGTAATGTAATGTAGTCACTTCCCTGACAACCATGTTCACATTGGACTATTACCTGGCCACCAGTTGGTATCGGCAGCGCAATGCCGGCCAGCTGTAGGACTGATGAGCATAAGTATTTTGGGACTAACCCCATTAAGTTAATTATAACTGATACATCTTTGAGGTCTGGTGCTTCGGTTTTAAGGGTCCTTCAAATGAAGCGCAAACAAAGCAACAACAAAATCAACAACCGAACAACTCTAAAGCACCAACTTCAGGTGGTACCTCAGAGTTCGAAACCCGGTGAAAGACATACGCCTTAACAGTTAGCCCGCACCCAAGACAGTGTTAATGCAAGTGTTAATGCAAGTGTTAATGCAAGTGTTAATGCAAGTTGTAATCAAGATTTGTCTAAGGTAGAAGGTTGCCCTCTGCGACAGTGGCCAAAACCAGATGAAGCGCTATTCAAGAACAAGTAGCCAGGGTGCGAGTCATGGTCTGCAGCAGTGCAGTAGACAATGCCTGAGAAACATACATTCCAGTGTGCACGGGTGATCTATGCCAGTGATGGAAACTTACTCCCTTCGCCTACAAATCACAGTTCCAAATGACTTGGGGAAATGGGAAAGTGGTCTGAGCCAGTGATGAAGTTTATCCCTCTCCCCGAAAACTCTTTGGACGTCTAACAACAGAAAACGCATTCAGTGAGAAAGCGATCCAAGCCAACGACTGGGAACAAGTCCCCTACAAATAGCACCCTGACTCCTGTCCTCCCATTTGGATGCAACAGACCATGGAATCCCTCCCAACACGGGGCTAAACAATTTCTGTCCTTCTGCCGCCGTTGAGTCTGGCTCCCGTCATCTGTTTCCTGCCCGGTTTTTCGGCGATCAGTCTTCTCTCGGGACTGTAGTTGTTCCACAGTCCACACAGGACCTCGCCGGCGACGACCTCTCCCATGTTCATCCCGATCAGTCGCACGATGAACATTCCGTCGCGACGCAGGTAGTTCTCGGTGAACTTGGCTAGGATCCCCGGTTCGCGCTGCGTGCTGTCGAAGGCGCGCAACTGCTTGCGTACGTACTGGACCTGCCCGGGCCAGTAGAGCGCTCGGAAGAGCCAACGGAAGAAGTTGACGAAGCTGACTATGGTCAGTCCGACGAACCAGAACCAGATGAAGAGGAAGATCTTCTCGTTGAATAGGTTGATCGTCAGGGCGCACTGCACGACATAGTTGTGCAGCCGGGACTGGTGACGGATCTCGAACTCGCAAAGGGTGACGCGCGGAAATAGTTCCGATTCAGTCCAGTCCTGTCCGCGCAGCAGCCGCTCCACTATGTAAGCGCCATACAGGTGGTAATCGCGAACAAGCAGGGCGTCGAGAAGGAACAGCTGCCCTACGGCGTTGACCAGGTACACGACCTTGATCGTGAGATAGGCCGTGATCAGATAGTTTCCGTAGAGACGGCCACCGATGACGCAGCAGACCTTGGCGATGAAGTGTTTGATGCGGACGAAACAGCCCGTGCGGTAGTCCCTTTGCGCCAAGAGGTAACGATCCATTTGGTTGACGATGTAGCGGATGGCCTTCTCGCGGATCTCCAGGTAGGACGCCTCGGAGCAGACGTGCGCCGCATCCATTACCGTACTGAGGTTGATCCCGGAACGCTTGTTCAGGAACCTCCATACCTGGCACGGGATGAACGAGAGGACGCCCTGAAAGATGAGAATCAACGGGACCCACTGGTAGTAGCTGATGCGCTGCTGTTTCGACTGGTTGATGAATCGCTCCTCCGGAATCACCTTGTCCATTGGTAGGTTGTACGTGTTGCTCACCCAGCAGATGGCATTCGTGTATTCCGTCTGCGATCCGGTGAACTCGGCCGGACACCAGCAGTTCATCGGGGTCCCGACGAACTGCTTGGTGCTGACGAGGAACGCGAAGCAGACGACGACGACGACCGTGTACTGACGACTCAGTCGGTCGACGTAATCGTCATCCACGTGGAACTTGATCTCCCTTATGCTTAGGACGGACTTGAACAGCCGATCCATCGGGAGAACTGAATTAACGTAGGGTGTTCAGATAAGGTAAGGTAAAGTAACGCTATCGTCAGTAAACTGTAAGTCTTTTCCCTGAGGTGAAGTAGGGCGATCAGATAAGGTCAGGTAAAGTAACGTTTATTATTGGCAAACTAGCCTATGAATATTTTTGCCTAAGGTGAAGTAGGGTTTCAAATAAGGTAAGATTAAGTAACGAAATTTTCACTCGTTTTCATGAGTTTACCTAAGGTAAGGTGAGGATAATGGTTTTCAGGAAGGTAAGGTAAAGTAATCAGTATTATCACTCGCTTATCGTGAGTAACTGCGAGGGTCTTGACGTAGGCCTGCTAAGTAATCTAAGGTAAGATAGCCTAAGGTGAAGTAAAGTAATCGCTAGTTTATCCCGAGTAAATTGCAAGTCTCTGTTGCTGGGGTAGAATTTGAGTGCCGAGTTAATCTAGGCTAAGGTAACGTAGGGTAAAGTAATCGCAAATTTATCGCAAAAAGATGGTGCGATTACGGCGTAGAATTTTACCTCCCTGAAACTTTAAGACCTTTTCAAAAAGCTTCTCCACTTTGTCGAACAGCTAGTAGTTTAGGATAACTTAAGGTTAGGTAAACTCTAGTTCATTACGAATGAGCACATAACTTAATTACGTAGCTATTCTGTCCTGTCTGGGGTCGCTTGCGTGGAGTTTGTTCACTTTTGCAGTTGTGGATCCAGGCTTTGAAGCCAGAGGGGGAAGCCATAGTCGTGTCTGGGAGGTAGGGATAAAACATAGGGACGAAATATCAGTACTTCAATTTATTTACTGGGGGCGTACGTCCATCACGAACTCCAGTGGATCTGCCGCTTTCTTAGATTCGTAACTAAAGTGGGAGCCTCTCCTTCGCAAGACCATAGTAAGTAAGTAAGCAATTCATCAAGCGCCACTCTGCTGGCGCATAACGTTCGACGTTCTTGTAGAATTGCTGCGCTAAGATCCAGTCACGTATCTTCCCGCTTGGACTACTTTCTTTTCGGACCCAGGCGACCGAAGAACGCATATCCCTCCGCGTCGGAAGCTGCGCATTCAAAATTGTCGAGCGGTGTTGTGGTTTTTGGAAAGCGTTTTTTAAAGCTGTGACGTCGTGACGTGGAAATGTGTGGATGACGTGACGTCCTGAATTGGTGTACTTTTTGGACTAAGATTGTTGAGGTCGTCTCTGTCGAAACGAAACTTAGAAGAAACGCTGAACAAGGATACCCAAAAAACAGTTAAGTGTAATAGACCACATATAAAGAACAAAATCAATTACTGTCATTTGGGTAATGTATCCAGGCATTTATTACATGGCGCTGAAACAATTAAGAATGATCATACAACAGGCCTAGTGCTATATTTTGTCTGCCAGGCCTAGTCTTGTTGTCCGTATGTGTCTCTGTCCTCATTAGTCTGCCTGGTTGTATCTTTGTGCGTCTCTGGTTGTCTCTGTGACTCTGTCCATTTATTATGTTCATATCTGTGCGTTTTATTCTCTGTGTACAAGTATATCTGGTTGTCTCTGGTTGTTTCTGTCTGTCTGTCTGTCTGTCTGTCTGACTGTCTGTTTATTGATGCCGTCCGTATGTCTCTCAGCATGTTTGTCTGTCTGTTTGGGTCGATGTGTGTCTCTGGTTGTATGTATCCATATTCTTATTCGTGTAGCCTATAATGCGTGTGTGGTGTATCTGTTTGCAGATGTGTGTCTTTGTTGTCTCCGTCCGTCCGTCTGTCTGACTGACTGTCTGTTTGTCTGTCCGTTGTGCTGTCTGTTTGTCTATCTGATATTACTGACGGGTGTTAGGACGCCATGAATCGATGTCCTGTTCCCTTTTATGACAGCGCTGTATAAGTTATAAGATTAGATAAGATTAACGTTCGGCTATTTACACTTCTAACTCTTTTACGCTCACAGTGTAAATCCATCATTCCTCAAGAAGGGAGAATCCCTCGTATAAATTAAAAGAATCGGTCGACAGACCTACCGAAGATGCAGAAGGCCTTAGGAGTAGGCCCACTTTCCAGCTGGACGTTATTCTAGGTCGTCCAGCCATTCATCCATCCATCCATCCATCCAACGCTCAGTCGTTCTACTGTCTCCTGCTCTCTAAGCTGGTCATCGTCCAACGAGCCTATCGGTGATCAGCGGCCATACATTCCAGCCGGACAAGACGCCGGCTCGACCTACCGCAGAGGACGGACGGGCAATCAATAAGCAAAGCCGGCATTCGGTCCTTTTCCTGCTAGAGCTGCAGTCGACTACAGGGACGACCCAAAGCGCCGGCGCGGCGAGCCAGAGATGGCGCTGGCGACGGCGACGCAACGATACGGCGCCTCCGTACCAGGTTATTGATCAGAACCGCTCCGGACGATCGCACCGAATGGACGTACAGATGTGGGATTTGTTTAGATCACGTGACCGGAAGCGGCAGAGAACTAGCGATTGCGGATTTCGGGATCCTATATTATATCGTTAGCGTTTGCAATATATTTTTTGAATGACGTCAACCTCACTTCGCCACATCCAGTCATCCCATTACTGTCTTAACCAGTTACTTCCTGCAAAGCACTCTCATAAATTCAATTTACAGAATAGCGGGCACACATTTGAATTACCTTAGTTCCATACTCTGCTGCATAAAAATCCTGCATCATTTGCTCACTGTATAAATAAGAACATTGTGAATACTCTAGTTCTCATGATTGTTCCAATATCATTGCTGTTAGTTTTCTTTCCAACCGTTGGCCTATATAAATCGTAATCTGTAGAGCTCTACAGCGCCCAACGAAAGCTAAGTCGCAGGAACCAGCTTATTCACAGGCTAAATTATAATAAATTATAAATAAATTATAATAAAGGTTTATCTATTAATTTTCGAAGCATAGAACTGTAATAAAATTAGACTTGTTAAACTGTTAATAATACTGCATCGTTTTTACACCGTACTACGTTTTCACTGTTTGTATGCATTGTTGTAAAGTGGGCGTTAGTTTCGAGCTAATAAAGATGACTTACTTATTAACTTACTTATTTGTGAGGTGAAAGTTAATGTTCTAACTAGTTATGATTTAGTTTAAGAATTTTCAGGGTGCTTGGGTTATAGCTGAGCTGGGTAAGGTCAGTTTATCTTAGCTGAATCTTACTGCAACTGGTGCTTTTTACCTGTTACCGCTGAGGCGCGCTTTGGACAAATCCGTTGAGCTGCAAACTTAACCATTCGGACACAAATATGTACGCAGAGTATATATATATATATATATATATATATATATATATATATATATATATATATATATATATATATATATATATATATATATATATATATATATATATATATATATATATATATATATATATATATATATATATATATATATATATATATATATATATATATATATATATATATATATATAATACAATACACATGTATGTATATAAACATAGTTACCTACTTGTGTAAATATATATACACTCTCACACACATACACCTATTTATACATATATATGTACATCTATATATATATATATATATACATACACATAGAACTATTTTGAGCAAATTATATGGATACTTACGACCTGCGTTTTTACAAGGCAGCCCAGTGATACTTATTCATCATGGCGCAATATAAATAAGCTGCTGCTGCTGCTGAGGCTGGCGAGCGTTGCGCCCTCTACAGCACAAGTGTTGTCAGTCCATCAATGAATTCGATAAATAACTAAAACCCAATTTCACCATGATTGTACGAACAATGTTTAGTGACTGGCACAATATAAGTATCATATCCAAAAGTATGCATCATTGTGTGTGTGTGCAGTTTATGTACTAGATGTATGTCAGCATGTATGAATATTTGTATGCATGTATGTATGCATGCAATAAATGGCTATATATACATGTATGTATGTATGTGTATATATATATATATGCATATATATGGTGGTGGAGTTGGCTAGTTTTTAAACTGGGGGTTATTGACTGATCCAGAAGTTCTGAAAGTTTTGCTTATATCTGTCAAATTGTTCACAGTAGAGGGAATAAAACCACATCCAGAAATGTTGATTAGTATAGTAGAGTTAATTAATTAATTTTAAATTTAACTGCTCATATGTTAATATGTGATTGTGTTATGAACCCAAAACATGTTGCACTTTAGGGCAGCACCTGATCAATCAGTTAAACTGATATTCAACTGAGGTTAAGCATCTGACCTCCACACATCAATATAAACTAAATTCCACTATATATACATATATATATGCAAGACATTCTTACATATACAAGTATGAAATAAATTATATATATATATATATATATATATATATATATATATATATATAACACTCAAATGTAACTTCTACTAACAGCAACCATTAGTTTGGAGTTGTGTTTCCAACCTCTTACTTCCAAAGCAATTTCTCAATTATTTATTGACATCTTTCTAAGACAGATTAGGTTTACTACAAGACTGAAAAGTACCTAGCAAGTAGATAATTAATCCTTTAATGTCTAGTTGACATGCAAGGTCATGTCAACGTTAACAGCCCTGACACCCATAATATGCCCTTAACCACTGGATAGTAGTGGTAGTGGTGGTAGCAGCAGAAATAGTAATAGTAGTAGTAGTAATAGTACTATTAAGTAGATGTTGAATAAGCACTTACGCTATAATGTCTGCTAAGAGCAGTCACTAGAGTGGTCAAATGTACACAGATATTAACTGTCTGGTGTGTAAGTCCATTCAGTATTGTTGGTATGGCTTTTGTCTAATTATTTCAAATGATCACAATGCTATAATGGCAGATCATATCAACTGCGGTCAAATAAATTTATGTGTACAATTTACGTGTACGATGCTCTACCCACATCGTAGCCTAGTGATCACAAACATCGATTTGAGAGAACAAACATACAGTAACTGAATCAGCGGGGTAAATAAGTAAGTGCAGGAAACAAGTTCAGCAAAGTCTGTTTTATTCACTGTATTCCGAAAAGCAATTAAATTTGCCTGCCAAAGAATGTAATGAAGTAAAGATTTACTGAGCTCCCCCACTCAGAAAATGTTTGCCATGTTACTCCTCGATGACGAAAGTCAGGGCAGAAGGAATGAGGTAAATGTAATAACACAAATGTTACCCCAGGGGTAACAACAGATACGTTTCTACAAGTGCTGTCTGGTGATTGAAGACACTAGTGTGGTCAAAACACTATTATACAGTTTCTGTGTGGCAAATATAAAGACAGTAGTAGTATTAGTAGTAGTAATAATGATGATGATAACAATAACAAATGATAATAACATTAATATTAATATTTATAACAAGAGAGAACAGGAAAACTACATTCCTCTACCAGAGTGTACATGTAGTCAAACAGCGCTCGAGTGCAGTTGCTTTCCACAGCACCTTTGCCACCAGGTACAACAGCAACGAAGACATCTAGCCATTCCAGGAACCAGGAACACTGTCTCTAATTCTCTAACCCAACCAGATCATGTATACCTCGGGTTGAAAAAATAATTATGGCAAATAGCGACTTCTAATGTGCCAGTGTCAGATGCACAAGGCATCAAAAATGACACATAAAACTCAAGCTGATACAAAGGTCAATGTTCAGAAGATTAGTCCACTGAGATGGAGAATGTTTATGATGGTAATTCCGCTGAAAGAGGTATAAAGGTCTCGAGTCTGGATATAAAAGACATCAAGGGCTCAGCTGAGTCAATAATAGTTGAGAGAGATTTTCCAAAAGTTGGACCAGCAACTGAAAAGGCAGAAGCAGTACTGTAACCTGCAAGCACAGAGTGGTATTCATAAGTTGTAAAACGCATTGAGCAAATACGTTACCTTACCTTACATTACCAGGAAGACTAAAGTTCATGGGTAGATAACAACAGAACATTACCTTACCTTACCAAGAAAATTGTGTCTGTCAGTCTTCTGGCCATATTAGCATCCATAATTAATAAAAACTGCTTTTAAGAGATCAAGGTTCCAGCAGTAACTGACAAATAAGGTTCCAGGAGGTTCCAAGAATTAACTGGAACATAAGATTCCAGGAAATAACCACGACACTGGGGTTCCGTGGCAAGTCAGAACAGTAATGTAAGGTTCCAGCATATAATATGTTCCATTTGTTTGGCCTATACAAAGTTGCTGTTTCAGAGAGGGGAACCAGATGATGATGATGATATGGAACCAGAGGCAGTCAAGCATGTCACTTCTTTGCCTGAACTGGCAGGTAGAGTTTGAATTCCGCCGGCAGCTCCTCTTCTGAGTAGAGCCTATCGGAAAAGTAGACTCGGCGAATCCGGCAGTTGGCATGGATCTGAAAGTGTTCATTAACTACTGTCAATAAAAGCTGAATTGTAGTTGTAGGAAACCCCAAGTTCAGAATCACACAAAATAACACCAAAAATATCTTTAGGATACCTGATGTCTAACGAGTTAGACCCCAAAACAACATGGTGCGCCACTTTGTAACTATCATTATGTGAAGGAAGTCCAATCTGCCAAGACCACATATGAAACCATTTAACAGATCCCATCTGTTGAAACAAAATAACTTTCAATACACAGAATTCCAGCAAGTGTTAGTTCATCTGCCCTCCTGACAGTGTACTTAACAGCAGAGGATGCATAAGTCATAAGTGAGCATTGGCAGGCAGTAGCTTTCTAGAGGAGATAAGCGAACCAACTCATTAAGGTCCTTGGCACTTGCATAAATACAGTTACAACCAGAGAAAAAAAAGATAGTTTTACTGCATCCGTGGGAAGGTTAGTGATTTCCCGTGAATAATCACCACACAAAGATATTTTGTTGATGGCACTCATGGAGTTACTAAGTTACACCGGAAACATTAGCCTTGTTCGGTGCTGATTCAAGGAACTCCATGGGTGCCATCCGTGTACAAATGGTCACAGGACTGGCAGATTGAATTCCGTGGACTGAAAGTTTCTCCCAATCAGTATGGTGTTTGAAGTATCTCATAATAATCAAGGGCGTTTCTCTGTTAGCTATTTCTACTAGTTTGCATAACCCTGATCAGCTTCTTTGATGGCATCTGGTACTCTTTAGCAAACTTCGACCAGTACCTGTACTATACTATTCCACAGATACCAAAGTGTATCATACCGTGATGTAAGACCAAACTCATTACCTGGATACAGAGTGTTTTGATGTGGTTGGTGCTATAGATTAGATACCAACTCAGAATAAGTACCATCCTATGACCACATTCTATCATGAATACCACACCTCTCATCAAATACCATATTTTTCAACAGATACCATGTCTACCACACTGTTTGAAATTCAGATCAGGAGGTAAAACCAAAGCAGTTACCTGGACCCTGAGCGTTTCGATGTAGTTGGTGCCATATGCTCTTCGGGTGAAGTCTGAGAGATTGAACTGGATTTGATTCCATCCATCATCCAGCCGCATTGGCATCGTGCAGATGAACGGCTTGACTCGAGTCGTACTCTGGTAGTTGCTTGCTCGGAAGCGTCTTCGGACATTCTTGTCATCCAGAACCTACCATCAAAAATTGTCTTCCAATATAACTTATTTTAAAGGGAAAGGTGACACACTTGATCACATGTCTCTATAGAAAGTCCTCAGATGTAAAAAGATGCATCATTTGTTGACATGCCTTAACAAAAACTCCTCAGAAGCATGGTCGAAGACTGAGATGCAAACATGACACGAGGCAGGAGGGAGTTTTCCTTTCATGGGCTGGGATTGATGCAAGCATTTTTTCCAGTCACCATCCTCCTGCCCATAGGTCTTGCCCCTACAGCTCCCAACTATAATTACATAAGTAATTAGTAATTATGTGGCCTTTACTGCATCTGATATGTGCATATGCATTACATGGTAAAGAACAATTACAAAAGTACTTAAAATAGATGCAACACACACAAAAATAATATATGGGCATGCCAACTCCACACAACTAAAAATAAACGGGTTCACAAAACTAATTTTGAACATCTTAGATCTATTATTAATTTATTATTATTATTATTATTATGATCATCATCATCATCATTAGTAGTCGTAGCAGTAGGGTTATTAATCAGATGCTTATATCACACTAGTTCATTATGTAATTCACCTGAAAAGCACACAGAGCAGGAAAAAGATAAGCCTTCAATTGTTTGCAAAATGAAATAAGAGAAAAAGAAGGGTCCCTCAAAGCTGATGGTAGTGAATTCCATAGATGTGGACCAGCATGTGAAAAGGCACGAAAACCACGCATCTTTTTTGGTAAGTTGGAATAACAATTGGCCAGAGGAGGCTGATAGTAGTAGTGTTTGTCCTGTTGGGATTATGCGTGAGTGGAAAGCACAGATCAGCAACGTAGCTCGGTGATCAATTACAAAGTGCTTTGTATACAAGGCAGCAATTTTAAACTGGACCCGAGCTGGCGAAGATAACCAGTGTAATTTTGAAGACATTAATTCTAACAAACAGGTGTTCTCTCTTACAATGACAGCAATTGTCCTCCTGAACAGGTAGCTGATGGAAGCAGTTGCCAAGACACTGTGACTTCTTGAACAGCTCCTTACCCTATTAAAGGAATCAGCTATTTTTGTCCTCTGTATGTTACCAAGCTTTGCAAAACTCGGCAACTATTATAATAAGTTAGTATTTTTGATGCAGACGAGTAAACACTGGAGACTAAGCAGCAAATGATGACTGACCTGAACTTCAAATGTAAAGTATTTCTTGAGGTTTTTTATGATCATCACCAGAAACGGCAGTTTGATCCCAAGAGTCTTTTTTGGATCCGCAGGGCACGTGATGAACGTTGTACTAAAACACAGACAATGCAGTCACAATTAAAATTAATGAAACCAAGAAAAACAAAGACTCAAGGTCGCCGACTGACATGCCAAGGTGGCCGAACAGTAATGCATTTGCCTTTCACCTCCGAGTTTAGGGCTCAAATCCTGGAGCATCATATAAATTTGACCATCGACTGATGCCTTGTTTATTATGATCAGAGCGCTATTGAAGTCAGTGTATTAGATTAGATTAGATTGGTTGATCTTGAATCACTGAAGAGTTGTATAACCTTTAGGCCGAAGTTCAAAATCCAGGTGTGAATCCTTATAATAGTGACACAAGTTGGGAGACATTACAGTGAGAACTGTAGTTTGGACTGTTTCTTTCAATCAGTTGTGATTTCGAAACGCTTAGAAGTGACCATTGTCTGAGGCCTTGTTATGATATGATATTAGTACGGAAGAAGTTTCCATTTAGATTAGATTAGACTTCAGTAAAGAGTCCAGGAAGAGACGATGCAACAGAAATTACAAGATTAGATTATATTAGAAAATCAGACACCAGTCAAACGTCAAGACTTTTAGTAAGTTAGTTAATAACTTTCATTGCACCACTGTCTAATGCACAAGGCATCAACCAACGGCACACCAAATCCAAGCAGCAATCAGGTCAATATCCATAAGATCAGTCTACCAAGACTGGCTGCCAGACTGTAGTTTCAAACTAAACATAAATTACGACTTCTTGTAACAGAAAACAGTGTCAAGTGCTTATTGCAAACAAATCATGCATCTTTGTCAGAGGTTCAACCGAATGACTTTGACTCACAAGCGTTGTATGGCTGATAGATTAAAATAGATTGCACTTAAAGATAATTACTATAGGTTCAAATCATTTCAATGACACTGTCAGTCGTGTCAGTTGAAGAGGCTGATGAATTGGTAATTTATCAATCAAGATGGACATCCATGTTTGATCATCATGGCAACCCTAATGTTTTGCTGCAGATGTAGCAAAGCACTGTTCTGATTCATCCCCTTCTCTTTGTCTTCCTCAGTGCTCCAATTCCAACCACCACCTGCCTGATTTTTGGGTCTGGACTTGGTACCAAAGCTGACAAAACCTACCTCACCAGTTTTGTAGTTGACTAAGCAATTGTGAACAAGCTGGTTCATACAGCTTAGCTTTTTTGGGCACTGAAGAAATCTGGAGATATGAAAGTTTAGCTGGACATTAACGGAAGCTCTAGTTCTAGCAATGCCTAACAATGATCAAACTGAGGCTGTATTTTGGGCTTCTTTGATTCCAGATCTGATAAGTTCTGAATTTAGAAGCGATAGGCAAGAATATTCACAAAAAATTCTTATTTAGAAGCGATAGGCAAGAATATTCACAAAAAATTCTTAAGTATCCACTGTTCAAGCAATGGTATCTCCTGAAACTGCTCTTCTAACAGTAATAAGAAACTTTGAACAACCTGACGTTAGTTCCAACGATTTCCAAAACCAGAGACTGGATGTCATTGTCTGTGATACGCTTTATGTGACCATTACGAACCTGAATAGTGTAAAGTAAAACGAATAAAAAAGAATTTGAACAATGCAAAGTAACCTGAATATATAAGAATTTGATCAGCATAACATAATAAGTGCACTGTTAGATAAGAATTTGAATGGCATAACATACTGTATCTAAGAATTTGAACAGCATCACATAACATCATTATTTAATTATTTGAACAGCACAATGGAATGTCACTAAAAACATGGTTTTGCCATAATAGAAAGCACATTTGACCAAATCTAGCAGCTCTTTATTGTAGGAATACTTTCAATGCAAGCATCACTTACAGAAATCTAGGCAGATTCAAATTTTAATCCTACATTACATTTTCCAGTGAACATGACTACCATTTTTGAACCCAAATCCCACCTTAGTGACTACATTATATGGCAGTCTACAGAACCAAGTGTCAATCTGAATGGCTACAAAACAAGAGAAAATGAGACAAATCTGAATGACTACAAAACAAGAGAAAATTCCGTGATGCTACAAAACGTAAGATCACAATAAGACTGCAAGAGAAAATCTGAATGGCTACAAAACAAGAGAAAATCTGAATGGCTACAAAACAAGAGAAAATCTGAATGGCTACAAAACAAGAGAAAATCTGAATGGCTACAAAACAAGAGAAAATCTGAATGACTACATTCAGTGATGCTAAAAACGTAAGATCACAATAAGACTGCAAGAGAAAGTAAACGAGTTAAGCTGCATCTCAACACTAAACAATACACTAGTCAACATTTCTTTATCATCCAGTAAACATTCAGCAAATGGGAACTTAAGTTTACTCACAGAAACTAAGTCAAGGTCAGGGAATTTAAACAAAAACTGGGTCACGTCACGCTCCAGAAGGAAGGTTGTAACACAGTCTTGCCTGAACGACACAATGCAGTGTAATGTAATGTCTTGCAAAGTAATGCTATGTAAGGTAATATAACCAGAAAGTCATAACATACAATGGGTTATTTTGCAATTACATGTAACACCCTCTCACAGCTCAGTTTATATGCCTAATGCATAACAGATACAATACAATATAATACAGCATAATACAATAATCACTGCATTTCTTAAGCACTCCATTTTGCTTAACCCTGCTAGATTTGAATGCGTTGTCAGAAGCCTTAAAAACATCATCTTCCGTCTGATTGTTCAACAGCCGAAATCTAGCAGCTATAGAAATGTTCAGTACGTTACAACTATCTTACACGTTAAGTAACCTAATGATACACACAGCAGTGAATGTCAAAGCAAAATGATCAGGTCAACCTATCGCTTCTAATTCTGAAAAAATAGATTACGTTTAAACGATTACACAGTTTTCTTTTATGACGAATAGCCGTGAAATATATATGATAATTATTACTGTACCAAATTAACTGTAAATAATACTGTCATTACAATCCCACTCAATTAATCTTGACTTAAGATGCATCTCGTTCGATCAATATCAGGTGCTATCCAACGATACTACTCACCTTTTTATCCCAAATCTGTAACGGCTTGCTACCGATGCTGTACAGAATCGACAGAAACCCACTTTGAAAGGTGTTTTTGAACATTTTGCTAGTAAATCGGACTTTCTCGTGAACAGCTAGCGACTACTAAACACTACGATAAACGCCAAAGTTGAACGTCCACACACAACTTCTCCTTGCCAATGTTGTCAATTCGTTGTTAGGGACTTAGCACCGCGCGCACGAATGCGCTACTTATTTGCATAAAATCTCGGTCTGCATGATTAATTTACGCATTTAAGAAAAATGGAGACAAAACTGGAGACATATTCCATCATACGATTAGTAAGCTGCATCTGTTTGTTTAAGATCTAAGAGTTAATGTGATTTTGAATGCGTTACTAGGAACTATTTTACGTGGCACAGGTGCGCGCGCGTAACTATGGATCGCTAGCCGGTGACATGGTTTCAGTCTTGTTTACCCAAAGACAACAGATATTCCGTTTCCTCGGTTTGACTGACGTGCGCTAACCATAGACAGATAACTTCTGGCGTTTCTAAGCCACGCCCTCTAAACTACGGCAGGTTTAACTGTTATAATTCTGACACTGTCTGATTGGATCCGTGACCCGAGAATAGGCTCGGCAAACGTTTGATCAAGAAGGACAATGACTCGGTATTCTGAAAAAATGAAAAATACCCAAAAAACCGAAGAAAAACTACCGAACACAGAATGCAAATATGAAAATATTTCCCTCACGGGTATTGTTTCGTTCACCGAAAAACATTCTGTAACATTATTGAAAGTTTAGGTGTTGACTGAAATCATTAGGCATAACATACTGAAAAATAATGAAAAATGCTTATAATGTGACATCTCTATGCTAGAGGTAAATGACGTTCGTACTACGTCGCGGAAGTTGTATTTGTGAACTTGGGCCGGAATAGGCCTACTGGCTAACGATCTTTGGATCTTGACCTGGAACCGAACCCTTTTGCCTATCGATTTTGTTTTGACTGAGCGCCTGTGAATAAGCTGGGCGCTGTAGATATTTCGGAATTACGATTACGATTACGATTACTGCAATCCATTTCAATGGTGGACCACCAACCAACAGAAATTTTCAAGTATGGCTGAGGTCGCAATGTCGTATGTGACTTGGGGCGTACGCTTATGAGGGCCAGTAAATTACTTACTTGCCTACTATACGTGTACTACTACTCTTCGCGAATTAACCATAATATTGAGTTAGGTTAGTGAGAATAATTACGTACGTATAAAAACATGATATTGTTTTAAAGGGACCGTTCGTAAACTATAAAAATTATTACTGGTTTATTAGAGTTGAAAGAAAGAAAGAAACTTTTTAGTTCTGCATAGATTTCATTAATTTTTGTTCAGGGTGGTTGACTTTGAGTAAGAATTTATTTTATCTGGACACAATGTATACTACACTGTAATATGTCGTAGTTAGGGACACATCGAAACGACGCCTCTAGCGACTGAAATGCAGTCTCCGAGCAAAATTAGCAAGTAAGTAAGTATAAGTAAATAAGTCAGTATGTATGGATGCATGGATTGTAAGTAAACAAAATAACACAACACACACGCACTATAATTATGTTAAACTTGAACACACGAATTGCATATATATACGCTATATAAATATATATATATGATATACTCGTAGCATATGTACACTGCATATATCTAAATATATATATTATTCTTGTATTTGTGATATATATGTCTGTAAACTGCAAAATGTATGAAGCGATCGCTGAATTTGCCAGAGCGTCGGTCGTTTGAAATCCTCACATAAGTCGCCGTTACGCTCGATGGTCTAACGCCGAAGATTAAGGGATCGACGGAGGAGGACGGGGGAAAGGAGGACGAGAAGAATGATAGGAGTACGAGACATGGGAGGAGAAGCAGGGAGAAGAGGAGGAGGGAGAGAAGGAGGAAGAGGAGGAAGAGGAGGAGGAAGAAGAGGAGAAGGAGGAGGAGGAAGAAGAAGAGGAGGAGGAGGAAGAAAAGGAGGAGGAAGAAGAGGAGGAGGAGAAGGCGGAGGGAGGAGTAAGAGGAGAAAGAAGCAGAGGAGGGGAGGATGGGGAAGAGGGGAGGAGGTAGGGAAGTAGCTGTCCGGGGAGCAGAGGGTGTGCGACGACGCTGGGGGTCGATCCATAACAGTGAGTGTCTCTGCCTGTCGTTCCGCGTATCTTTTGGTCTTCCTATATATTCGCCTGCCTGCTTATCTGTCGATCTGTCAATCACTCTGTCTACCTCCGTATTTCTCTGTTTATCTGTCGATCTGATGAAAGGCTAATCTTGATGGCAGATCAAGCCAGAGTTGAACCTCAGTTATTGGTCATTGACAGAACTGTGACGAGTCATTCATGCGATAAAGCCAATCGATACAAACTTTTTTCAAATACATATATACTATGCATATATATATATATATATATATATATATATATATTAGAGATCCTGACTTTCTTGCAACAATATATTGTATTGTTAGACATTATAACGACTATTACTGTTATTCAACAGATGGCAGTAACAGTAACGCACCTTTTAGGCTGCTCGCAAGAGGGCACAAATGAACCCTTTAGTATATGCTTAGTCTGTCTGGAGATGTTAGTCGACAAGGTCAAACCAGGCAGAACTTTATTTTAGTTTATTAGTAGAAAAAACTGAACTTTGTGTAATAAAAGATTAAATTTATCACATATATCATTTATATATGTATACAGTGAGAAAGAAAGTGAGCGATATATAGAGTTAGCGACTGAAAGTGAGGAAATGATATAGGATGTGAGCGTAATTTCACGCTGCTTAGTCAACAAGTTTTGCGCGGTTTGTATAGGATTTGTATTGCGGTTTGTGTTTTTTTCAAACGTGGTGGGGCAGTGTGTTTGGCTGGCGGAATCCTCTTGGCGGGTGGGTTGAAGTCAACAGTAATTATTGCCCAGGCGTATTTGATCAGTATGGACACTCGTGCGGCCTATGTTCTGATGAGTCAGCGGGTTTTCAGAAAAATCCATGATTGCGCAACAGCGGGAGGCCGGTCTAAACCAGTTTGTACTGGGCTGATGTCTTGACGGGAAAGGACCTATAATAGAGGACATAACTGCATTGTCGAGAGAGGGCGACGATTTGTAGCAATGTTCTGTGGTATGCTATGTATGAATTACAAATATCTTTGATGTGTTCATGCGTTTAGAAATGTGACAATTCAAGCACTGACTTGATTGAACTGTTCGTTAATTATAATTTCGAAAATCAAATCTATCTTTACTCGAGTTAACGCTACGCTACGAATCCAGGCCCAATTGTTGACAACAACGAAAGATCTTCCACATAAGATTAGAGTGAAAGCGAGTGGGTAATACAGGGTTAGAAGAAAAGAGAGAGTTTGAGCGAGTGTCAGCATCAGAAGGGCTGAGAGATAACGAGAACAGATAATTAGGATTCAATTATAATTAAATTAAAATCAAATTAGATTTTAATTAAAATCGAACTGGAATTAAAACAGAATCGACTAAAGAACTAACTGATTTAGCAAAGAATTAGTATAGAATTAGAAAAGAATCAGAAGAGAATTACGATTAAAACAGGATTGCAATCAATTACAATTGAATTAAAGTGGAAATAGGAATCGAATTAGAATCGAACTGCAATCAAACAAGAATCAAAACTGGAATTGAATTAGAACAAACGGATTAAAATTCTACGGAGGGTCCCTGGCAATCACTGATTTCAACACCAGCATTACCTTTTAAATCATTTTCAAATGGTCTGCAACTAAATCAAGATGATGAACGACCGTCCAAGAACCGTGCGATTACCTGTCCGCTCCAAACCCACGACCGAAAACTCTTCACGCCCCGACAGCCCACCCCCTTCGCCCTGTCCGTCCCAATCACCCTCAGGCCGCGTACCCTGCCTCGGGAGACTTGGTTTAGACATTTCATTTCACGCATCAAACTCAGGCCGTCTGTCTTTAACGCTACGCTGAAATAAAGGGCATTTCGCATCGGGCCCAGTCAGGGCTGACATCGACTGATGGGCTTTACTGAAGTTTCGCACTAGGGTTCAGTTGCTACCAGTTTTTGACATCGGCCTAATGTACTATCGCAATATGTAAGACGATTTTCGATCTTCACCCATGACCACTCCCCATGCTAGCAGTGGTGGATTTGGAAATTTAGAAATTGGGGAAGCAAGTTACACCTGATGGCGTATTTATCCATCGGATCCGCTGCGTTCCACATTTCTCTCAGCTTAAACACAATCCGCCCGAACAATTCCTTCCTCCTTCCCTCTCTGGTCTTCTGGCAACCGGAATTGGTTCTTGACAAGGCATCTTTGGACAACCCCACTGACTTCACGCAGCGCTCGTGAATAAGCTGGTGCTCTGCGCTTAGCTTTTAAGTAGCGCTTTGGAAATTTCAGGTTTACGATTACGATTACCTCCGAGAATGCTGGAGTGATTATATCAAGTAGTTGTAAAGGAAAGACGAAGACACTGACGAAGCCGCTGTAGCTGCTTTGAGTTCATTGAGTGAGTTCATTGAGTGAGTTCATTGAGTGAGTTCATTGAGTGAGTTCATTGAGTGAGTTCATTGAGGGAGTTCATTGAGGGAGTTTATTGAGTGAATTCATTGAGGGAGTTCACTGAGTGAGTTCACTGAGGGAGTTCACTGAGTTCATTGAGTGAGTTCATTGAGTGAATTCATTGAGGGAGTTCACTGAGTGAGTTCATTGAGGGAGTTCACTGAGTTCATTGAGTGAGTTCATTGAGGGAGTTCATTGAGGGAGTTCACTGAGTGAATTCATTGAGGGAGTTCACTGAGTGAGTTCATTGAGGGAGTTCACTGAGTTCATTGAGGGAGTTCATTGAGTGAGTTCACTGAGTGAGTTCATTGAGTGAGTTCATTGAGGGAGTTCACTGAGTGAGTCTGCAACTACTTGGACTGCAGATTTTCAGAAGACGAGTTGCCGGAATGGAAAGTGTCAGACGCAGAGAGCTTTGACGATGGACAACCGAGATTGCTAGATTACCAGTAATGTAAGCTATTGTAAGCTACTTGATATAACTGGATATAAGCAGACTATAAATAGCAGGCTCATTTGTAAACAGTGTCGTAATTGTCGATCGATCGATCGATCGAGAATTTTAAGGCAGAAATTATCAAGATATTTGACGATATAGTATCCTACATACTGGAGAATGAAGAACTGAGTGAGTTCTCAGTTTGTAGATCTATGTCATTTCAATGCAGGCAGGCATCGTTTGGGGAATATTAGCACGGCTTCAGTCTTATGAATGCAACAAAGGTCAAAGTGCGTGACCGACTTCTGGGTGACCTCTAGACTGTCTAATGAGAATCAAGACACACACATACAAACATATATGCAAATGTATGTATGTGACACAATGCTCACATGCAATAATATTTATAGGCCTATGTATAAGTATGTATGCATGCATGGATCAGGACATTTATTAAGCCCCTTTAAAGCACATTTAAACCGTATATACAATAACTACCTAGATATTATAGAAGTGTATAATGCTCGAGTATATTGTCACAGTAAAAACGAATAGAAGCTGAAAGCATTGTAAAATATGTCTCGTGAACTTCCTGCAGAATCGACGAAAGCCTGAAACTTCTCTGCTTGTTGCGTCATTTCGCTTGTCATCAATCGCTTTGTCATTACTCTCCGGAGGAGGACAAGAAGAGGCCACTCCCTCCTTCCCTTCACATCAGTCGCTCGCCAGCCGAGGATTGTTCGTTTATCTTCCGGGGAATTAACCGTCGACTTGTTTGCCATTAAATATTCAACGGAGTCGCAACCACGTTGACAGCCGGACACACATACGGTGCATGTATATATACATATACATGTGCATATGTTAGACATACATATATACATATATACTTAAGTGATATGTATATCATGTATGTATGCATACGTGTGTGTGCATATATGTTAATATATATATATGTGTGTGTACAATTGTACATGGATATATATGCACATGGCATTCACTATATATATATATATCTGGAGTATACACGTAGAGCGAAACAGTCCAAACACAGATAAACACAGACGGCAAAGGGAAGAGAGGTGGCTAGGGAGCGGGAGCGGGAGAAGGAGAGAGAAAGAGGCACAGGGACATGATCAAGGACAGAAACACAGAATGACAGTGATTAAGTGAGTCATTCAACCAGTCAGATGAGAGGAGAGAGAAGAGGATGAGAAAGATGAGGGGGAGTGCTAGAAAAGAGAGTGGCGGACAGAATGAGAGAGGGAAAGGGAGGGAGACGCGGAGAGGGAGAAAGGCAGAGCTATAGAAAGAGCTGAGAAACGAGACTGCAGAACAGAAGAGAAGGAGGCCATAAAGTCCTTCTATATCTCAGAAACGAATCGTCTCCAACTCTCCACACTAAATTCTCGTTCGCCGCTAACCTCTCCGCGACATCAGTCTACATTTGTAGCATCGAAGCACACACACACACACACACATACACACACAAACGCACGCGCACACACGTATACACACGCAACACGCACGCACACACACGTACACGCATACGCACACACATACACACGCATTTACCCACACACTTTATGCGTATATTATGTATGTCTGTATATATATTTGTCTCTATGTATATACATACAATGTATGTTTAGATTGCATGTATATATTATATGCTACAAAATGTATGTAATCAAAATATGTGCTATTTATATATGTATGTATACAGTAGAATACATAAGATGTATACATATACCATGTATATCCAGGAAACACTGGTTGAATGCTGTTTTGATGTTAATTCTTGGTAGTAGGTCTATGACAAAACGTACCAATTAAGGTTATTAAGCCAACGACACGAAGGTAACATTTTCAGGCAATTTCTGGTAACAGGCAACATTAGTAGGAAGGTTAGATAAGTTAAGGTGAGGTAGGACTAATGTAAAGTAAATATAAGGTTTGGTTAGCTACGATAAGATAGAGACGATACCATGGTGTCAGATATATAATTGTGGGGCACGGTAGCATATTGGGAAGAGCGCTCGGCTTGTAACGCGGAGAGTACGGGTTCGAGCCTCCTCCGAGACGGTTACTGTGTAGGGACCTTGAGCAAGTCCTTAACTCACAATTGCTCGGCGCCATCGATTGATGCTAAGTCATTAGATAGTGGCGCCTAACAAATGCAGAAATAATAATATAAGACAAGGTAAGGTCAGGTAAAGTAAGGTAAGATAGGTAAGGCAAGGAAAGCTAACCAATCGCTCATTTATTACATGCCTTTATTGATATCGGTTATTAATTAATGGGAAAAATAATTTTTGGTATAGCTGTTATTGGACGCATTTGCCAATATTATGTCTACACAAATGTATGCATATATACATGTGCACGTATAAACAATATTTTATATATAAATGAATATACATTGGGCAGCTGGGTCGGTTGTTGTTGTTGTTTGGCCGTGGCGGTGCTTCATCAAAGAGGCGGGCTTTCTTTGAAGTGGCCGTCTGTCTCCTCCCCCTTTTCCTCCTCCGCTGAAGGCTCTTGGCATCGTCATCGCTTTTTCTCGGACCATGGATTCCCGGATGTGGGTCGGCCTCTGCCCGGGTTCAGTGGCTGGGACTTCTGTCAAACATCGGCTACAGGTGTATATATATGATAGTGTATATATATGATATATATTTTAATATATGCAATGCAATATATGTATCCATATAACAATATATATACAATATATATGTATGAATGTCTGTATGAATGTTTGTATGTATGTATGTATATACAATGTATGTGTAGACTGCACACACACATATATATATATATTAATTGCACCAAAATATTTGTAAATAAAATATGTGCTATTTATACACGTAGGCATAGAATGTATGCGATATATACATATACATATGCAGCCAGCCTACACACAATCCCATCACAAACAAGTTAACAACCTAATGACTCATCGGCATAACGTCATGGAAACTTCCAATACAAAAGCGCTTAAAACATGTTGAGTCATTATCGGAAAAATCACGCTCGCAATATCGTGTTATTTATACTTTATTCTATTATTCACATATTCAGAGCCCATTAACCGGTATGCAAAATATGCAGTTTGCATGGGACCCCGCTGGTAGGCGCCTTCGACTGAAGGCAGAATTCTTCTGCTGTGACAAAGACCGGCATAGAATTAATTAAAGCCTACTTACTAGCTATTTGCACAATGAACTAGTCATTAGTCTTTATTTTAAATAAGAATTAGAACCATCTTGCCGAACTGAAAAAAGTCAACCATGCAACGAACTGTTTTTAAATCCTTTTCTAGCAGTCGAACGTTTTATGTCAATGTGTATTCTATTCAGACTTCATTTGCTTTTGCTTAGACGAACGTAGTTTGGTTGATTTTCTTATATTTGATTTTTTAGCTTAAGAGAGGGATGGAGACGGAGACACAGAATTAGAGACGAAGATAGAGGTAGAGCACCTATGTCATAAAAATTGACATTAAGAAAATTTTGTGGTAGCTGTGTCGAAGTTTTTTTAAAACAAAAGTTCAGCAATAAGAAAAACGATACTCAGATAACTAGAAAAAATGATAGCATGCAGAAGATCATAGTTGGCAAGAAGAAGAACAAGGAAGGAGGAGGAGGAGGAGGAGGAGGAGGAGGAGGAGGAGGAGGAAGAGCAGCAGGAGGAGCAGGAGGAAGACTATTGACGCTGCAGTGTTCACTTTATTTTATCGAGCGAATGATGCTGTAGCAGATGTAAACAATTACATTGCATCCTTAATTAATTAATTACTTAATTAGTTAACTAGATGAAGAGATTTGGATCGAAGGTTGGAAGATGGAATGGAGGAGTAGGAGAGGAGGAGAAAGTGGTGGAAAAGAGGACAAGGAGGAGGGGGACTGACGCAACGGTTTGCCACTTTGTACAAGCGAATGATTGTTGCAATGTGGATGTTATCAAATGCGTTACTTAGATATATATGAGCTTTGGGTTGAAACTTGGGAAGGATGGAAAGGAAGAAAATGAAAGGTCGAGGAGGAAAAATATGGTGGCTTTTACAAAAATGTAGATATTGGAACGAATGACGAAGGGAAAAATGTCAGGATAGAGAAAAAGAGGACAAGGTTGAGGTTTATCGCTGCAGTTTGTCACTTTGTAAAAGTAAACGGTTTTATAAAGCGACCGCATGACATTGACCCTATTTATTTTGGAAGTTTCAGAATCTCCCCTTTCTGCTACTTTCTCTCTTTCAGTTGTTCTCCTCAATATATGCCTGGTTTTTTTGTTTCTGCGTCTCCTGTGGTCTTCTTTATCCTGGTTTTCTTGTATGCCTCAGTCATTTCTTGCTGACCGATTTCATTTGTTCTTGACACTTGTTCTTCTTTGAAAGAAATTTCCTTTCATCTATCGCCTGTTGATTGTTTTCGCTAATCAAGACAGACAGCTCCCGACGGCAGTCAGATCGATCGATCTTCAGTTCTGCCGGTCACTCCCTATTCGAGGCGGCGCCCCACCTACCTGTCCAATCAATCCTCTCCAGTTTGATCTTCGAGTCCTGTCGTGTTCGCTCTTCGTCTGTGCTTCGGTGACGACGGGGGCTCACCGAAAGCGGACGGGATAAGCATGAGCTGGTGGCAAGAGTCGTCCTAGGTCCCAACTCCTGCATGATTCTCAGATTCGCTCAAACTCCTATTGTCCGTCCTTCCTCTGTCTGGTGTCTAATACCCTGTTTGCCCCGGGTGTCGTTTATTCCGAGTTTCAACACCGCTTGCTTGTATTCACCTACGGCAAGCTTCGGAAAAACATGCACATTTACATTTACGTTGTTACGATTTTTACTACCTCTAGATGATCAAGTTTAATCATTTAATCAGTTTAATCATTTGGACCACCGACCCGAAGGCTGCCCTCCGCGCATCGAGTTAAACCCGCAGTGCATTTACTACTTACATACATACTTACACACATACACTTATGAATAAATTATGCAGATTTATATGTGGAGATTTATACAGCGCCGTGTAGGACGAGGCAGTAAAACGGAAACATCGAGGAGGTAAATGTTGCTGACTGAGGGTAGGAGGCAGGCAGGGCGAGGCGAGTTGGAGAGAGAGAGAGGGAGGGAGACAAGGAAAATAGAGGGAGGTAGGAAGGGTGGGTGGTAGGGAGAGACGAAGAGATGTACAGACGTAGTTGCGGTTACAGGAGTGAGAGAGGTAGAGAGGTAAGGAAGGAGTGACGGACGGACGGACGGACGGACGGAGACCAAAAGGACCGAAATTCTATGAAAGTAAGACAGACATCAAGGAAGCTAAGGAACGAAGGAAGGAAGGAATGAGGAGGGTGGTGAGGTTTGTAGGGGAGGTTGGAAGTAAGAAAGAAAGGAGATGGGGAGATACGGACGGATCGACTGACAGATGGATCAGCTCTTTTATGGTAGTGAATGAGTGAGTGGATGAATGAGTGTGTGAGTGGGTGAGTGTGAGTGGGTGAGTGGGTGAATGAGTGAGTGAGTGGGTGAGTGGGTGAGTGTGTGCGTGTGTGAGTGAATAAGTCAGTGAGTGGGTGCATGAGTGAGTGAATGGGTGAATGAATGAGTGAGTGAGTGTGTAAATGGGCGAGTGTGTGAGTGTGTGAGTGGGTGGGTGAGTGAGTGTGTGAGTGGGTGAGTGAGCGAATGAGTGAGAGAAGGGAGGAAGTAACGGAGAAACGGAGGGTAAAGTAAGATAAGGGTAAGGTAATCTCTCAGTTATTACACGCCTCTATCAAGGTGGAGGAGGGGAATGGATGAAGGGAGCGAGGGAGCGAGGGAGGGAGGGAGGGAACGAGGGAGCGATTGGCGCTAAATCGGAATAAGGCGAATAATTGAGTCATTTGGCTAACGGTCCGTTTGGTTGTTGGTGACGGCGTCAGAATTGGCCATCGATCCTGGTTAGGATGCTACTGGCTGCTGCTGCTGATGCAGCGCCGGCGGTTGTTGACAACATCCTCCGCATCCTCATCACTTAGTCCTCCATCTGGCCCGATATGTTTGTCAGCTTGGCGCTGCAAATATGACGCTGGTAAGCACAGCGAAGATAAGCAACGTCGAGCTCGACTGACCTTGGATGGGGATTATCTTTTGACCAACTGATCCCGCCATCCAACCGATGTTAGTATGCAGGTACCAACGCAAGTTGTGAGGTGAAAAAGATGCCCTCTTGTGTTGCTGAGTTCGAATATGTGCTGTAGTCGAAAGATAATTCGAATTCCTGGAACGCCCTTCTGAGCAACCCTGTCCCTCTGCCCTTCCTGTCCTGCGCCTGTCGCTTGTGTCCCTCTTGTTTGTTGTGAAAGAGCTCACCCGATTAATTTTTTTGCAAAAAATACGCACGGTCGAGGCCTATAGGGTCGCTATAGAGAAACGTGTACATTTACATTTGCGTTCTTATCCTTTGTTCCGTCACCCTTTTGCCCTCCTTCTGCCTCTCTGATCCTGCGTGTCCTGCGCCTATCACGCATGTCCCTCTTGTCCCTCTTGTCCCTCTTGTCCTTTTCTCTGGCAGCCTTTGAAACCCGTCTCGTTTGATCAACGTATCTGTGCTGCTGTCAGGTTGGAAAGTCTCCGAGGAACTGACTCGAATTGACCGTTTATAAATAAACGGTCGATTGCATAACATTATGTATATTTCTGTATAACATGTGTATGTATAATATGTGTATGTATATTATGTGTATGTATGTATATGTATGTGTAAGTACGTGTGCATGTGTATATGTAAGCATATGCATGTGTGTATGTATGTATATATGTGTATATATATATATATGTATGTATGTATGCATGTATGTAATACTATGTATGTATCTAACTATTTATATAGTTTTATAACCTCACATAGGGTTTACGTGTATTGTATTTGTATGTATATGTGTATATTTACAGTATATACATATATATATTTATATATTTAAGTATGTTTATGTGTTTATGTATATCTGGTTTTTGTCCTCTGAGACAAGAATAATCGGCTGATAAAATTCTGCGACATGTGCATTGGTTGCTGGCACCACGTCTGCGCTGCAGCCAAGCGCTGCATACCTGATCGACCTATCCACGCCCAACAGTCTAAGCGTGGCCTTCATACACTATTCCAATTACCTCCTCCTCCTCTTCCTACTCCTCCTCCTCCTCTTCTTCCTCCTCCATCCTCTACTCTTTCACTCTTCCTCTTCCTTTCCTTTTTTGCCATTTTCTTGCTCCAACTTCATATTCATCATTTTGTCTTTTGTTTTTCCTTCTCTTCTTCCGCCTCCTCTCCTCCTCCTCCTCCTCCTCCTCCTCCTCCTCCTCCTCCTCATTGTCTTCGTACTTTTTGTCTTCCTTCTTCCTTTCTTCCGGTGATCCGACAATTCGGCGCAGGGACTAATCAGCCTCTTTTCCGGTTGATTTCCGGTTGATTTGAAATTAAAAGGTTGAGCACAACTGTCAAGAATCTTTGTAGTTGCTTTAATTAAATTAGATATATACAGTATGACAATAGCGGTTTGCAAGAACATTTTCCAATTCATTGGCAACAAGATGCTATTCACTTACAGGCCAGTTGTAAGTTAATGTTCTGAATACATCCGCGTAAGTATGAGATAATATCACGACTTTCGTAATTATTGACCACAGGTCGCAAAAAATAGTTCATTATTTCTTCTTTTGCAATGGAGTTGCTTCACCAGTGAGGATTTTTCGATCTTCAGTCGACTTAGGTCATGCTGCTTCTGTAATTTCTGTAATTACTGTAATTTCTGTAATTTCTGTAATTTCTGTAATTTCTGTAATTTCTGTAATTTTGAAACAAGTTTTTCCACTGTATGGGTGAACTATTCCAACGGAGCGAGCAAAAGTGTCACGCCATCCTTCCCGGCGTTATTTCTGCGAGGAGCATTGTTTCGTACTGCAGAGAAGCAATCCCAGATTTCGCAAGAAAACAAAGGTATTGTTCTTACTCTTCGTACTTGTCGAGGTTTTCCGTTAGTGAAAGCAGTTTCAAAGTAAGTAAGCAACAGTTGCGCTTACGGAAATGAATCCAAGTTTACAAGATCATCGTAGGCTCTGGTTTTGTCGCTATTCGAAACAAAAGCTAACGCAACGAGCATCATTGCAAAATCAGGTTCAATAGTACACGAGTTAGCATTGCACTTGTATTCCTGCACCTTACGCCGGATATAATGATCAAAAAGGAAGTGGCAGTCATAAAATTACAATTGCATGTGGCGCTGTAATTGTTATAGTATTCACAGCTTATGCAACAATTCTTGTAATTTGCATAGGGCACCGCCATCATTACACGTAAGTTGAGGAGTAACATTCTTGTATGATTTGTTCCTGCGCCGAACTATCTTGCGCCGAATTGTCGTGGACGTCATGGAACTGTTTCCTCTTCCGCTTTCTTTCCTTCTGCTATTCCTCTTCTTTTTCTCATTCTTTCTTTCTTCTATTCATCCTCATTTTCTTCCTACTCTTCGTAATCTTTCTATTCCACCTTCTTGTCCTGCTTCTCGTCGTGCTCTCATCTTTCTTCTACGATTCTTCCTCGTTCTGCTCTTCCTTTTCTCATCATCCAGATCTTCTTGCTCTTCCTCCTCATATACCTACTCCTTTGATCGTCTACCTCATCCTCCTTTACCTGCTCCTGCTCTTCTTATTCTTACTCCTCGCCCTCCTCCTCCTTTTCCCCTCTCACTCGTCCTCCTCTTCCTCGTATTAGTCCTCATTTTCGTCCTCGTTATCGTCCTCGTCGTCGTCGGTCTCCTCCTCCTCCTCTTTGTCCTCGTCTTCCTCCTTCTCGCCTCGTCCTTGTCCTCGACGTCCTCTTTCCCCCTTTGTCCAGTTGCTGAGACAGACCTACAGGTTTTATGCCGGAGGATTCTCGGAAAGACACCGAAACTTCTCCGACAAGAATATAAAACATCCCATAAAAGTTCCGCCTGCCTGCCTCTCTGTCTGTTTATCTCTGCCTCTCTGTCTGCTTATCTCTGCCTCTCTGTCTGCTTATCTCTGCCTCTCTGTCTGTTTATCTCTGCCTGTCTGCCTGTTTATCTCTGCCTCTCTGTCTGCTTATCTCTGCCTCTCTGTCTGCTTATCTCTGCCTCTCTGTCTGCTTATCTCTGCCTGCATGTTCTTTTCTGTCTCAGTTTCTCTCTCGAACTCAGACACAAATGCACACCGCACTTAGTACTGACTTGTGCAGATTAAACTTGCTAGACATGGTAAGAAGGTAAGAATTAAGTATGGCAATAACCAAAGATTAACCTGTTGAATCAGAAGGTAAGGATAATATAACGTGATTAGAGACTTAGCCTTGTCGTTGAAAGATCTTTCGGCTGAGGCGCAGACACGACTCCGCATTCCAACGACTTCGAGTTGCATAAGCCGACAACACACTGTAATCTAATTATATAACTTCTATAGCGCCGTTATCGTGATGAATGATCAACCCAGCCACAATGAACTCATTTTATAGCCGAATTCGCTAGGGAGCGGAAGTGGAGCAGAAATCTTGAAACATCTATCAGCTTCGACGGGGCTTTGAACTCCCGACCTCTCATTTGATAGCCCAGCACACCAGTACTATGGCGAACCCCTTGCATAAGAATGGTAAATGTGTTACTCATGAGTGATGTTTACATCTCAGGCGTTCACTCTTTCGTATCACGTGTCGATCCGAGGCCCAGCTAAAACATGGAAACCTCTTCATTAAATCGGTCACATATATTCCATCATTCCCGCGACTTAAGCGCAGGAAAGGCGCCGTCGAAACATCGGCACAGCGAACGATAAAACGCAAGGTTACGACAGGCCCGAGGTCGGCCAGAGGGGAATACGGCGATGAGACTTGTGTACGAAGCCGCGAGTAATACGCGAAACCCGATTACTGCACTTCCGTCGAGGGCAAAGTTCGCAACTGCCTTCTCTTCGATAGGTATGTGAGGTGGTGGGAAATTTAGCCCCTCTCCTATGTTTAATTCATGACTGGATGGGTGTTATATTCGCTACTATCCATATAGAGTATCATAGTGGTGTTTTAAGGGTATCAAATTCGCGAAGCTATCGAACGATGTGCTGAGACTGTGTGTATTACAGTGTGTGCGCGTGTGTTTCAGTGTGTGTGTTTGTGTGCGGTGTGTGTGTGTGTGTGTTTGAGATTGTTATGTGAAGCAGGACGTTTGGAAGCGATGTCTATAGGCGGCTATACTTGTTAAAGTCTGAACATCGCTGATGTAAAAAAATTAGTATATTGACATACAGCGAGACAGAAAGTCACATAGCCAGGCAGACAGACAGACAGACAGGCAAGCAGGCAGACAGACAGGCAGGCAGGAAGGCAGACAGACAGGCAGGCAGGCAGGCAGGAAGACAGGCAGGCAGGAAGGCAGACAGGCAGGCAGGCAGGCAGACAGGCAGGCAGGAAGGCAGGAAGGCAGACAGACAGGCAGGCAAGCAGGCAGGCAGGCAGGAAGGCAGGAAGGCAGGCGTTGTTGTTAAAGTCCACCAAACAGACAGACGATACAGGCAGGCAGGCAGGCAGAAAAGCAGACAAGCAGACATACAGGCGGGCATAAGGCAGGTACTCAGTGAGGCAGACAGAATGGGAGACATTGAAGTAAACAGACAATGATGTAAACAGAGACGGAGAAGAGGAGAAAGAAGAGCAGTAAGAGGAATGATATTTCCTAATGGAGAGCGTAGACGAGATGGCTGCAGAGTAGGAGGATAGGTAGTAGTAGGAGGAGAAGGAGGAGGAGGATGAAGATGAGTAGGAGGACAAGGATAAAGAAAAGTAGGAAGAGTAGGGAGGAGGGGAAGGAGGAGTAAGAGGAAGCGGAGGGAAAATGCAGGAGTAGCAGGAGGAGAAGAAGGAAGAGGAGGAACAAGAAAAAAGGAAAGGTAAGAGGAAGACCAGAAGAAGGATGAAAAAAAGAGTACGAGGAGGAGGCGAAGAAGGAGGAGGTAGGGTATAAGGAAGAGGAGGAGAAGAGAAGTAAGAGCAGGGTAGAGTATGAGGAGAAGGACGAAATGAGGAGGAAGAAGAGTACGAGGAGGAGTAGAAGAAGGAAGATTATGAGGACGAGGAGGAGGAGGAAGAGGAGCAGGAGAGGAGGAGGAAGGCGAAGAATAAATGGAAGATATGGATCGTCGCAATTGTTGTTGACCCGAATAACTATTGTTGGTTGGACGGTGACGCCAGTTGTCCAGGGTTGTCGAGCTGTTGTTGTTAGCGAGTGTTAAAGTCCACCATCGCCCACTGACCGTCGTCGGCTGGCGACAGATTGCCATATGCCGCCGTATCTAAGGGTTTCAGTCGAAGACTCATAGATCACACGCACACAACACCGCAGTCCACTGCCTAGCACCACAACGCCGACGATTTCATATACATATATAAATATATAGTACATATGCATATATATATATATAAACATAGGTGAATATATATATATATGAATATATATCGCCTTTCGGATGTTCTTGAAATGCGCTATATGAATGCTAAGATGCATATATATATATATATATTCATTTATGTTCATATATATAGAAACATACATGGGTATACATAATAGATATGTATGAAAGAATATATTGTGGTCACATTTATATTAACATGTTGTGGGACTTGCAGGCATATAATTATATGTGCACTGGAATATATGTATGGTTATACATGAACATATATGCATGAATATTATATATAGTTATTATTGCACATATTTATTAGGTATATACAAATGAATATATACACACATGTTTACATATAGTGTAGTCTGTCTTGCTGTTCTTAATTAAAAGTACAGTGTGTGCAATATGCGTTTGGACATATCCACTACTGTCTGACAATCGAATACTTCATGGTTGCCTCAATCCAGACACTTTCTACAACGAGCCACAATTACACAATTACTGTGGTGTGCCTTATACCCAGACAGTTTATATGATGTCTATCTCCTTTAAAGTTATAAAATTAGAAAAGCTAGATCTGAAAATGCGGCTAGGATGCTAACAGACATAAACCTCTGGTGTTAAAACACACTCGGTGTCGCCTACGACCAGACACTTTTTCTGAAAGCTACAGTAGTTGCTCTAATTAAATTAGATATATACAGTATGACAATAACGGTTTGCAAGAACATTTTCCAGTTTATTGGCAACAAGATGCTATTCACTTATAGGCCAGTTATAAGTTAATGTTCTGAATACATCCGCGTAAGTATAATATCACGACTTTCGTAATTATTGACCACAGTCCGCAGACGTTCGTCTAGATACCGGTATTTCTTCTTTTGCGTTGGAGATGCTTCACAAGATGCCACATTAATGATTAGCTGGAGGCGACTGAAGGTCTGTTTTATTTGATTTAAACTGTTTGTTTTGCCCCGAAGCGAGCATTCATCCGCGCCTCAGATTCAAATTTACTGATTTTGTGCATGTAATATGTTCTCCAAATAAATAAATAAATAAATAAACGAATAAATGAACACATAAATAAACGTAGTGTTCCAGATGTCAGTAATTAGTCTCCACAGAACTTCTCTCTGTTGAGGAATTAGACTAAAATTAAATAAAACATGTAAGTATTTAAGTAAGTGAAAGAAACAACCACATATATATGTGGGCAATAATTGTCTATTCTGAGATTATACTAGATAATAATAGATAATAGAATAATAGATGAATAAATAGCTAAATTTGCTACTGACCAATTGATGCCTGTAAGCAACAACTGGCGACATTAGTGTCTGCTTTTTCCAGCCATCACTTTAACGGGTGCTCTCAGCGCAACAGCAGCAGCAGCAGCAGCACCTGCAACATCTTGCAATGATGCCTGCGTTTTAGCGCGCGATCATCTGCCTTCGACGCCGGGCTACGTCGGCAACTGGACCAGAGGAAGCACTGCCCATCGCTCGCTCGGCCGCCTGACAATGCCTAGCCGGCTCAATGACGCCGGTCCATCCGTCCGTCCGTCCCTCCTTCCGTCTGTCTAACCGATCAGGAGCTGGTCCCAGTAGACATACAGGCGAGCATAAGGCTTTTATCCCGCGACCAGTTGTTTAGCGGACTGGATTGCGCATAGAACGGGAATGAATTGGGCTGTCCAGCGTAGTCCTTAAGTAGGCCTATAGTAGGTTGACAGTAGGACTATGGGAGGCCTTGAGTGTACCTGTAGAATAACCACGAAGTAGGCCTAAAGTAGAAATAGAGTAGGCCTACAGAAAGCCAAGATTAGTTCGAGAGTAGGCCAACGTATAGCAAGCCGAGTTGCCCAAGAGGAAGTCTAGAGTGAGCAAAGGGCATAGGTCTAGAGTAAGTCAAGAAGACTCTGAATAGGCATAGAGCGTCAAGAATAGACTTAGAGTAGGTCTCGAGTGATTCGATAGGAGGTCTATAGTAGGCCTAGTCACATCTCTACGGAAACTAATAGAACGATGCTAAAGCCTTCATCGAGATGCGTTTCCATGGTGACAGTCGTGGTCTCTGTAGATAGACAGTTTGTGCGTCTGACCATTCTACTAAGTTTACTAATGCCTTAGATGCAAAGGAGGAACCGACTGCGTACAGCTGCTGCTATAATCTCTGATCGAAGGATTACGATAACGATCATGGAATTCGATCTCACTTCGAAACGACCGTCGATCTGTGTCTCCATCGCGTGTTATTATAACGGCGCTATATCAGTCGACAGATTAGATTAGATTTATATACCGTTCCACCAGGTTTCGACTTTCGTTCTGATAGTTTCCGCTTCCGTTCTACCAGTTCTCACTTCCGTTCTACCAGTTCTCACTTCCGTTCTACCAGTTCTCACTTCCGTTCTACCAGTTCTCACTTCCGTTCTACCAGTTCTCACTTCCGTTCTACCAGTTCTCACTTCCGTTCTACCTCTTGCGACTTACGTTTCACCACTTATGACTTCCGTTGTATAAGTTTTCGCTTCCACTTTACCAGTTCGTCACTTCCGTTCTGCAGCCCTGACTTTCGCTGTAGCAGTGCAGCTATTCATGCGCTATATAAGTCTTTAGGAGTAAATGCCTGGATTACTTTACAATTACCTTCTCGGCTGTTTACTTGTGTTTCAGCTGCGTAACGGATTACATCGTAAACAGCACCAGTTTGTGATGTTGCCTTGAAGCGGGCGCCTTAGAAGTCATTAGATTAGATAAATGTCTGGAGATCAAACTTTACGATTTTGATCCTCTGCAGGAGGTTTAAAATGCGCTACCTAAATGTTCTTTCACTTTACGCTTGTATGTTTCTATCTGGAGATTTTTACTGCGCTTCTGCTTGAACCTCTGGAACATCTCTCACCAAACTCAAATGGAACGTCTTACATTACATTACGCCCACCAGTAAGTGTATTTGTAATCCGATGTGAAAGGTATTAATAATGTAGTGCTGTAGTACTCGTATTAGAATATATTTATAGTTAGGATATCCGAAGTGAAGTATTTTGCGTCATTAGGATTTAAAACTGGATTAAGCAGCAGTAAAGTAACTTCCGTTTGATGGAGGTCGATTTTCAACCCTGCAACTGCAATTTCCGCTTACATTCTTCTTACGCGCACTTCGTTCTTCTTCTACGTTCTAGTTCGGGCTTTCGTTCGAATAATTTCGCTGCAGCGGAAAACACATTCTGTAGTGTGTTGGAGGTACGACTTCCGTTCTGATAATTCCGACAACCGCTCTAGCATTCCGACGAAGGTTCATCTCCCCAGTTCCGACTTCCATTCTAGCAATTCCGACTTGAAGTTCCCACTTCCGTTCTACGCATAGTCGAATTCAGATCTCGGTTCTAGATCCGTTCTTATTTGCGTTTCCGATGGCGGCCATTGCGTCGTGGCTTCCGTTTGTTCGCGCAGCCGCCATTGGCTGGGTACCGATATCACGTGGTAGCATCCCTTCCGCTTACATCAAGAGCGACTTCGTGCGAGTGGACGATCGGATACGCATCAACGTCAGCGGACACCAGTTCGAGACCTGGCGACACACCCTGAACAAGTACCCAGACACTCTTCTAGGTTCAGACGAGAAGGACTTCTTCTACGACGACGAAACGGGCCAGTACTTCTTCGACCGCGACCCGGACATCTTCCGCCACGTACTGGCCTTCTACCGGACTGGGAAGGTCCACTACCCGCGCCACGAATGCGTCTCAGCCTTCGAGGACGAACTGGCCTTCTTCGGCATCGCTACGGACAGCCTCGGGGAGTGCTGCTGCGAGGACTACCTCGACCGGAAAAAGGAGAACGCCGAACGCCAGGCGGACGAGCAGAAGACTTCCGGTGGCGGCGGCGGTGGCGGCGGAAGTGAGCTCGTAGCGACCCGTAGCATCCGCCAAAGAATGTGGCAGGCGTTTGAGAATCCTCACGTCAACACCGCGGCCCTCATATTCTACTATGTCACCGGGTTCTTCATCGCTGTGTCAGTCGTCGCGAATGTAGTTGAAACGGTGCCGTGCGGCACAGTTCCGGGTACGGGGAAGAGCCGCTCCTGCGGGGAACGATTCGAGGTGGAGCTGTTCTGCCTGGACACGGCCTGTGTCATGATCTTCACCGCAGAGTACATACTGCGACTCTACGCGGCCCCGGTGCGATCACGTCACGTGACTAGCGTCATGAGCGTCATTGATTTCGTCGCCATTATGCCCTACTACGTCGCTCTCGGCATCTCCGACAACAAGGACCTGAGCGGGGCGTTCGTGACGCTCCGGGTGTTTCGCGTGTTCAGGGTTTTCAAGTTCTCCCGTCACTCGCAGGGCCTTCGTATCCTTGGCTACACCCTCAAGAGCTGCGCACGGGAGCTCGGGTTTCTGCTCTTCTCGCTGACGATGGCCATTGTCATCTTTGCAACTATCATGTTCTACACGGAGAAGAACGTACAGGACACGGATTTCACAAGCATCCCGGAGGCTTTCTGGTACACCATTGTCACCATGACGACGCTTGGGTAGGTTTTCGTGACGACCATCCCTTGGCGACAGACTGAAATTGCTTGATATGCATATGCGTGATTGCGTTTCTTCTGTGCGTCCATCTGTCAAATGTTCATTGTGCAGATGGAGCTACATAAATCATCTTTTGCACTCGGCATAATGGCGCCAGATTGCTAAATTTATCTCGCCTTTCCTTACCCTACAGTAGGCCTACTTACCTTCCCTTACATTCCCTTACTTTTTCTTCACTTACCTTGTTTTTTAATCTTAACTAATCTTACTGTACTTTACCCTTTATTGCTACTTTTCTTACCTTACCTTTTCCATCTTGTCTGTCCTTGCCTTTCACTTTTTTACCCTATATTATTTTAGCTTACATTTCCTTACCTTACCCTGCATTTTCATTTCTTTCAATGTCTTACCTTCTTTCCCCTTCTCTCCTTCGTTTCCTTTTCTTAGACTGCATACTTTACCTTATCTTCTTTACTTCCCATACGTGACCTTACCTTATGTTACCACACCAAACCATACCTTACATTACCTTACCTCGCCTTACCTTACCTTACCTTCTTTAACTTCCGTTACCATATCTTACATTACTTTACCTTCTTTATTTACTTTGCCTTACCATTACTTACCATACCTTAATGTACCTTATCTTGTCCTTGCATTACCTTGTCTGACCAAACCTTACCTCAGCATGCCACACTACATATAGGATACCTAAATTTACATTAACATACGATGCCTTAAACCTAATCTACCTTACAGCATTCTAAATCTGGCTCTGATCCAGGTATGGCGACATGGTTCCTCACACGATCACAGGTAAGCTCGTCGGTGGCATCTGTTCTTTGAGTGGCGTCCTCGTCATCGCACTTCCGGTTCCAGTCATTGTCTCCAACTTCAGCCGCATCTACCAACAGAGCCAACGACTCGACAAGAGAAAGACGCAGAAGGTAAGTACCACACAACAAGAGTATGGTAACAGTACGACGTGTGAGGTTTGGTAAAAAGCTGAGGTATGAGTTAATGTAAGAACCAAGGTATGATAAATTATGACCAGCGAAGGAATGAGGAAAGAGAATGGTACTAGAAGCCAAGCTACAATATACGGCATGATATAAGCCGAATAAATGAGGTATGGTATACGTACACACACGTACATACATACATACATGCATATATACATACATACATACATACATACATTCATACATACATACATACATTACATACATACATACATACATGCATATATACATACATACATACATGCATATATACATACATACATACATTCATACATACATACATAATGATGCACTTAATCTTTGGAAGTGCCTCAGCCGAAGGATCGTTCGTGGGAGTGGCTGGTCGTGGGAGTCACCGTCTGGTCCGTGGAGGAGGAAGTCATTCGTACCCTGAGGAGCTGCCACAGATGGCCGGACACTTGACAATGCGATTCCTCCCATCCTCTAGCGTATCTAATACCTGCTCTACCCCGACTGATCCTTCGCCTCACATCAGCAGCTGTCGCTCCTTCCCCTTCTCCTCCTCCTCCTGCTCCAACTCCTCTTCGTCCTCACTCGGTTCTTTTCCATCCTTTTCTGTCTCCTTCCGCTCTTCTTTCTGCGTCATTCCACGTTTCAATACATTACTCATGCAAGTCAGTCATTCCGAGTTCCGTCCTGATTTCTTCTCTTGTCTTCGTTTCTTACTCTCTAATGCTCTCTCTCTTTCTCTCTCTCTCTCTCTCTCTCTCTCTCTCTGTATGTCTCTTTGTCTCTGTATCTCTTCCCATCCTTCGTCCTTGTCTCTTTCTTACTCTCTGCCTTTCTTTCTTATACACTCTCTGTCTCACTCTTTCTAACTTTCTGTCTCTCATCATATCCATCCATCCATCCATCCCTCCATCCCTCTGCTGCTGCTGCTGATGATGGTAATGATGATGATGATAATGATGACGACGACGACGACGACGATGACGATGATGATGATGATGATGATGATGATGATGACGGTGGGTGAGACAATGAATGGGCTAGGCAGTGGTACAGAGAGTGGAGTGAAGGGTGCGAAGGCGGTAAGCGACGGAAAACAGACAGACAACGAGGCGCGACATAAAACATTCCTCGGAGGTAAATAATTTAGGCGAATCGGGTGCTGAGTGGCGGCCGACATTCCTAGTTCCGTCTTTGATCCTACCTTTCTCCATTTCCCTATGCGTCTTTCCGGCTGCAGATCAAAGCCCCGTCTCCCTAATCACGACTCTGCCTTTTCCAGCACCGACATCTCTTTGTCTGTCTGTCTTTCTATTTGTCCGTCTGTCTGTCTGCCTGTCTATCTGTCTGTATGAATCCCTGCATGTATGTTTGTCTGTCTTTTTGACTGTCTTTCTGACTGTCCGTCTGTCTGACTGTATGGGTATATATGCCTGCATGTATGCGTCCAAGTGTCTGTTTGTCTGTCTGTTGATCCCCATTCCTTCGTTCCATCTTTCATTTCTTCTTTTTCTTATTAACATTCGTGCGTCATTCTGTATCTGAGTCATATTTTCTGCCTGTCTGTATGATTGCTTGTCCGATAGTTATTACTTTTTCATTCAATCGTTCATTCCTTCATTCACTAATTATGAATTAACTAACTCAGTCAGTCGGTCAGTCAGTCAGTCAGTCGTTAATTAATTAGTATGTGAGTCAGAGTCAACAATTAGTAAGTAAGAAAAGTGATTCAGTCATTTAATAAGTGAATAAGTAAGAAAATATTTGATTCATTAACTTATTAAGTAAGTGAATAAGTAAGTAAGTCAGTCAGTTACTTAGTAAATAAGAAAGCATGTGGGTCAGTCATTCAGTAAGTGAGTAGGTGAGTCAGTTAGTTTGATCGGATTTTTTCTGTGCTGTTTGCGTGCGCTTATTAAATGAATTTATTAAATGAATTTATTAAATGAATTTATTAAATGAATTTATTAAATGAATTTATTAAATGAATTTATTAAATGAATTTATTAAATGAATTTATTAAATGAATTTATTAAATGAATTTATTAAATGAATTTATTAAATGAATTTATTAAATGAATTTATTAAATGAATTTATTAAATGAATTTATTAAATGAATTTATTAAATGAATTTATTAAATGAATTTATAGTTGTCGGAACATCGATTATTCAACGAAATTAAAGTGGAGGTTAGAGGAGGGAAGAGATGTTCAAAGTTGGGACAAAATGGACGAGGGAGGTGGATGAGGGTGAATAATTATTGGGTGGGGAAGAGGAAAAATGACGATTTAAAGCAGGGATCTGGCACCCTTGGGACAATCAGTCTATCGTTGTTTCCTCGCTTTAGAAGGCAGCGCATTTAAGATAAAGAGTGGTAAACAGCTTTGGGGGGTGTATGAATTGGGTGTAGATCATTGGGCATCTGATTAATCTCGATGATTTAGCACGTCACAGTAATTCATTTGCGTTTCTTTTTATTCTTTCCTTGTTCTTTAAATCGATTATTCGTTCGCACAATTCTTCCTTTCCTCCTTACATCTATCTTCCGTTTCTGCCTTACTACCAACAATCCTTCTTTTATCCTTTTTGTCTTCCTTTCTTCTTTCCGTCTTTCTTTCCATCATTCCATTCTTCCATTCATCCATTTTCCATCCATCCATTCTTACTTTCTTCCCTTCTTCATCTTCTCCTTCCTTCCGACGATCGCTCGTTTGTTCTTTCTGTTTTCTATGTTCTCCTTCGTTTTTTCAGCATTCCTTCATCTTTTCCTTTTTTCTTCCTTCCCTCTTCGTTTTCTCCTTCCCTATTTTCTTCCTTTGTTCCTTCCTTCCTTCAGCGTCCTCTGATAACGGAGTCTGAGATCATTGAAAGGCCAAACTGTCACCGAAAAACGCGAGCCAGGCGTTACGGAGATAAAATTCCTATAAAGACATACCTACAGACATACATACATACAGACAAACAGACAGGCAGACAAACAGACAGGCAGACAGACAGACAGACAGTATCCAATGACAAAGACACACAGAGAGACAAGGACAAGAAGACTCATAAAAGGACGGTCAGACAGAATGACAGACAAAAATACATACTCGACTGAGACAGACAGACAGACAGACAGACAGACATACAGACAGACAGACAGACATAGAAATATACTGACAGAAAGACCCATGCCAGTGCCGGATTTACGCATAAGCCAACCAAGCCATGGCTTAGGACCTCGCGTTGCCAGGGGCCTCCCTTTTGGAAAAAGTAATTGGAAAAACTAACTGTAGGCCTACATGGACGGCGGACTGTATCGTCTAAGACTACAATCACCACGAATACAAAGGTAATCGTTACTTGCTTACTCATTTATGCAGTTTCCCTGCCCACTGCATTTTTCTAGAGGCAAGAGCCTCTCATACGTTAATGGATTATGGCCTCGCAAAGTCTGAATCCGGCACTGTCCTATACCCTTTCTTCCTCTTATTCCCCTTCTTCCTCTTATTCCCCTTCTTCCTCTTATTCCCCTTCTTCCTCTTATTCCCCTTCTTCTTCTTATTCCCCTTCTTCCTCTTATTCCCCTTCTTCCTCTTATTCCCCTTCTTCCTCTTATCCCTCTTTCCGCTCCAATCCCAAACATCACCCACCGTAGCTACCACGCTGTCTCTCTGCCTGACTCTTGGATCTTGACCTGGAACCGAACCCTTTTGCCTATCGATTTTGTTTTGACTGAGCGCCTGTGAAGAAGCTGGTCCCCATGACGTGGCTTTCGTTGGGCGCTGTAAAAATCTCGGGATTACGATTACGATTACGAATGGCACTCCATGCTGCCATACATAGGCCCTACAGGCTGTCAGTATAATAATTGCATCTTCTTCGATCGCACAGATAAATCACGTATATCTCCCGAGATTAACTTAATTCATCGAGCGCTCGGCATTTATAGAGCGCCAAGCGAAAGAGTAAACCCAGGTTTAGGGTGAAAGGCCTTCGAAGCCATGTATAAATATTGTAGGATGGACTCTGTTTGGTTCCATACGCCGCCGCTCGTCGGTTCAACAGAAAACTGCACATTTACTGTGGTTTCGGCAGGAAATAACTCCTGTTAAGCACAACTTATCGGACAAAAAGAAGAAGAAGAAGAAGAAGAGGAGGAAGAAGAAGAAGAAGAGGAGGAGGAGGAGGAAGAAGAAGATGATGATGAAGAAGAAGAAGACAAGGACAAGGACAAGGAGAAGTAGAAGGAGTAGAAGGAGAAGTAGAGGGAGAAGTAGAAGGAGAAGTAGAAGAAGTAGAAGGAGATGATGATGATGATGATGATGATGATGAGCCGTCTTTTAAGCTAACCCTGAGAGGCAGTCATGAGTTTGAACTCTTAGCGATTCTATTTTGTCGTCTTAAGGTGTATATGCGGTCCTCTCCTTTGCCCCTGAGCCTCTCACCGACAATGAGTAGTTAGTGTACTCATTTATAGCTGATTTCGCTGGACGAGCAGGTGGACCAGATGTCTCGAAATATCCTTCTGTACTGACTAAGATTTGAACCCTCGTCTGTAGGGTTGACAGTCTTGCTCGGTATCGACACTAACCACTGTTATCTGGTAAAAATCTATTAATTCGGTCCGACAGCCGAAAGTAGATTTAGGATTTACTTTGGAATGCCTTATAAATATTTGGCTTCCTGTTCGTCAGTGTTTGACGGAGTTCTTGCCACACTAGTGCCTGATGCTGGTAGACATAACTGTGCACGCGTGAAAATCTTGTGTAATTATCGAAATGAGACCTATGGCTGTGCCGGCTGATTAGACAGCTGCGAGCGAAACGCATTTATTCACTCATTCATTCGTTTCTTCGTTCGTTCATTCATTAACTCGTTCGTTAGTTTATTCGTTCGTATATTCGTTCATAAGTTCATTCATTCGTCTCGTGGTCGCTCTAAGATGAATGCAGGACTGCGAACAGATGCATAAGTGAGCGAACGGAAAAGGAATGATTGAATAAAAGAACTAATGGTAAACGACAGAATTAATGCCAGAATAGCAGAATGAATGATTGAATGAATGAACGAAATTCTACGAAAGAATAAACGAACGAATGAAGAAACAAAAGAGCGAGCGAAAGAATGAATAAATCCAAGCTTATCGTATTCCTCTTTCGCTCAGTCTATCCGTCGTTTTTCCAATTAGCTTTTCCAGTCTCTTACGAATTACAGGCGCGGTTCAGTTGTTGCCCCTCCTCGGTCGACCGGTAGGTCCCTCTGTCGCCGATTGGCCCAACCCCTCACCCACCACGGGTCAAAATATCCAGAAAACGAAAGAAGGTAGGAGGACAACAAAGATGATGAGGATAGGAGATGGAGGAGGAGAACGGTGGAGAGTGAGAAGGAAGTGGATAAGGAGGAGGAGATGGAGGAGGAAGAATTGGTGCAGGAAGAGAAGGTGGAAGAGGAAGAGAAAAGACGATTAGGTGCTGGAGGAAGAGAAGGAAAGAGGGAGAGAAAGAGGTTAGAAGAAGGAAGAGAAAGATGAGCAGGAGAACCGGGTGTAGTCTGAGTGGATTAAGTAGTATGGTACGACAAACATGTAGAGGAGATGAGGAAGAGGAAAAGGGAGGAATAAGAGTGAAGAAGTAAGAGTTTAAGGAGGAAAACGAGGAAGAAACTGAAGAGGAGGACCAGGAGGAGTTGAATTAGGTGGAACAGAATAGGAATCCAATGAGGAGGAGGACAGAGAGGAAGAGGAAAAGGGAGGAATAAGAGTGAAGAAGTAAGAGTTTAAGGAGGAAAAAGAGGAAGAAAATGATGAGGACGACCAGGAGGAACTGAATTAGGTGGAACAGAATGGGAATCTAATAAGGAAGAGGAAGGCAAATAGGACGAGAAAATGTTGGTCGAAGAAGAGGAAGATAATGAACAGGGGAAAGGAAGAGGGGTAGGGAAAGGAAAATGATGAGGAGATGGAAGAGGATGAGAGGAAGAGAAGGTGAATGAGAATGATCTGTCAAACAGAGTAGGCATAGAAAGAAGGGAAGAGCCAGGGCGAAACAAATCAATTCCAGACAGAAGTAAAAAACTGGACACTCGTTCGTCCAGAATTTTTTTATTCTTTCCCCTCAAAAATACCAAACTAAAATTACGTCTGGCCATACTGGCTCCGTACTGAGTTGCACTTTAAGCTTGGCAGTATTAAGTACACAATCCGTGCGCGTTACAAATTTTCCTATTAATAATAAGGATGATAATAATGATAATAATAATGATAATAATAGTAATGATAATGATAATGAAAATATTGATATTAATAATGAAAAGTACTTCTACAACAGTAGTGGTGCAAAGAAAAATGTATATGTACTATTTCAATTTTTGGCTTTCTGTGTGTGTGTGTGTGTGTCTCTCTCTCTCTCTGTGTGTGTCTTTTGATCATTCTGCCTTTGTCTCTACGTCTGTCTTTATGTCTTTCTGTGTCTCTGCTTGCGTCTGCATTAAAATGGCTGCTGTCTGTTTGTCGATATATGTGTCTGTAACTCCCGGTCACTCTGCCTCTGTCTCAGTCTCTTTCTATCTCTCGGTCTGTTTTCGGCTAATTTGCTTTTGTCCCTAACTTTTTCTATCTGTATTTTTTTCTTTCTTTATGTGTGTCTGTGTGTGTCAGTCTGTCTGTCTGTCTGTATGTCTGTCTGCTAACCATATCTCTCTCTCTTTGTATGCATGTGATGCATGCGTTTACACTTTTGGATTCCTGCGGCGCTTTTTACGCCAATGTCGACGGAGAAAAGATTTGAGAAACGGCAAAAGAATATTCGTCAATTATTTTATAATTGCAAAAACCTTCGCCTGCATTTTCTGCCCTTTATTTGGCGCCATACGCGATTTACTGCGACCTTAACAATAGTCTCTAAGCTCGAACGCAGCAGCAAAAAGTCACTGCAGTAGCAATATAGAATTGTATAGCAATGAAAATATTCAGTAGCACTAAAGCAATGCGTAGCAGTTTAATAGCAAAATAGCACTGTATAGCAGTGAATTAGCAATATAGCACAGTACTGCAGTGACGACACTTAGCAGCAATATAGCACTGTATAGCAGTGACAACGTTTAGTAGCAATATAGCACTGTATAGAAGTGACAACATTTAGTAGCAATATAGCACTGTAGCAGTGAATATAGCAATATAGCACTGTATATCAGTGATTTAGCAATACAGCACTGTAGTAGCAAACTAACAATGTCATACTGTATAGCAGTGACAACGTTTAGTAGCAACATAGCACCCTATAGCAGTGAGTTAGCAATGTGGCACTGTATATAAGTGACAGCATATAGTGGCACTATAGTGGCACTATAGCTAGTGCCGGGTTACTACTTGGATTGCTGAACATTGATTGAAGACCACGTGACCTGGCGCTCACTCAGCCCTTCATCCTTTCAAAAGTCGGTAAATGAGTAAAAGGCAAGTTGGGGAGAGGCATAAAAGGTGTTCTGTCGCTGAATTGTCTGGCAGTATGAGAGTGTGCTTTGACACCATACACTTTATGTCCATGAAGAACGCTATAGTCACACTAGTGTCTGTTGCTGGCAACTGTTAAACTATAGAATGAACTGAACAGCGTGGTTTTATTTGATATATCAATATACTATATACATAATTATATATTACATTTATTAATAGACACACACATATATATACATGTATATATGCAGTGTATTTATTATTATTATACACATACATGTACGAGTGTATGTATGCATGCTTGTATGTATTTATGTATGTATATCTAATCTAATCTACTCTCACTAACCTAGTGATTTTTGTAGCGCCGTTATAATAATGCCCAGGGCATCAATCGATGGTCGTTGCAAGTGAAATTGTAAGCGGATATCATAGTCCTGTATATAAGGAAGTCAGGTGAATACCTGTAGGTCAAGGAAACCAGAAGTTCGGCTACGTGTATATATTTATTTATTTAGACACTTAATATAGCGCCTTTTGTGTACGTTACAAAGCGCTGCCTGCGCTAGCCTAAGTGATGCTAAAGTTCTTAAAGAAGAACAAGTTTACCTATAAGCAAAAAAATACTCAGATAACTAGAAAAGCCTCCAATGGCGGGCTCTCGCACACACGTATAGCCGTACCAATGAAGTCCCAGTCAAGGTTGACAGTTGACATCATATCCATAGTTCCCGGTCTATGTTGCATCAACCAGGAACTAATATTAATTTATTGCAAATGTGCTGCTTCAAGGAAGTATTAAAACATGCACCTACAATTTGCACATTACTTGAAGGAAAGCAATGAACAAGTACATTGCTTCGAGGAAAAGTCGATATCTAGATATAAATACATATAAAGTCACCTGCAAGAGACAGGGAAGGAAGCATCAATACTTAATATATGGAATATATATATACAGTGTATATATCTAAATTGTATAAGTTACTTGAAGAAAGAAGCAACGTCTATAAATATATGTATATTAGAAGAAAACAAGCAAAACATGTATATTGCTTGAAGACGTAGTAGGAGGAGGAGGAGGAGGAGAAAGAGCAGGAGAAAAAAGGAGGGGAGGAGGCGGAGAGTATTAGAAGTTCAAATAGCTGGACAAGTCATAATTTCCTGGTCGGTCTACACGACATAGTGACGTGGGAGGTGACGTCCAGTCGTCGGCGAATGGCTTATGGTCATCCACTGATTTATCCGAAGATGTCGGCTGCTATCTGCATTCATCTTCAAAATATACATATCTTCTGCTTGGGCACCATTAAGCTAATAAATGCATTCAACAGTCGTTTTATAACACACACACATAAAAATAACTGTGCATATATATATATGTATTCATCGATGCGGGATGTATAAGCCTTATTTATGTATAAGCCCTATTTACGTATAATACCTATTTTTTCGATATAATTGTGTATCTCAGACTATCATTACTTATCATTACTCGTCTTTTACACTGGGATTGGACTGTTTCGTTCAAACTCCTAGAATGAATATGCACACACATTGCCACCCATCGTTACAAACGTATGTATATATAGTTATGCATGACAGTTATATGTCAGTAGCGCGCTTGGTATGTGAGCTAACGGTTTCGGGTTCGAGCCTGACTAGCGGATTCCATGTAACGACCCTGGTTAAGCTGCGCACATGTGCCGCTGTCAACAAACTATCATTTGGTATCGGCCTAAGCTGGGAATTAAACGACAAATCCTGGGATGCTCTGGCTCCCTGTCCAGGACCTTGGGATTCGTCCATTGCCGGCTCAAGGGCTGAAGAGCAGGAAATGAGCGCCCCCTACGTTGCGCATGTGAAGTAGGAGCTTTACTTACATGGATACGAATGTCAGTGTGCGCATATATACACATGTAAGTGCGTACCAATGTACGCATGTATGTATGAATGTATGTATGTCTGTATGTCTGTATATATGTGTGTGTGTGTTGATATGTATGTATGTATGTATGTATGTATGTATGTATGCATGAATGTGTGTATGTATGCATGCATATATTTATTTGTATGCACACATGTATGTGTGTGTATGTATGTATGCGTGCATGTACGTATGTATGTGTGTATGTATGCATATATGTATGTATGTTTGTATGTATATATGTATATATGTATGTGTTTATGTGTATGTATGTATGTGTGCATGTACGTATGTTTGTATGTGTGTATGTATGCTTGTATGTATGCTTGTATGTATGTATGTGTATATGTATGTGTATATGTGTGTATGTTTAAGCATGAGTGTATGTGTCTGCATTTTTGTAACGCGTTTTAGTAACTTAGCAAGAGCCTAACTAATGCTAGATGTAATTATTTATTAGGCGCCTGATCTGTTTTGTCTGTTTCGAATTGTAGAGCGTGCGTCTGGCTCGCTTGCGTCACGTCCAGGCCAAGTCGAGAGATGAGTTCATGACGAGCAAGGCGAAAGTGTCGCAGAAGCTGATGGCTCTGCAGAGTGGAGTTCGGTTGCTGAAGACAGAAACGTCTTCGCCTACCATTGATGGGGATCTTTTCCGCCTGCAACATCATCACTTGCTGACGTGCCTCGAGAGGACAACGGTTAGTCTCATGGTGGATTGGCCTACTTCTTGTTACTTGTTGTCTTTGAACGTACATGCCTTTATTTTAAACCTTTCGAATATACATGGCACAAATGTAGGCTCTAAAATTACATAAACACGAATATTGAACAACGATCTCATTCATCTATTCTTGCAGACCTTCATGACTCTCCTGTCCGGGTTTTCTGCCTCCAGTCTCCGCGTTTTACTCGGTTAATCCTCTCTTCACCCTCATACCCTTCTGTTTATAACCTTCTCGCACATCTTACCCCACATTCATTCCTTCAAGAGCCTTCACACTCATATTGTTCACAAATAAACGTGACTTGGGGACAATCTTTAGTGACGCTGCTTTAACACCCATCCCAGTTTCCAATTACTACTATTCCTACCACCACCACCACCACCACCACCACCACCACCACCACCACCACCACCACCACCACCACCACCACCACCACCACCACCACCACCACCACCACCACCACCACCACCACCACCACCACCACCACCACCACCACCACCACCACCACCACCACCACCACCACCACCACAATCACCACTACTATTATTACTACTACTACTACCACTACTATACTGCAATACTACCACTATTATTATTATAATAATTCTAATTCTAGTAGTAGCAGTAGTATTAGTAAAAATAATAATAATAATAATAATTATTATTATTATTATTACTGCTATAGCAATATTGGTTATTGTTATTATTAATATTATTATTATGTTGATAAAGGCGTGCAGTATATAAGTGAATATATTCGTTACCTTGAACATTCACCTTACAGAAGACTGGACGGACTACAGATTGGACCAACAAAATGACATCATAGAACAAAAGGACGATAAAGGAAAGATGGCAGAACGAGAGGACAAGAAAGAACAGACGTCAAGAAGACAGGACGATAAAGGAAAGATGGTAGAGGACGAAATGACGTTAAAGGACAGACTGCACTGGACAAAAGGACTATGGTGAACGGAGTATACAGGAAGTTGCAATAAGCAATTCGGAGCAGCACACCTCTTTGGGGAGGGAGAGTGAGGAAGGGAAAGAGAGAGAGCGAGGAAGGGAGGGAAAGAGAGTGAGTGAGGGAGGGAGGGAGAGAAAATGGGCATTCTTTGGACAAAGTTAATGGCGGTCGCTGGAGGGAGCCATGTCTTTTGGTATTCACGTCCTCACGATATATATGATCTTTCGTTCGATCGCGGTTCATTCTCCCACCTCCTTTACAAAAGCGTACATATGTATGCTTTTGTGTATATATACACAGATATATGTATGCAAATATGTATGCATATGTATACAATAGGTACTCATATTTGGTATATATATGTAAGCATATGATCAGATGTGTGCATATGTATATGTATATATTTTCTATATACGCATTTCCGGCGATGATGTCGACTAGAAGAAAGGAAGACTGAAGTTCTGAAAAGATTAATCCCTCATATATTTATACACATATTTAAATATATATATATATATATAGTTATGCACATGTCTATATAGGCTACACATGTTGGGCTTTCCTGAGAACCATAGGCTATATTAGATTACAATGCTAAGCCCGGACGAATAGGCCAAATGGATATTTATATATGCATATATAGATTTACATATAAATATAGAAATAATATTATGGATATATATACATATATGGATATCTATATATCCACATAGCTTGTTTACTCCGAGCTTTGAAACCATTTGCATTGAAATCTTACACATACATAGATATGGATATACAAACACGTCCAGATATACAGTGTATAAGAACCAGCACATGGTGCAAGTTAATATATAAATTTATACATATGTGCAAGGATATACATGCATGTATATATATGTCGCATATATATATATGTACTAGTTTGGAGTCTTATTATATATATAGTTGGTGTAGGTGCAGTGAAGAGCCATGGTTTTGTTGAGAGGGAAGAAGATCCGTTGAGTTTATTAAGTCCATCTTGCATCCAGTCTTCATCCAACTACCCTTTCCTGTTCGTCGATGATACTTTAAGTACACACTGGTCACCAGTTACCGTATCCGACCCACTAGACTGCATGACTGAAACACCCGCACACACTAACATACACGGTCAAATATGCATACACACAGACGTACACACGGATCCACCCACCGACCAATCACACACAGACATACGCACACAGGCTTGTCTATAGATATACTTCCTTTGTCTTTTCTGCCTACCCCCTTACCTTGCCTTTCCTTCCATTCCGCTACCTTCATTTCCTTCATTTCATTTCTACCTATCCTACCACTACTGTACCTTTCCTTCATTTCATTTCATTCCAGTTCCTTTCATTGTTTTACCCTACCATACCCCACCCCACCCTACCCCCTTCCCCTCCTTACCCCTCCTTACCCTACCCTACCCTACCCCATCCTACCCTACCCCACCCTACCCCATCCCACCCCCACCCCACCGCAGCCCACCCTACCCTACCCTACCCTACCCTACCCTGCCCTGCCCTACCCTACCCTACCCTACACCACCACACCCTTCACTTCAATTCCCTTCCCCTTCCTTACGCTAGCTGACCTAATCTGACCTTAATTATCAACGTGACCTGACCTTATAAACGATGTGTGTACTCAGGGGCGAGAGTTTGTCGAAAGGACGAACGAGAACTGCATAGCGAACGCCGTCAGAGGTCGCCAGACGGACGCATCGACGCCACTCCTCTCGCCAAGGTCATCAACGACGCCCTCGACCAATTCCTCCCAAATCAGTCGATCTACCACCTGTAACTGTCTCCGGCGAACCATCTGCTCCCGGTTCAAGGTCTGTCGGATTACTACTACTGCTGCTGCTGCTGCTTCTGCTGCTACTATTACTGCTAGTGCTACCACTACTATTACTGCTGCTGCTATTACTGCTAGTACTTAAGTTAATATTAATATTATTATTATTATTATGATTATTATTATTATTATTATTATTATTATTATTATTATTATTATTATTATTATTATTATTATTATTATTATTAGCATTAGCATTATTATTATTAGCATTAGCATTAGGATTAGTATGATCATCACTGTCGTCGTCGTAACCAACATCATCGTCATATTCATTTGCTAAGCAAGTTTTGCCTTGCAGCATTAAACTGTTGGTGTTATTGTAATCGTAATCGAAAATTTATATAGCGCCTCTTCAAGACAAATTCCTCAGAGGCGTTCCCGAGCCTCTGTCTAGACAACATAAAACCACAATGAAACAGGATGGTTTTCAAGCGCTTTAATGGAAAAGAGGTAAAGAAAGGTTAAGGAGGTCATGTCGTTGGTTGCTAGGCAACATATTCCAGGAAGTTAGACCAACCACAGCGAAGCTTCTGTGCTGCACTTTGAATTCAGGCCGACGGGTCAACCGAAAAACTTGGCAGAGCAAAGCGAATGGATTTGCGGCAAAGTGTGGATCAGACTGAGACCCAGAGCTAACCTCGGATAGGATGGAGCACAGCTTGTTCGCTGTATAGTGTGTCTACGATTCCTCGCTCAGCCGATGAACACATGGCGTGTTAACAAGTGTCTTATTTAATTACTTACCTATTTACTTATTTACTTATTTACCTACCTACCTACATACCTACCTACCTACCTACCTACCTACCTACCCACCTACCTACCTACCCACCTACCTACTTACTTGCTTACTTATTTACTTACTTACTTACTTACCTACCTACCTAGCTACCTACTTATGTTATCAGACTTACATTACAACAGCGTGCGAAGGAATCGGTCTTCTTGCACTGTATAGTAACTCAATGCATACACACATGCAATGGACATAGCGTTACTCAGCGTAATCGTGTAACATACACACTGCATCGGATTGTATTGCATAGCATAGTATTGTATTGCACTGTGTTGTTATCCACCGCATGTTTGTGTAGCTGTCCTCAGCCCGTGAGTCGGGCTCCTCAAGGGGCGTTGGAGTAGACAGAGGGGGCGGCGGAGACGTAAGCCCCGCCAACGCCAGCTCCCGTATGCCTCTCATAGTCATCAGCGCTGACGCCTCAGATCGCCACTCCAAGGGCGCCCTTCTCATATGCCCCAGTGGCACCCCGTCCTCGGTGGACAGGGGGCGCCTCAGAGCGGCCTCTTCCGCCTCAGAGATCGACGATCGAAGGGCGAGTAGCGTGACAACGGAGTCGACCGATCTTCCATCGCCCCGTCTCGACCGCGAGAGGGGCGGAAGTTCGACGGGGGCCGAGAGGGACATGCAGTGGGAATTGCAGACGGCGGCCCGTGGTTGGATCGTCGGGTCGTCGAAGGACGATGAGGGACAGCGAAGGGCAAGGACTATTTCCGATTCAGAGGACATGGAACTACGCGATGATCCGAGAACATAGAGGTGGAGTGCGAGGAGGACTACTGCATGCACCACAAATCTATGGTTGTATACCTCTATCTGTCTGCCTGTCTGTCTCTGTATGTATGCATATCTGTCTGTCTGCCTGCCTGCCTGTCTGCCTGCCTGCCTGTCTGTCTGTCTGTCTTTCTGTACCGTCTCTTCGGGTTTCTTTTCTGCCTGACTTATACCCAACTCATTAACCTGCAGCAAATATGGAATGCAATAGTTTTCCTCTCTCCCTTCTTCCCTACTTCTATCCCTCTTTCCATTCCTCCCATTCTTCCTCCCTTCTTCCCTCCATCATCCCAATATCATTCCTAATTTCCATTATTTCTTTTTTCGTCTTTCCTCCTTTTTTCATTCATTTCTTCTTCGTTCTTTCCTTTATCCATTCTTTGTTCTGTTCTTCATTTTCCATTGGTTAGTTTGTTCATTCGTTCGTACCAACTTGCTTCGTTTGTCCGACAGTCAACCTTAATGAAACTAGACGCGATTAGAACCCGAACCTGACCTGAACTAACAATCGAGTAGACCACTCGACCAGCGCCAGACAATCCATCTCACCCTCTTCCCAATCAGGCAATTCCTTCTTTCTTTGCGGACCACAGACACTCTAAACCTTCATCGCCATCCTCAAGAAATTTCCATGGCTATCTGCAAATCGACAAACTGCACGTGATGGCATAAGAATCGACTAAAACTGCACAGCTCTAAATTTGATCCACGCCGTAGCTTGCTTTAACCCCATCACCTAAACCTATCCTTAACCCGGCGTCTACCCTTGCTGCATATGTAGCAGCTGGAGAACAGCTTACCATAAAATCAAATCCCGCTAATGACTCCAGCATCAACCCCGACCCCAGATCCCTAATCTCACTTCGACCTATGACACCAACCGCTGTGATTTCCCATCCTCTGACTGACGGACATTAGCGCCACCAAACGACGCTTGCATGAAGCAGACGTTGTTGCCCTCCGAAAGAATCATTCGTTTTCGTAATGGCGGCCAACCAGGGCTTCGAAGGAAAGCACGAACTACGGCTCTTCTTTCTTTTCCGATTCCTTCGCCTCTTCATTTCTGCTGAAAACTGTATTCGCATGCAATCGCAACGATAATTCTGTTTGAAATGAACGTGCAGTCGATGACATGTTCCGTTTATGACCGAACAGACCACGCAACTGTTATAACAATGTCTTGCGATTGGCCGGATCTGTGAAGTCTTCCACTAACGACAAAATTGTATTATTGCCAAACGAAACTGATGTTTCTAACAATAAACGAAAATTCGGAAAGTTTTGCGAAGATCTAGGAATATCATCATCATCATCATCATCATCAGCAGCAGCAGCAGCAGCAGCAGCAGCAGTATCATCACCATCATCATCATCACCGCTGAAGTGAGGAAAGAGTGGAAATAAATTTGTCGCCGTAATTTCGTCATCATAATCATACAAGTAGTCGTAATTCAACAAGACAGCTTCCAGAAGACTAGGAGGGAAATCAATAATCGTCCCAGTGTACAAAAGGAAGGGATGTTTCGCAAGCCTGCAAGGATTACTGTACACAAGTATCGGTCTACAGAGCATCCCTGGAAAAGTGTTCACCAAAATGATAGAAAACAGAATGAAGCACAATATTGTTGAGAGTGAACTTGGGGAATAATGGGGAATAAAAAACCGGCTTTAGACCAGGAAGACGCACAACTGACCAGCTATTCATAATGAGGTAGACCTAGATAGGCCTACTTGAAAAAGCATCGAGCACAACCAGAAAGCCAACTTTCAACTTTGTAGACTTCAAACAAGCATTCGACGGCGTATGGCATGGCGGAATGTGGAGGGCAATACAAAATGCAGGAATACCAGAAAAACTTAGCAAACCAGTGCAAGAGATATACCGGAAATCTTCGACTGCGATAAATGTAGACAAACAGATCACGGAATACTTTCAGACGGAAACGGGGTTATGTGAGAGATGTTTCTTGTCACCATGAGTATTAAAAACACTTATGGCTCTCAGCCTAAAAAGACTACGAGACACAAATCACACTAACTGGAGGACTGGCGAATAATCTTCAATCTGCTGACGACATTGGCCTCCTAACTATGTAGAAACGGAACAAAGCGAGACATCCCGCAGCGAGACCAAGACAAATGTTGACGACGATTGTGATGATTGTGGCGCCGATTATGCAATACGTGGAAACTTGGTTATATATTTCCATCAAATTTCAATCAAGACTGGAAGATTGGGCGATGCTGCTGATAACAACGACGACGAGAACAACGACAATGATGATGGGAAGGAGACAGATGAATGGGATAAAATGATTGGTGTATTTTATTCGAATGCTAAATGACGAAGGGCTTCGCAAATTAAACACTCCAGTGATATATTAACCGTCAATGCGCCTCAATCTAGTCGCCATCGCAAAGGTCAAACGGTATCCCAACCAACTGTAACGATTGCCGAAAATGATGGAACAGTGTCAATAAGTCAAGAAATGTCTCGTAATGACAAAATTATATATAGTCTGTATCTATATCAACCCTGCACCAAAAGAATTTCATTTCTAGGAGAGGGAGAAAAAGGTGTGAGATGAGACACATCAGCTCCGTCTGATGGAAGAGGAACCGAAAACGAATAATTTATAGAGGAAGAGGAGTTGAAGAGGAATATGGCGAAAGGAAGAACAGCTGTGAAGATATAACTGAAAGAGAGGAAGAAAAGTTAGTAGAAATGTAAATGTAGGCCACACGTTTTTCTATAGCGACCGTATGGCCTCGACTTTGCTCATTTTTCAATGAATTTATCGGGTGAGATCCATATTACACTAGAAGAGGAGAAATCAGGGTGAAACCCGAGGAGGAAGAAAAGAAAGAGGAGTGATGAATCAATGAATAATAATAAATAAAGCAATAAGAAATATGATGAAGAGAAAAATGGAGGAGGAAGACCAGGACAGAGAAGTGCAAAGCGATAAATGTATAAAAGGTCTTTGAAAAATCATACACAAATCGTGTTGTTGCTACGCATGAGAAGCACGCAGTAAATAACCGAGAAAACTTCTGCGCAGTATAATTACATTACTAAAATCGCTTAACAGTTCAACAGTACAACGATCACAACAAACGGAGACATTCGAATAAGAATGTAAAGTAATGCGAATAAACTATATTTATGTAGCTTCTCTATAAGTTATCTACATAGTAGGAAAACCTGTTTAGAAAACCAGTCTAAGAAAACACGGTGAGAAATCATTGCCCATTTAGTTGACCAAAACGTTCCATCTGTTCGTTTTCAATTATGGACCTTGAAGAGTTGATCCAAATAGGAAATGTCAAGTCCATCGATCAGACAATGCGTATCGAGTTGCTGCTGCTGCTGCTGCTGAAGATGGATGACTGCCTCCTTTTTATCGTTTCCTCTTTGGAATTGCTCCGGCTGGAGCCGAAGTTATCCCTCAACATCTGCTCCTGGTGAGTTCTAATCCAAACAGAATACAACAGCTGAAGTATGGTAAAGTACATGTACGGCAATGTACGATAAAGTTCAAGTACGGTGAAGTATGGAAAGTATAGTAAAGGAGGTATGTGTATGTGTTTAGTATGTATGCATGCATTATGTATGTATGTATGTATGTACGTACGTATGTATGTACGTACGTATGTACGTATGTTTGTATGCATGTATGTATGTAAGTATATATGTATATATGTCTGCATGTATGTATGTATATGTATGTATGTATGTATGTATGTATATATGCATGTACATGTATGTATGTATGTATGTGTGTGCGTGCGTGTATGTATGTATGTATGTATGTGAACGTTTACATGTTAAGAACCGCGCAGATGCGCTTATGTTCACTCCTACTCGTAGACCCACTTAAGTTGGGCAGTGGACGAATTGCAAGGCCTTACATTTTGATCTCGACATAATCGATCGCCCATTGGTCGAACCCGGCGCCTCTGTGTTCCGGTTGCCACCAGCGAAACTGGACCCCGACGGCTCGTGCATCCGGCGGAATATCGTAGGCGACCTTCTTCGGACTCAGGAAATCGGAGGGATTGTGAACGGCCAGCAACGCCCAGTCGATGCCCTGGCGAGAAACACAGACAATTTCAATGTCGCTTTCTGCGCTTCTTCCACCTCTGCCATTCACCTTTGAATGGAGGAAGTACTAAACTTCCAAACATGTGCCGAGTACAAATTACAGTGATGTAGATGAACTATGATAAGACCCACCTGGCCGAGGCCAGACCCCGTGAGGCTAAGGCTGAGGTCGTCAGATTTGACCTCCAGACCAAGGCCAGGCCTCGTGGACTGGCAATATGTGGTTAGAAGTATTGGGGAGGACCTTTGGATAGGACCAAGCATATGGAAAAGAGTTCCTTCAATGGGAAACAGTCCGAACCAATGGAGAAAAGACCTACGGATGTGCGAAGTGCATCGGGAAAATGTATTCAGTGGAAGATTGGAGATAGTCTTGGTAGTCTGAGATGTTCACTTCGTTTCCCGAACAAATCGCGCCCACACTGGTTCGGACTTCGGATTATCTCACTGAAAGATACATTCCCCATACATTAATTTTCATTCCTGCCCGCGGGTCTTTTTTCTCCTACCATTTTTATAATTTACCTTACCTCACCTTATACCTTATACCTGCCTTACATTGCCTATTTAGTTATACCATATCAAACCTTACTTTACCTATCTTACTTTACGTTATCTTTCTTTACCTTACCTCGCAGTTAAGGAATGTTGTACCTTATTTCTCGTGTACTGAAGTATAATCTTGCCGTTGCACGCATCGTTGTCTAATCGAATGTTGCACGTTGGCGTTTGCTTGTAGCTTCCGATTTGCAATACAAACATCAGCTTACTGGCATAGAAACAGCAAACAAATGCTTAAACTCACAGTTGGATCCAGCATTTTAAGTGGGGGCAAGTCGTAGTGGAGACTTCATGAGAAAAACAATTGGGAAAAACATCAGCCAAGTTAAGGGGGCGTACATCCCTCTCGCTAGTAACTGAAAGGTCATACAGAGGTCACAATTATAATAATTGCCTATAATGCCTAGATTGATGTACTGTCGTTAGAAATTGGAGCCTTGGTTACAATATGAAATAAATCCAATGAAATCAGATTATATAACCTGGCTTTTACGAAGTCCAAATAAAACCAAATTAAGCTGGCTTTCGCAAGTGCCAAATCAAATCAAATTAAACTGGCTTTCGTAAGTGCCAAATCAAATCAAATCAAATTAAGCTGGCTTTCGTAAGTGCCAAATCAAATAAAATCAAATTAAGCTGGCTTTCACAAGTGCCAAATAAAATCAAATTAAGCTGGCTTTCGTAAGTGCCAACTCAAATCAAATTAAACTGGCTTTCGTAAGTGCCAAATCAAATCAAATCAAATTAAGCTGGCTTTCACAAGTGCCAAATCAAATCAAATTAAGCTGGCTTTCGCAAGTGCCAACTCAAATCAAATTAAGCTGGCTTTCGCAAGTGCCAAATCAAATCAAATTAAGCTGGCTTTCGTAAGTGCCAAATCAAATCAAATCAAATTAAGCTGGCTTTCGAAAGTGCCAAATCAAATCAAAAAATTAACTGGCTTTCGTAAAATCCAAATCAAGGTCAAATCACATCAAATCAACCTGGCCTTCGTAAGGTCCATCTCTGAAGTAGTGGCCTGTCGTATTCCGCACCCGTTGAAATAGAGATTCTTCCCATGGGCCGCAGGAAGCAGGGAGCCGCAGCCTAGTCCAAGTCCTCCTCCCTCAACAGCCGCCCAGTTGGAGGGCAGTACACCCCCTTCGAACCCATCCGTCATATAGCTTAACATGAGAATCCTCTGCGGCTCACATGTCGGACCTCAACACAAAACAGTCAAACTGAGGATGAATCTGACTTTCTTAACGAACTGTAACGTGTAATTTTAAAGAGAATTACGCAGAAGGCGCTAAATAAATGTCTTGTTATATACATACATACGTACCTACACACGTATACACATGCATACATACATACATCGCTATAGTAACAGTGAATGACTGATCTTATCCTGACTCCCCTTATTCCTCTATCCCTCTTTCCGTTCCAATCCCAAACATCACCCTCCGTAGCTGCCACGCTGTCTCTCTGCCTGACTCTTGGATCTCGACCTGAAACCGAACACTTTTGCCTATCGATTTGGTTTTGACTGAGCGCCTGTGAATAAGTTGGTGCCCGTGACGTGGCTTTCGTTGGGAAATCTCGGAATTACGAGTACGATTATATATAAATCAGTTATATAAATAATGCTGCAGTTGTGGTCAATACACCTGTTTAGATGTTTTGCCTATGGTTCAAAGAAAAGAGAGGTAGAGACAAACAGAGACAGACAGCAAGAGAGATAAATAGGCTAGAGACAGACAGACCGACAGACAGAGAACCAAAGGAAGATAACTTAATAACTCATACTTTTCAGGCTTAGGCTTATCTTCGACGCTTATGACTAAATATTGCAATGCGCAGATCTTTATCAGTCTGAGACCTAAACCGAGACTAACAACCACTGGCAAATCGTAGACATAGACGAAAGCTGGTAAATCTAGAGCTAGACATTTCCAGGTAAATGGTTCAACCACCAATATACCATGCGGGTGACTGAGGGAAGCCACGCCAAGGGTATAGAAGCCAGTGGCGCCACCTATAAATAGACCCTTACTAAAGTACTCTCCACAATGAACGCGCTACCCACCGACGTATCCTGGGTCACAGAAACACGTTCCACCGATGCAGTCACCTCGTCCCCGGCACATTTCGGGGCAACGCTCGGCAATGAACACGTCATCTATCATCCAGTTGGGCGAATCCCCTCGCGTCGAAGGAACTGTCGTCTGCACCCAACGGAAACGGGTTTGGCTGGAAACGATAAAACTCAAATAAAGAATGTACTCTAATCGAATTCTGCGCATGTCCAGCGACCAAGATGGCCGTGGGTTTCGGCCTCTCGTTCATTTTGATTAATTAGTTTGTCATGTGCGGAATTTGCTAGATAATTCCAATACTACGGACTTTATTGTGTCTGAGTTTGAAGTTGATTCTTGGTTTGGTTTGCATTTCGTGCGATTTTGGACGGTAGTTGGCCTAATGTCATTGGAACCCGGACACCGTTTGGGTCAGTCGGTCTATGGTGGGTATTCTGGTCCCAGTTTGGACTGTGTGGAGCCCAAGACTTACAAGCCAACAAAGAAACTGACCACAGAAACTGGGTAGTGACCACAGAATCTTGGAAGATATTCCCACTATTCTGAAAAATGACCAAAGCGATCTCTAAACTGACCAAATCACCTAGAAAACGATAATATCACTGTTAAAATGACCGCACCACCCTTTTAAATGACCCCACTATCCATAAAAACGACCAAACGATGCGAAAAATGACCGCATACGAACCTGGAGAACGTCTTTGGAGGCAGCGCCAGCGTGACTCTCGTCCAAGTCCCATGAGACGCGGCGCTGTACAGCGTTCCCTGGTGAAATCCATACGGTCGGCATTCGGTGTTCTGTCCGTTAAGCAAGCACTGCGGATAGACGATATCCCAATGGTCAGAGGTCGGGTCCTTGTTGTACTCGAGAGCCACGGCCTGGTGCCTCTCGCATGCGTGGCTCGCCTGATCACAACCGACAGATATCTACAGAAAAGAAAAACCACTGGCCTACACTCTTTAAGAGCAATGTCGGGCTAGAACGCTTGCACCATGACCCAGGCATGAATCCAGCTCGATGTTGATTAACTTCACTGTGCCTTCCAGCATCATTGAGAGCCGCTCCCAAAAAAGAAAAGTCATGATAAACTGAGAAAATAAAGTAGCTCATCATCAGCTGACATAAGTTAAGAAAACATTACCAAAGTCCAAGGAGGTCAAAAACATTGTCATAAAAAAATCCGGAACAAAAAATTAGGAGCGAAAATCTGCGAAATTAGGAGAAGAGTTCATGAAAATCTTGATGACTATAAAAGTTAGTCAAAAATTGGCGAAGTTGAATATGCATTTGCGGATTTAGCTCTAGGCGTGGAGCGGTCCCCCTCGATGCCCCTCTTGGTAATATGTCAGCGCCTATCAGATCAGACACATGCATGAGCGGTGGACTGCCAAATTGTGGCCCCCTCTGGAAATGCTCTCGCCCCCATACGCAAGCAATCTTGGAGCATCCGCTGTAAGTTTGGTCTTGTTTACTTGCCTTCCCTCCCCATTTGTGAAGCTGCCAAGTGCAGATGTCATCAGTATCTACAAAAGTTCCCATGTCCACAGTGGAACATAAGGGAGGAGCCCCTTGTCCACTGTTAGCCGCAAGGTCCTGGACATGGGACCAGAAGGTCCTGGACACGGGCCAGAAGGTCCTCAACACGGGGCCAGTGCATCACAGGACGCGCCGTGTCGACTGACCTTGAACTGCATCATGTAGCCATCTTGGATGATCAGCTGACAAGTCGTGATCATCTTCAACGTTGCCTTCTCTCCCCAGACCATGACCATCCCCTTCCTGCCGCACGCTCCCTCTTGGAGATAGCCATTCGGGTGAAACTCCCAAAACGCCTCGTTCAGTCCGCTCTCAAACGACTCGTACAACTCGCTCGGGTTGATGTCCATTCCTGCGATGATGACGTCATCGATGGCCCAGCCAATCGGACGCTCCGGGCCGGTGCCAATTTTCTGCCACCAGCGAACGCGGGTGGCGTTCGTGCGAGCCTCCGGAGGAAGGGAGATGTAGTCCCAGCGAGGCGTCTTCCAGTAGCTGTCGTAATCCAAGACGTGCAGCAGATGCCAAGTTATGCCTAGGATACAAACAACGACGCCACCGACATCAGTATCTGTCTCTAATAATAATAATAATAATCTGATCTCATCTAATCTAATCTCTATCCGAAAGTCAAATTTAAGGTCTGATCTAATCTAATCCAATCAAATAAAATATAATGCCTTCTTTGTGCCAGGTCATTCTTATGAGATGGAAGGCGCCAGTATTAACATTATACCCACAGAATCTAAGCTAATCCAATCCAATCGCTCTACCTGGCAAGTTATTTTTATGAGAAGATAATCCAGGGGCATCGTCATCATTCTCAAAGAATCTAAGAAGTAAGTAAGTAAGTAAGTAAGTAAACTTTATCAGCGAGACAAATGCCCACATTTCACAATAACAGTGTATACAAAATAGCGAAAAAGTAGAACGATGTCGTAAAAACGATGCAGCATAATAAATAGTTTAACAAGTCAAGCTTCATATAAAGTTCGAGAGGAAACTAACAGCATAAAGTTTAAATGCGGTTGGAACGAAAACTAAGAGCATTGATACTGGAGTCATCGAGAGAACTGATGTAGTCAAGATTTCTGTATTTATACAGCGAGCGAATCATGAAGGATTCTTTATGTCGCAGTGTATGTAAGTACAGCGATTCAAATGTACGATCTAATCTAATCTCGCCTAATTCGACCTAACCTACAGCTACAATTACAGTTACGATTACAATTGCAATTAGAGCTGACCTCCGTCGTTAGAGAACTGGACAACGATGTCTTCGTCACGTGACCGTGGAGCGCCGCAACCGACTTTCGTCGACGGACCTCCGATCATCGCATGATACTTGATGTAGCTGCAGCGGCAGAAAAATATTCGCATCATCAGTCACCTGACGACCAATCGTAAGATCGAGATTTCGAAGCTAAGTCGGGGGGAACCAGCTTATGTCGTCGTCATTATCACTGTCTTCGTCAACATATCATCATCGACGTCATCATCGTCGTCCTCATCGAAATAGATATCACAGGCGCTCAGCCAAAACAAAATCGATAGGCTGAAAGCGTTCGGTTACAGCTCAAGATCCAGGAGTCAACAGGCAGACACTTAGACGACTACGGTGGACGGTGTTTGGCATTTGAACGGAAAGAGAGATAAGGGGAATAGGAAAAATCAGGAGAGGATTTGTGGAAGAGGAATGTTTTCAGTTTTGAGTGAAAGACCTGCACAGAAGTTGCAAAGGGTGAAATGTTGGTGAGTTCGTAAGATTAAGAGGATCATCATCAAAGACGTCACTACGAACGACGGCCATCTTTGTTTCAGTATCGTCTTTCTCATCGTAATAGTCATTTCAGAGTAGGCCTACTCTACTTCATCATTATATTCATCATCATCATCATCATCATCATCATCATCATCATGATCATCATCGCCATACATGCGTTTCATCATCGTAATTTTTGTTTTCAATGGCATTTGACATCGTTTCGGCTAGCGCAGAGAGCGCCTCTGATTAGTTCAGCTACATACATTTCTAATTATAATAACAGTTACAATCAACAACAACATGATCTTAATTAATCATCACAATTGTCATAACTCTACATACGATAAGCAACTCTTTCTAAATCGTACAACGAAGCGAAATCTGAACTGACCTGGCCAGTCGCAGGTCAAGGTCCACGGTCACGACCTGTCTCTGACCTTTGCCTGTGAAGTAAAGCCCCTGTCCATCGACGACCCTGTTGCATCCCAGGCCAACGGTGCCCCCCTGCACGAGATCCCAATTCTGCTCCGCAAACAGTTCATCGTCAAACGTCTCAAACAGAGACGACTGTCGAGAAGGAAAAGAAAACGAGTCACTCAGTAAGAGTTTATCAAAAGGCGCTATATAATGCCCTTTTGAACTTCTCACAGGCAAAATTTATATAGCCCTGTATGGATAGTTCCACAGGCAATATTTATATAACGCCTTTCGAAGTAACGCAAACGGATATTTATATAGGACCTCTTGAAAGCCCTCCGAATCAGCTGCAAACAATAATTTCCTCTGAGCTTCTCTATGTTCTTCCCTCTCTGGACTCCCGAAAACTGGCTCCTGTTCACGTTATGGTATCTTTGGACAATCCCTCTGACTTGGCGCAGCTCTCGTTAACACGCGACCATCGACTGATGTCCTTAGCATTATGATAACGGCACTATAGAAGTCTGTAGATTAGATTAGATTTGATTAGATTAGATTAGATATCCTGCTCTTAGTTTTTCAGTAGCTCTTTAGAACATTTATGAATTTACAATTAGCATGAACGGGAACAATTACTCGGATCTGTTCCGTCTGATAGCAGGTGGCGCCACCGTATCCTGGGTCGCAGAGGCAGTTCGGGTAGAAGCAGCGTCCGTGTCCGTTGCACAGATCCGGACAACCGAGGCCAACGAAGACGTCATCCAGAGCCCACTGTTGCCGAGATGTGGCTCCAACTGGTGGCTGGGAAAGCGTAACGTCGAATCGCTGAATCCATCGAAACCGTGTGGCGCTGTGGCAGGACAACATAATAAGAGACAACGTAATAAGGAACAACATAATAAGAGACAACGTAATAAGGAACAACATAATAAGAGACAACATAATAAGAGACAACGTAATAAGAGACAAAATAATCAGCGACAACATTATTTCAAAAGAAACAAAAGATATTTAACTAATGGATATTCAAATGTTCAAACTAATGTTCAAATGGGTGCGCATTTGCTCCACTCGCTCAGCCTCTTACCCCGTCCCTCTGTAACTACTCATCTTAAGTTCTCTGACCGATCCATAGCCCTACACTACACTGCACCTCGATTCTGGAATGATCTCCCTCCAGAATTTCTCAAATTCTCTGCTTCTTAATCCCTTCCGTCGTTCACTCTTTCTATTACTCCTCAGGTATTCCATTCAAAACTGAAGTCTCAACTTTCAAGAAATTCCACCCAGATCAGTATTCTCATTTCTCCAACCCTAAACACAACCCACCCTAACATACTCTCCCCTCCTCTCTGGTCTCCTGGTAACCGGACTTGATTCTTGACATGGCATCTTTGGACAACCCCACGGACTTGAAGCAGTGCTCGTGAATCAGCTTGTCCCCTGATCTTACCATTTTTAGTAGAGCTTTAGAAATTTCGAGTTCACGATTACGATTACAGTTGTATTGAATTGTAAGGCAACATTGCACAGTAGGCAACATTCTCTTCGTTTGTTAACTCATTTGTTTAAATCCTGTGGGCTGCCATGTTCCCAGCGCCTTTTAGGGGTTCCTAAAATGCGCTTTATAAAAGTACAGATACATAAATACATACACATGTGCAATACTCCTTACTTTGATATCAGTTCTCCTTCTAGTGGAATCGTAATCCGTCGCCAAGCCTTTGCCGCATAGTAGATACTCGGCGTGGAAGCGATCCCGTTGCACTGTGGGTAAAACGGGAGACATTCCTCGACCACCAGCCGCCACGTGGTTCCATAGTCATTGGAAAACTCTAGCCGTACTGGTTCTACGCCGTCGTCCCATGATGCATTGCAACCGACGCTGATCCGGAACTGAATGATGTATCCTTTGTGAATTGTGAGATCGATGGTTGTCAAGACAACCGTTTCTTTGTCCTGATCCTGGCCGACGATCACGTAAGAAGTCCCGCAGTAGTCACCGTACAGCATGTTGTTGTTCTGCAACCAGATGGAAATATCTGCGCTATCCGACTGGAATTCGTCCATTAGTTCGTTGGGGTTGGCAGCTTTCCCTCCGATAATGACGTCATCGATGGCCCAATCGCTGCGAGACTGACCCGGATGTACTGGCTGCCACCAGCGAATACGAACCCCGACTTTCTTTGCGTCCTTCGGTAACTCTATGCTGACGTAACTGAATGCAGTAACACAAACTACTGGTAAAGTAGGGTAGCGTAAGGTAAGGTAAGGCAAGGTAAGGTAAGGTAAGGTAAGATAAGGTAAGGTAGAAAGTGTAGGATAGCTTAAGATACGGTACAGTAAGATTTGGTAGGTTAAGGTAACATACTGTAAAGTTGGGTATGGTATGGCAAAATAGGGTAAGGTAAAGTAAGGTATGGTAAGAGAAGTTAAGGTAGATTAAAATAAGGAAGGGTAATGTAGTGCACGGTATAGGGTAGGGTAGGATAGAGTAGGATAGGGTAGGGTAGGGTAGGGTAAGGCAAAGTAGTTTAAAGTTTATGTATTTGAAACTTCTATCAACAGTGGTTGTTTAAATCTGAAACCTCGCCTTTCTCAGATGTTTATCCTACGTAGCCAGGCTTCTTGGCACTGGAACTCGATTGATTCCGTCCATATTATTGAGACTTCGGAATGCGGTTTGGCATCGTGTGTCTTGCAACAACGGCGCTACAGAAGTTCCGAGATTAGATCAGATCAGGAGTGGTCGTGGAGTTGTAGCACTGGCGGAGTCAATAGTTTACTGAGGGGGAGTGACCTTTTTACTTTTTAGTCGTCAACTCTCGCTCAAGTCATTTTGGGTAATTCAATGCATTGCCATAAAATAAAATGGCGGCCATGGTGGGATTTTCTCTTAGATCCGCTTTTGGGTTGTAGGACTCTTTGGCTGAGGCGCAGGCATGACCAGAGCAATCCAACTACAGAACATCTTTTACATTACCTGGTGTTCTTGTACTGATCGAAGTACAGCTCTGCGAGTACTGTCCACTGAGTACCCCCAGATGTCGAATACTCCACCATGACTCCTTCGTCCTTGACCGTCGGTGATGTCGTACAACCGAACCGGAAGAAGAACTGAACGAAGACGGCTTCGCGAAGGTCAAGGTCTTTCGTCACCAACTGACGGGTGCAGTCCTATGAAAACAAGCCACTCAGCAAAAACGCTGGGAGAATCTTAAAAGACGCTACATAAATATTCAGATAAGTTCATACATAGATACATATATAGATACATGCATATATATCTACATAAATACAAATATACACACATACATTTGTAGTTACCTACATAGATACATACATACATACATATATACATATATAGATATATACATAAATACTTATATACGTACATATATAAATATCCATACATGTATACATACATGTATATGCATGCGAACCTCATTATAGCATTTATCATTATAACACAAATTCTGCTATGGACTTGTCAAGGACATGAATTCCAAATTTAAATTAAATTATAGAACACGATCTTGTTACACCACCAAGTTTTTGACTGATTGATTGCGAAAACACTCGAAGAAGACCTTGCAAACCGTTCGCTACATACCCCCTTCATGTGCATTGCTTTTCCTGATGACAAGACCCCACATTGCGTTGACAGAACCCCGCCATTTATGGTGATCCAGTTGTCATCGCTGGGTAGCTTCGTGAAGGTTTCCCTCATTCCGGTTGCCAATGGCAACTGAGATTCAACGCAAGAACTGCCTATCCATCCCTTGTCGCATCTGAAACACGAAACCGAAGCCGACTGATGACGTCTATAGCGTCATTTTATTAAGCAAAGGCATCAAACGAGGGTTGACTGTTAAATTCGTATGGTAAGCTTACTTCTGGATACGATATTGGTATATCGATATTCAGATGCAATTGTCATGTGATGTACGGAGCTCGCAATACCTAAATTGATGTGCTTAAAAATTGAGGAACTTTGGGTTGAGCTCAGCTGCTGTGCAAAGCTCTCCCTCATATCCTTCGTCGCATTGACAGAAAATTCCATGGATGCATGTTCCATGTCCGTTGCAATGTTCCTTGCACTGCATTTCAATGTACGCATTATCCAAGGCCCAGACGATAGATGGTTCCAGTGCACGATATCGACCTTGGTATTTATTATTCGTGTTACTTATTAAATTAATAATATTAGTATTAGTATTAAAGGAGTACTGACAGGCATTTTCCTCGGTCACATTTACCGTGACCTCCACACGAACAGTCGCATTCGTCTCCAATATAGACGGAAGTAATTGCCCAGCTGTCTTCCAGTTTGAACTTGGACGACTGAATCCACCGGAAGCGAGTCGACATCGACCTTGAAATTAACCATAGCAACTGCTGCTCACTGATTAAGTTTAAGTAGCACACCTACGATTCCTCGCCCAGTGAGATGGACAAATGTCTTCCTTACTTACTTACTTACATCCTCTAAGGCGCTTTAACACATACAAGCAACTATGTGAATTGCGATCGACACGGTAAATGTAAATGTAGTTTCTTTCAAGTTTCAAGTTTTCAAGTTTCTTTAGCGACAGCATGGCCTCGACCCTGCTCATTTTGCATGAATTTATCGGGTGAGATCTTTCACCACAGTCGCCCGTTTGAATGGGCGCCTCGCCATTTGAGGTCCCCGTTCACAGATTAATCGATTGTTCACCATCTCACACTACATAAAAAGTAAGTAAGATCCTACTGTATTATAGTGTGTTGCACCGTAGTCTGTTCGATAGCGAGCTTGGCTTGTACTGTAACGATTGCGAGTTGAAGCGTGATGAGCGGACCACGTGTAAAGTCACTGGACAATTTGTGCTGGCACACATCTTTCTATTTCACCAAGCAGTATACTTTGATACCGGCGTAAGCTTGGAAGTAACCGGCAAGTCTTGCGATGCACTGGCCCCATGTTCAGGACCTTGCGATTCGTCTATTGCCGGCTCAAGGGCCGAAACGCTGGAAATGAGGGTATCCTCTGCATTCCACTATGGAACACCGAAGCTCTTCTTACTTTACTATATCAATGCGCTATACAAAGGCGCTACACAAATGTCCAGGTAATGGGTAGAAATGTCATCATTACATGACTAACCTGGTATAGTAGGGAAGCTTGATGGTAACTCTGGTCCAACCGTAATAGACGTCAGAGGTGAAGACGCTCTTGGCATGGTAAATAGTACAGTCGATGTCGTTTTCCATGAGACATTCTCGCTCGACCAGTTGCCAGGTCTTCCCGAAATCCAGGGAATACTGTAGTTCGATCCCTGGAACACGGAATGTCAAAGTCAGGAACTACCGTAGTTTGACCTTTGAAACTGATAGAAAAATGATGACAAAGGCCTTCATAGAATGAGGTGAGGTGAGGCAAAATGAGGTGAGGTAAGATAAGACAAAGGTATGTGAGTAAGCTAATGTGATATGCAGTAAGGTAAGATGAGATGAGGTGAGTGAGTTAAAATAAGGAAGGATAACGTAAGGTCAAGTGAGACAAGGAAAAAATGAGATAAACAAGGTAAGGTAAGATAAGATTAAGATAAGATTAAGATAAGATTAAGGCAAGGTAAGCTAAGGTTAGGTGAGGTAAGGTGACGCAAGGTAAGCTAAGTGAGGTAGGGTAACGTAAGCTAAGGCAATCGTGACTGAGACGATGATTTGATTCCGTTGCCTAGGTAGCTCACCGTAGCAACGGCCAGTGTCGTAGCAACCCATGGAAATATAGAACTGCAGGTAGGTGAACTCGGTAACGGTTACATCCTTGGTGACTGTGTATCTCGCCTTGTCCGTACCTAAAATCATAGAGACTTGAGAAAATTACACTGGAATAAACTCCTTATTAAGCGTCTGATTAGGATCTAGGCCAAGAAATAAAGTGCTAGCATTTCACGCCTATTGCCGTGTGTTAGAATAAGCTGAAAAGAATTACTACTCTTCTCGTTAAGAATAGAAGTCATTAAGAAAAATCAGATTAAATTAGAGTAGGTTAAATTGGCTTGGATGAAATTAGATTAGACAGACTAGATTAAATCTGATTAGATGAGCTTAGTTTATGAGGTTCGGCTGTGACAGATTAGTCTAACTCCGGTTAGATTAATTTAGATTAGACGAGATAGAGTATATCCGATGACAGATCCCATTATGTTAGATAAGAAGTTAGATTAGATATCAATAATTAGTTTAGACTACATTAGCCTTCTGAAATTAGATATGATTAGATCAAATTATATCTGATCCCATCATATCAGATTAGATAAGATTAGATTAAAGGGCGCAATAATACCCGAGAAATGTAGTGCCTTAGCACTCAGTCCGCACGTGGATTGTATCTTGGCGCCAGGATACATGAGCCAATTGTCGTTGTTCGTCGTAACTAGAGCGTCCTGCATCACCATGTTCCCGTTGTCGTTTCCACCAATGTAGATCTAAATCAGTCGCAAAGATTTTATACGACTGTATGAACATGTATGTATATGTGTGTCTATGTATGTCTATGTATGTCTATGTGTGTCTATGTGTGTCTGTGTGTGTCTATGTGTGTCTATGTATGTCTATGTATGTCTATGTGTGTCCATGTGTGTCTATGTATGTCTATGTATGTTTATGTGTGTCTATGTGTGTCTGTGTATGTCTATGTGTGCCTGGCTAATTATGTAGAGCAGAGCTTTTCTGGCCTTTTTAACCAAACTGGTTCTAGACTGAGCATGAATGTGCACTTGTTGTGTAAATTTACTGTATTGTATAAGTATTGCGTTATTCTGTAATCTATTCTATCTCTCTTCTAAGCTGCAATTTCAGTATTATGTTCTAAATGACTATAGTGTTCGTTATACTTGAGCTTTTTGTTATTTCTTATGCATGTACTTGTACTTGAACTTGTGTACTTGTCTATCCATAACAACGATGCTGAGAATCACTGTCCATTCTAACATAGACTAGAATACTGTATGTTTCTAAGATGGAACATATTCCATAGTTTGTCCTTAAGTAAACAGGTTAGAAAATGCATAAAAATGCTAAATACTGAGTTGCCAACCTGGTCAACAGCCCAGTCAACCGAGTGAGTTCCGTCAACCGTCGGTTGCCACCACTGAATTCTAGTGGCGTTCGTCTGAGCCTTAAACGGCAGATGTACAACCACGTATCGCGGTTCTACTCTACTTGAGTTGTAGTCATACTGTTCCAGTAGCGTCCAGTGAATTCCAGCATCGGTCGAAAAACGCAGCAAAACCGGTTGACCTTCGACCCGACCCAGATCGACGGACGACGACGATTCGCAGCCGATTTTTATGTAGAACTGAACAATACTGAAAAAAGTGAAGAAAATTGGCGACAATGTTTCAATTGTCAATTGATCCGGCTGCGAACCGTTGACTCGCTCTATTCTTAACATAGCGTAATCTCGAAATTAATTAGAAACTTCTGTAGCGTCGGTGTCTAATGCACAAGGCGTCAACCGATGGCTCGAAAGAAGACGCTTAGTCTTGATTTTTTGTGATATATTAAATAAACGAAATGTTCAATCGCAATAGAACTTAAATCGTCACAGTTTCCAAACGCATGAATCTGTCAACGACATTTGCAACACCAACAGAGAACACGACGGACTTCTTGTACTAAATCTCTGTGCTTAGTGTACTAACAAGTAGTATCCAGTGTTTAACGACATCTTATGGCTGCCATGGCCGTTGACGTTGAAATTACCTTACCTTACCTTCATACATTGTGTAGTTACTGAACATTAGCGTCAAGTAAGCGTAGTGAGCACACACATGAAATGTTTAGTGTATTTTTAAGGTGGCGCTATAGAAGTTATTGGCACATTGGAATAGGAGAGAGTGGAAATATTAGGTTAGATTAGATTAGAATATAGGCTTACTAGAATAGCATATAATAAAGATAAGATTGTAGGCTAGGACAGAACAGATCTACGTTAGAACATAATAGAATTGGTTATAACATAATGGAAAAGCATACAATGGCATAGAACAGGCTAGAAAACAATATAATACAATAGAGTATTTAGATTAGAATAGATCGAAACTGACTGAGCATATCAGCGCTTCTTACATCGCGTGACTAAGGTCAAGGTCGGAGGTGATGAGCATTCTCTCTCCTTTCCGGTAGAAATGCATCGAATTGCCACTGAGCACATTGCCACATTTCTCCGTCCGATTGCCACCGCTTCTGATCGGCCATTTCAAGCTCTCCGTCTGGTGACTCTGGACACCTGCTGACAGACAACAAAACTACTCTCGGATGAGATTATCGCTGTAGCAACAAAATAGAATGGTGATGATGACGACGACGACGATGATGGTGGTGGTGATGATGGTGGTGGCGGTGGTGGTAGTGACGTCAATGTCGATGATTATGCTGATGCCGATGATGCTTAAGCTACTGCTGCTGCTGATTGTGATGATGATTATGATGATGATGATGATGATGATGATGATGATGATGATACGTTATTTACTTAAGTTATTTATTTAGTCATTTATTACTGAAATTCAACCGCTGTACCATCGAAGTCTTCCTTGAGGAACTTTGGGTTGACCTTAGCTGCTGTGCAAAGCTCTCCCTCATATCCTTCGTCGCATTGACAGAAAATTCCATGGATGCAAGTTCCATGTCCGTTGCAATGTTCCTTGCACTGCATTCCAATGTACACATTATCCAAGGCCCAGACGATAGATGGTTCCAGTGCACGATATCGACCTTGGTACCAGCGAAATCGAGCCTGCCTACAAGCGGAACAGAACGGGTCGGTTTCTGTAATTGGAGGCATAGCGATTCTTCGGCAACTGACGATTTCAAGTCTTAATATTTACGACTTGCACCAGTAGAGAAGAGCGGATATCACAGACTTTTTATAAGTCGTTCGCCCAATAAATAGAAGAGAAAGAGAAAGAGGAAGAGGAAGAGAAAGAGGAAGAGGAAGAGAAAAAGGAAGAGGAAGAGGAAAAGAAAAAGAAGAAGAAGAAAAAGACGACGACGAAGTTCAATTTCGAAAAAACAGTAAGTCCTGCATGATATTCATGGTTATATTTTTTAATTCACCCCCAAAATTAATTTTAAAAATAGCCTATTTGACCAGTCATAAAAATTAAAATTTTAAGCTATGTTATGATTTCAATTTCGATTTTGACTTCAAGCGGCCATCGACTGATGCCTTGTGCGTTAGTCACCGGCGCGTTAGAAGTTACTAATTACAATTACAATTTTATGGGTAAATCAGCCAGAGGGCGCTACTGATCGATAAATATCAAATTGTCCGTCTGCTCTGGCGGGAATTCGAGCCTGATCTCTGGGTTGACAGTCCAACACTACCCACTAGTCTATCGCACATCAACATCATGATTATCATCGCCACCATCACCATTGTCATCATCACTGTCTTGTATTTTTGCTTATTGTGTTTATATGCAGTGCACTGAGCATACCCGCAGACTGGAACTCCGTTAAGTGGAACGGTGATTCTTTGCCAGTAAGATGTGGTTCCCGGGTAGTAGATAGTGCTTGGAATCTCCTGGCTATCACATGGTGGAAGAGAAGTCGAGGTGCAGGGTGGAACAACCAGCCGCCAGGACTTGCCATAGTCGGTCGAATACTCAAGACGAACGGAGTGAAGGTCACTAGACTCAGAGGTACAGCCGACGTTTAACTGCCGAGAACACGAATTACTTCATCTTAATAATCTAATTATCATCCTCGTCATATAGTCATACAATCATCGTCGTTTCATCTAATCTTTGATCATCATTATCATCTTGTCATGACTGACATCATCATCGTTTGCTTCTTCATCGATGAATCTTGTCATTGTATTCGTTGCTTTCATCATCATAATCATCGTCTTCGCCGTAGTGTCTTCATCATCATCATCATCATCATCATCATCATAATCACATTGTTACTTCACTATCATCATCATCTCTGTAATTACATCACTATCATCTTTTTCAAAATCATTATAATTCTCACTTTTATCGCCATCATTACCATCTATCGCTGTCGTCATCATCATCAACATTTCGTCCTGCTCTTCTTCCTCCTTATTGTTATTATCATTATCAACTTCATCGTCATCTTATTATCATCGTTATCATCATCAACATCATCATCTTCTTCATCATCATCACCATCGTCATCCTCGTCGGCGTCTGGTTAAGGATATCGGAATGTATATCGTACATCAAACTGGATAATGGACATGTCGTTGATGCTAATGTCTCGAGTCGTGATGAAATGATCCCCTGTCGCTTCGATGAATGTCATGGCTGATATGCCAGACGTCAAAGTTTCTGACCTAGGAGAAAAAAACAAACAAAAACGCAACTGAATCTATTCTATTCCATTCCATTCTGTTCTAGTCTAGCCTAAACTATTCCATTCTAGTCTAATCCAATCTAGTCTGATATAGTCTAGTCTCTTCTAGTCTAATTTAAAACCAACCTAATCTAATCTTATCTACTCTATCTCATCTGGTGTTATTTCTGCATTTATTAACCGCCGCAATCTAATGATTGAACATTAACCGATGACGCTGAGCAATTGTCAGTGAAGGGCTTGCTCGAGGTTCCTACACAGTACTCGTGCAAGGGAGACTCGAATCCGTACTCTACGCGTTACAAGCCGAGCGCTCGAACCAATCTGCTACTGTGCCTCATAGCGTGTTCATATCTAACCTGGCCTAATTCACTCCCATACAAACCAATACTATCAACGTTAGATTAGATTAGACCAGATTAGAACAGATTAGATCAGACTGTCATCAACGTTAGACTAGATTAGATTAGATCAAAACAGATTAGATCAGATTAGATCAGATAGTTCAGCTTAGAACAGATTAGATCAGATTAGATCAGATTAGATCAGATTAAATCAGATAGTTCAGCTTAGAACAGATTAGATCAGATTAGATCAGGTAGATCAGATAGATCAGATTAGATTAGATCAGATTAGATCAGATAGATCAGATTAGATCAGATTATATCAGATTAGGTCAGATCAGATTAGAACAGATTAGATTAGATTAGATTAGATCAGATACCTCGTGTTAAAAGCACAGTACTCGTTAATTTTGCCACTGGGCCAGAATGGCCAATCGTCGTGACTGGGAGCCAGGTCAAAAGTCTCGTACAACATGTCTGGATTCATCAGCGACCCTCCGATGTGAATGTCGTCAATTGCCCATATGGACTTCATATGTCCTACAACCAGTAACGAAGAAATACTTTCACAAAAGGCGCTATACAAATGTCTGCAAAATATTTTACCATTAACTCAACATAATGATTCGCTTAATACGAAAACTGTCTAACAATGCGTATGCATAAAACCTGTAGTCTGTCAACATCATAAACTGGTTGCTGGTCATTACACCAACCGTGTAAGCATCGCAATGGAGGAAGGGACATGGCGGGGACTTAGACTTTCTGATCGTATATGTTCAATATCGAATTCCGACTGGACAACGGAATAAGATTATTGTTACGGTTTCAATTGAAGAGTCCATCGATTTGTGCATTATGATAACGGCGCTATCGAAGTCATTAGATTAGAATAACTATTTATATAACGCCTATCCAAGACCTCTTGAAGGCCTTGCTCGCTAGCCTTAAGTGATCTTACAGCTCGTAAGAATTACAAGTTCAGTTCCAAGTGTAGGAAGCGCAAACAGCCAAAAAACAGATGCGTGTAAAATAATTCTGTTACTTTACCTTACCTTACCTTACCATTAAAGTTCAATTGCTCGATGGAGATTAATATGATTTTTGCTATAGGGCAAGGTGAGGCAATTATTGCCAGTGCCTAAGGCAAGAAAGGCAAGTGGAAATCATGGCGATCTTGCCAATCTTACCTGCGTGTTCTGGTTGCCAGAATCGAAATCGAGTGGCGTTAGTCAGCGCTGGAGTTGGAAGACGAATCAAGAAGTACCTTTTTAACCAGTTTGGAAAACGTGATCAGTAATGTGTAGCCGTTTCAGAAACTCAAATCGATATTACTCTTGAATGTCATTCAGTTCTAAACTTGAAACCCATCTGTTTCAACTTGCTTACATACGCGAGCACATAAGATTTGCTACCTACTTACTCATTACTTTACTTGCTTACTTACTTCTTACGTATGTAAGAACCAGGGAGGGAGTTATACGTCTCAGTTTCATCCATTCTTAACCGCAGATCCATTTGTTCAGCTGCTCAAGGTGACCTGGTCGTTCCACTGGCCCCAACTTCCACCATGCAGCATAAAAGCTTTGCTGTGTTTGATCCATCTTACTGGGTCAGGTCGTCTAGCAACCTATGACCCATTCCCCATTCCCTTACTTTGCGTCTGATGTGCAAGCGCTTGAAAACTATTTTGCTTGATTATGGCTTTGCATTGTGTGGTTGGGAGGGCTTCTTATGAATGTCTTTAAAGAGGCGCTATATAAAAAGATGATTACATTTAATATTATAATTACGTACTGACTTGTTTGATTACTTGCTTAGTTCTTATTTACTTACTTACTTGCTTACTTAGTTGCTTATCACTTACTTAGTGCTAAGACCTCCTTTGTCTTAATACAGAAATCCTATCGCATACACTCGGCGACTCTTGACTCGAACATACTTTGGTTCGCCATCGCTGCGATAATGAACTTCGTGTAGGTACTTCCAGAGTATTCCACCGTTGATCGAGTACTGGATGAGTACTTGATGGTTCGTCGGCCAGTCGATGATCTGGTTGTGACAGCCATACTTGAAGGTGAACTGAAGGTACAGAGCCATCGAAACATCCATATCCACAGTAACCGCCATTCGAACGTTGTCCTACATATTAGCGGACATCACAGAGTAAAGCAAGCTGTCCAAAGTAATGTAACTCAATCGAACCTTATATAACATAATGTAACGTAGTTAATACATATATGTATGCATATTCAAATGTAATTCTTTAAGCTATTTAAAATTACACCATCATTTACTGGCCTTGTAAAATGCCAGGGCCTTTCCCGAGACGACTGTATCGCAGACACCAGAGACATCTCCTCCGTAGACCTCGGCCCAACGGTCCGACTGGACGCCCTCCTCGAAGTCATCCCTCAAAGTCATCGCCAGCTGAACTGATGGAACACAGAAGTCACCCATGAAGCCTCGATCACACCTGACGAACAACGTAGAAATGTAATTAGTAAATGTAATGTAAGCCATTATAATATATGCACCGTATAAATATCCATATACCTACGTAACATACATGCATGCATACATAGATACCAACATACATACATACTAATTATTATTATTATTGTTGTTGTTGTTGTTGCTGCTGCTGCTGTTGTTATATCCAGCTACCAACACGCCCAGCGGGCCCCACACCAAAATACATACATACATACGTACGTACTGAGACACAGATACATACACACATGGAACAGAGATCGAGAGATGTTGAGATGACAGGGACTTACACGCATACACCGTGATTGCACGATCCGTGTCCAGAGCACATCCAGGGGCATCCCTCTCCTAGGTAGATGTTGTCCAGTGCCCAGACGTTTCCTCTGAGAGTCACAGTCTGCTGCAGCCAGCGAAATCTGGTTGCAGGTGACCTAAAGGTATAATAAGGTTATAGTTAATGCCTAGAAGGCAGGTCTGGTCTGGTATTTTAGCCAAGATAACACACTAAGAGGCAACAAAAAACCGCTAGGGCAATTACAGATGTTGCCATAGCTGCTTTTTATTGCCTCTTAGTGTGTTACAGCATTTTGGCGAGAAGCGCTAGATCATCAGCAAAGTCCAGATCAGCGAACCGCTCCTACCTAATACATGCATCTAGGTGGCCATGCTCAAGAGGCACTCAGGTGCATGTAAGGTAAGGTAAGATAAGATAAAGAATACCATACTGCCTTACTTTACCTTAAGTCGTCTTGCCTTTCCTTGACTTGCCTTATCTTACTTTACTTACCATAACTTACCCTACATGACCTAACCTGAGCTTATCTCACTTTACCTTATCTAACCTTACCTTACAATTACAAACAAGACGGCTGTCTCTTCTAATTTATTTCTACCGTATTTCCTAAGACACAAATTAGTCTCGACTAACACAGCCCTGGCCGGGAGATACAGTGTGACCCTCGTCCAGTTGGAAAAGGTTTCCGAGATGAAATCGTTTCCCAAGTGGTAACCGCTGCAGTCCTTGACCGAAGGTGAGCAGGATTCTATGACGGGGTACCAGGTGCGTCCCATGTCAATCGAGTACTGCAGCTGAATGGTGTAGAGGGTGGAGTAGGTACCAGAACACCCCATGGCAATGTCAAACTGGAGGAAGGTCGACGATGTCACAGTGTAATCCCAGGTCTCGGCGTAACGCATCAACCCTGCAGAAAACAAGTATAGAAAACAAGTCCATGAGTAACCTCTGATCTGACGTGATCTAATCGGGTAAAATATAATCTAGTCTATTCCAGTCTCGTCTAGTCAAGTCTCAACTAGTTTAATCTAGTGTAATCTAGTCTAATCCAGTTATAATATGACCTGTCCTAACCTGACCTTACCTAATCCGACTGATCTTAGCTGATAAAAAACTAATTCCATATCTTTCCAGATGAAGTCCGCTGAGAATCGTATGCAATTTAATAAATTCTTTCTATACAAATTCCATTCTGCTATATTCTAATCTAATGTTAGAGCTTCTATGTAAGCTGGTCCGAGTCACGTGGCTTTCGTTGGGCGCTGTAGAAATCTCGGGATTACGCTTACGCTTAGATTAGATTAGAAGCAGAAAGAGTCGTAACCGTTTTTGCTGAATTCGAGGGCATTGTTTCTCGACTGGCAGGTGATCTTAGGCACTGCGTTCATCGCCATGAACCAGACGTCGTTCTGGAACGAACTGAAGTCGTCCTGGAAACCAGGAGTGGCAGATTCGTTGATGGCGATCACCACGTCGTCCACGGCCCACTCGGCCGGTCGACTGTCTACAGACAACAGGGCCACGTAATGTAATGTAATACAATGCAATGTAATGCAATCAAATGTAACGCTACGTAAGGTTGCTATGAAACTAAAGCAATGCAACGTAATGTAATATAAGGTCCAGTAGGGTAAGGTAATGTAAGGTAGCGTGTTTCTCCAACCACTTAAAATCAGAAAAACTGAACATCTTACTTGTGTTATGTTAAATTGCCGCAGGAATAAGACATCAAAGGTAAGACAATACATCAAAGAGTAAGCCGACCTGGATCGGTGAGGGGTTGCCACCATCTGAAGGCGGTCGAGTTGGTCCTGGCCGCTTGAGGTAAAGTGATGATGACCACCTGGGGTTGTTCGCTAAGTACAAAGGGGTCGAGGATGCGGAGAATGTGCCAAGCGATGCCGTTGTTTGTTGTGTAGTCAACCACGACGCCCTCTTTACGGTTCACGGGTTTCCTGCAGTGAAGCTGGTTCTCCTTGTTGCCTATACGGATCTTAAACTGAAGGATCCTGAAAGACGAGGGTTCTCGAGAATTTAGGAAATCATTCGTAAGATTATAAAAAGAAATTTATTGCAAATTTTAGTCAATTTTATTCACATGAATATTAGATCATGGTAAAAGTAAATTCTGTACAAATTTTAAACAAGCTTATTCATACGATTATAAGATAAGGAGAGTAGATTTAGACGAAAAGGATATTTCTCACGAATTGTAAATAATTTCATTTATCTTATTATGCTACATTATATCACGTTCCATTGCATGCATTACAATACATTACTTAAATTACATGACAAATTACACTACAATAAAATTACATTACATTGTACGTCATATTAAAAGAGTAAAAAGCCGTTAATATAATTCATTACATTATAGCAAAGGATTAAAAAAATTTTCACAAGTTTTAACAAAATTCAATCATGCTATAAAAATAAAATTTCTCCTCAAACATTAGACAATCTCAATTATAAGTAATAATTAAAAATAAAAATGAATAAATCTATGTAACGGATAGACCTATCGCAGCTTCATTAATTATAAAAAAGAAGAGGAAATTTATTTCTCGCAAAAATTAAACAATTTCAATTTTAGTAAACTTACAAATAAAAATTAATACCGCAAAACGTCGCAGCCTACTTGATAAGCGTCGTGTCAACTGGAACTGTTCGTGCCTGGCGAGTCCCTGGACCGTCAAAGTAGAGGGAGTTTCCGCTGGCGATGACTCCGCAGCCCAAACCCAGGTTCCCTCCGAGGATCCTCTCCCAAAGACCACTTGGGCGATTGCTATCTTCGAAGCGATCTATCATTCCACGCGGAATCGTCTCGCTGCTCCAGCAGCCAATTCCTTCAATTTCAGAAACATTTCTAAGTTCAAAGAACGACGATTAAGGGTGCCCTGTCTTCGGCCAGGCCTCGCAAGTAAGGCAGGGTAAAGTAGGTAAGGTCTAGTAAAGTGGGCTAAGGTAACTGATAAGGCAAAATGAGGTAAGGCAAGGCAAGGTAAGGGATAAGGTCAGAAATAAGAAATTGTGATTATATATATATATATATATATATAGAAATTCTTCTGAATGAACAAACGAACGAACGCACGAACGAATGAACGAGGGGACGAATGAACCAATAAAGTACATACTCATGAACCCAGGATAAAGTAGTGTAAGGTAAGGTAAGATATGGTAAAGTACTGTAAGATACCTGATAAAGCAAAATGAGGTAAGGCAAGGCAAAGTAAAGGAAAAGGTAAGAAATAAGAAATTGTGATATATATATATATATATATATATATATAAATTCCTCTGAATGAATAAACGAACGAATGAAGTACATACCCACAAACCCCGGATCGCACTTGCAAGTTCCGGAGACGCAGAGTCCGTGGCCGTTGCACGTTTCTGGACATGGAGGCCCTATGTAAACATCGTCGATGGCAAAACTCGAGACTGGATCACCCCTCTGCCACCAACGGAAATTGGTACGCCTGGAAGGGAAGATCTAATCTAATAACTTCTATAGCGCCGTTATCGTAATATAAGACATCAACTGATGGTCGCTTAAGAAGGAATGATGAGGGTTATATATCAGCCAAATTATAAAGAACGACATCATCATTATAACGTAATGTAAAAATGGAAATAGACGACAATGATAGGAGCAACAAGTTTCTTGTAAACAGTGTTATATAAATGTTTGTTTACATTTCCTACCTGTGTAGATCACAAATCCTGTGATCACATTTTCTTTGATCATGATTCCTAACATTACACATGACAGTACATTTCATAATATTACATTTCTAATGTTACATTTTAGTAATGACATTTCGTGTAATCGCATTTAATTATAGTTACATTTATTTCATTATATTTCGCTTCATAAGCTGGACTTCCTTTCATTACATTTCCTAGCATTACAATCTGCGTCTATGATCATCCCTTCCTTACTTTGCAGTGATTTGGTTATCGAGAGGTAAAACGACTGTTCTCCATTCTCCGTAGGAACCAGGAAAATAGATGCTTCCGTCTGTATAAGAGTCAACGCATTGGTTGTCGACATAACATGGTTTCTCGACGAGAGACCAAGTTCTTCCTGCATCGTGACTGAACTGAAGTAGGACAGGGTTTTGGTAGGAGAAGGCCCGACTGCAACCGACGTTTATCTACAATACAATAGCAGCTATTAGTCTATTGTTTCATTATGAGTGTGTATTTATGTATGTAAGCATGTGTATCTATATATGTGTATGTGTATCCATATATGTGTATGTGTATGTATTTACATATGTCTGTATGTACGGACGGACGGACGGATGGACGGACGTGCGGACATGTGTTTCCTGAGTCGTCCCTCATACATCTCCTCTGCCTTTAGGGTCAAAAGTGGAGGCAAAAGCCAGGAGGCAATGCTCAACATTTTCAAGAGAGGCCATTGCCTCTTAGCTCCTGTGCCAACGCTTTTACGCATACATACATACATGCATACATACATACATACAAACAAACATACATACATACATATATACATACATACCTACATACATACATGCATACATACATACATACAAACAAACATACATACATACCTACATATATACATGCATGCATACATAAATAAATAAACATACCCGAAACTGTAAGATGTCGTGTGGATTTAAGTCCAGGTCTTTGGTAGTCGCAAACTTATCATTCGGCTGAGCCATAAACATCAGAGTGTTGTCGTTGGAGCCACAGAACGGAGCCAACATGGCATCAGTCACAGTCAACCACAGAGCCAGCGGATCATCAACCTGTGGCTGATCACTCAACTGGAAGAAAGACAACAGGCTGATCATACAATAGCCTGATCATCAACGGAAAACACAAAATGCTCATCATTCACCTGAAAGCATAAGAAGTTGACAGTTCAACTTACCTTACCTTACTTGATCCCAACTTACCTTAGCTTACTTTAGCTATCCTTGTATACATTAGCTTGACTAACTTTATCTTACCTTACCATACTTTACCTGACCTCACGTTACCTTAGCTCACTTTAGCATACTCTATCTTACCTCAACTTACCTCACATAACCTCAACTTAAGTTACCTTAGCTTACCTACCATATCAAATTACCTTACTTCGTCTTACTCTTTGTGTAAAGAACCAGAACCCTTAGAGACACCTGTAGGCTTTTGTAGTAGAAATCGTCTTCGAGGTGTTTCATATTTTCGTATCTGGAGACGACGATTTCGTCGACGGCCCACTGATCGAGTTCTGGTCCTGAGTGCTGCGGCTGCCACCAGCGAAACCGAGTGCTCGGCCTCTGAGCCTCCGACGGTAGGTCCACGTGTACAAGGCTGGACAGGAAATGACCAATAGGTAAGCTAAGTTAAGATACGGTGAGATGAGGTAAGCTATTGAACAGATAAGGTAAGGAAAGGTCAGGTAAGATATTCTACGGCACCGTCAGGTAAGGTACGGTCAGATGAGGTAAGGTACCGTAAGGTGAGGTAAGGTAAGGTATGGTGAGGTAATACAAGATAAGGCACATTAAGCAAAGTAAAATGATGGAAAGTAAGGTAAGGTAAAGTCAGGTAAGGTACGGTTAGGCGAGGTAAGGCAGCGTAAGGTGAGGTAAGGCATGGTGAGATAAAGTAATTGAAAGTAAGGTAATGTAAGGTAAGCTAAAGTAAGGTAAGGAATGGAAAGTAAGATAAATTTTAAGAATTACATCATGTGCTTCACCACATCTGCCTCATCTCACCTCACCTTACTTTAACTAACTCACATAAGCTTACCTTTCCTTGCCTTATCTAACCTGTCATACATTATCTTCCATTACCTGACCTTGCCTTACATTTCTTTCCATTGCCTTCCCTTACCTTACCTTGCCTTACCTCACCAAAACTCGTCTTGTTTTGCCTTATCTGACCTCAAATCATCTTCATTTGATTCATTCACTTGATTCATTCAATCATTTATTCAGAGCATTTTTGTAATCTTGCCTTCCCTACCTTGCCTTCCCTAACCTTGCCTTCCTTACCTTGTCTTCCTTACCTTGTCTCACCTTGCTGCACCCAGAATATGAATAAGCGAACCATGCCGGCAGCGGGAACGTAACTCTTGTGGAACTCACCCGGGAGTGGCATAGTCGGTGCCATGCAGTTCCTTCAAGAGATGCCAGGTGATGCCACCATTGACGCTGTACTGCAGCAGAAGATTCTCCTGTCTGCGGTCGACACCAAAGCAGTGACCACCGCCTCGACCACCCAGCTGGACATAGAACTGAACAAAGTCTGAGTCAGATGTGTCCAAGTCCTTCGTGACTCCCCTACGCACGCTGTCCTGAAAACAAAATCAAGTACTCAGACCTCAAGTAAAAGTACAAGCAACTGGTACTAAGTATGTCCTTTTTAATTATCGGATAATTTATTTTTGCGCCTTTTTAAAATCTTTCAAAAGCGCTGGATCATGGTTGTCCAACAACTTTTATAAGTCTTTGTGTACCAAGTACAAGTGCTTGAAAACTACCCCAGTACTGCTCGAGTACAGTCTTCAAGCCTTACCATATTACTGATTTACCTGAACATGATCGTCTTACTTTAAAAAATACATTTAAGTCATTATTACTGACTTACCTCAACAGTTGCGAGTTACCTCAGTATTATTTCATTATTATTGACTTACCTTAATAATGGTGAGTAACCACGGTTTACCAACTATCCTCAGTATTGTTGAATTGCTTTCATAGAATTACATTACTGTTACCTTCGAGAAGTAGAGCGATTCCCCTGACAGAATGGTTCCACATCCCTGGTTGGCACCAACCAATTCTCCGCCAATGACCTCAGACCAGTCCACTGGAAGTTTCGACATCAAGGAAAAGTCGGTTCGCATTCCCTTCTCCAGCGCAACAGTTGGCACACAAGTGGAACTGCTGTAACCTGCATCGCACCTGCAAAATGGCAATTGCATCTACTCAGGTGGGATGATTACGGATAGGTGCAAGTTCTCCAACATTACAAACACATCTTTGCCCACAGTACCTTTGTGAGGTTCTCAAAGAAGCTATTTAAATAGCCAGATATATATATTTACATACATACATACTTACATGCATACATACCTGCACAAACACATCCGATTTCTAGCCACGTACAGACTTACTTGCTTAGTACTTAGTCCTTCCTGTGAAGGTCTACACATCGGGCAGACTAAAGTCATGAATATCATCATCGTTGTCGTCGTCGTCTTAGTGGGAATGACTGATCTCCATTCTTTCTGTCGTTCGTCAAGCCCAGTGCTTTTCTTAAGTTTATTTCGTGTTTTACTAATACAGCCGACCATGGAAAACCCAGAAAATGGAAAAACCCACAGGCATTGGCCGTTGACGCAAAGTCCGTGTCCGTGGCAGAGATCAGGACACTGTTGCCCGACGTATAGACTTCCAAGGGCCCAGTTACTTGACGCCGACCACTTCTCCTGTCGCAGCCGAAACCGTGTCGAACTTGACCTGGAAAAGAACAGCAACTGCAAGCCAACGAACTCACATAGCTTCCAGTCTTATCCCATCAAATCTAATCTTAGAAGTTCTATTGCGCCATTATACTACCGTAATTGTAATTGTATTTACAAATTTGTATAGCGCCTCTTCAACAGTAACATCTCAGAGGCGCTCTCGACCTAACAGCTCAAATCGTGATCAAACAAAATGATTCACAGGCGCTTGCGGAAAATATGCATAGAAAGGACAAAAAGCTCATGTCGTGGGTTGCTAGGCACCCTACTCCAAAAAGATGGACCAACTACAGCGAAGCTTCTATGCTGCACCGTGGAATTTTGTGCCGGGGGACTCAGCAGTGCGAAAAGACAAGCGTTATATAAATTTCAATTACAACGCAACATACTACTGTATGTGGAAGGTAAAAAATAAGAAGCTACCACAGTCAAGGAGGTCATGCAACAAACTACCACTTGGAAGCTAACACTGAACATCCGAGTGACCGGAGTGAGGCGCCCAACAACTCAACCTACCAGATGGAAGGTACGCCTAAGCATTCTGCAAGCTACCCCTCTGAAAGTGTTCATACAACAGGCTACCATAGCATTCTGCAAGCTACCCCTCTGAAAGTGTTCATACAACAGGCTACCATTTCGACAACTACACCACTGAAGGTGGTGGTAACAAGCAACGTACCACGTTGAAGGTGGCAATGGAACAGCCACTCTTTTCCAGTCCAAGAACTCGGAAACGTAGTAGACAGTAGCCGGGCGGTATTCCTTACAGGTGGTGGGCGGCCAACAGCCCTTGTCCACCAGATCCCACGTCATACCATGGTCGGTGGAGAATTCCAGATACAGGGCACCCTCGCGGCTAGGCTCCGAAGGTAGTTTGCAGTTCATATCGAGTTCGAACTGGATGACGTACGAAGGTCCGATGTGCATCATATTCGTTATCAGGTATCTTGAATCGCCCTCGTCATAAATCCCAGTAAAGCTGAAGAAATGAAGAAGTATTAAGTGTGATGAACGTGATGATGATGATGATGATGATGATAACTATCTAATGATGGCGATAATGTGACGACAATGATAATGATAATATCAATAATATAATAAAATAAATAATAATAATAGTTCATCCTCGAACATTTTCGACAGCTTCCAACGGTTCAACGCGATCACGTTCCCGGGAAACATTCGAGGAGCCTGACATTTGAAGATTTGTCATTCCAGGACTACATGCAATCTCCCTTGCATAGCATAGTTTTTCTACACTAGCTGAATTTTATTCTTTGAGTTTAAAAAAATAACAAAATATTATTGCAAGAATCTATTCTCGAAAGAGATTATTTCTTCATCTGGTTAAAAATATAATAAAAACAATAGCAACAACAAAATATTTAAATTAAAGAATTGCCTGAGCGCATTGGTTCGGCCACAGTAGGTTTTGTGGATTCCGAGATGTACATCGAGCGACTGTCTCGTGTCGTTTTCATTGGAGAAGTCGAGATAGATCGTGTTGTAGATGCTGTTGGTGATCGATACGTCATCTAGTGCCCAAACGTCGAACCCGTACCCAGAATGCACCGGTTGCCACCACCGGAAGTTGCACAGCGACTGTTGCGCTTCTGACGGAAGTGCAAACGATACGATGCTAAAGGAAAGAAAAAATGAAATCGAATGGGTAAGAAAAGCAGGGCGGTAAATGAATGCTAGTCATCAGAGGAGTGGTCCTGTGGTTGGATGGTTCGGCTGAACAGCACACATGATAACAGCTTTGCACTAAACGATTAATCTAATCTAAGCTGGTATAATCTAATCTAAAAGTCTGTTCTAGTCTAGTCTAAAGTAATATCAAGTCTAGTCTAATTTAGTCTGGTCTAGTTTATTCTAGACTATTCCAAACTAAAGTCACCAAGTCTAGTTTAAGCTAGTCTAGTCTAATCTAAATTAATGTCATCTAGTCTAGTCTACCATAGTCTACTGTAGTCTAGTCAAATCAAATCTAATCTAATCCAAATACGTGTGTTGCTCTGTTACACATCTAATCAAATCACATGGCAGGCCATCTTTCGGGATTAATTTGAAAATTGAAACAACAGCAGTTGAACCATGAATAACGATTGCGGGGGAAAATGTGATCAGGAAAAAGCTCTCTTGTTCTGCTGGTGCTACAGAAATGAGATTTTGTTCTTCGGAGTCACTCACACAGGTTGTCGATACTCGTTGATGGAGAACTGCTTCAGAATGTACCACGTGATTCCTCCATCGCAGGTAAACTGGAGCAAGACTTCCTCCACTGGATCAGTCACTGCTGGACACTTTCCAACATCTGATCCACTTCCTACTCTTATGCTGAACTGTATGTAACTGAAATTTCAAAAGGTAAACAAATATTTCTGTAAATAAACCTTTACTGTAAACATACCCAGTTATAAACAAAATTAAAAACTGGCCTATTTCACGCAAAGCATCTATGCGGCTGTTCGGCAAAATGTCCTATCTGGGAAAAATTCCGTATTCTTCCTCGCAAGGCTACAGCCTTTTCTGTTCTCATTATTATTCGCTAGATAACGCCGTCTAAAAGCATCTTGTTCGACAAAAATGTCCCTTTTGGAAACATTTCGTATTCCCCCTAGTAAGGCTACAACCTTTTCTCATTATTATTCGTTACATAAAGCTGTCTAAATGTACTAAATGGACCACGGGCCACGCGTCTAAGGCTATTATTATATGGATTGCAAAACCAATATGACATTTTCATGCCTTTTGAGCGGAATGACCTCCCTATACAATTGTGCCTTTTGCAAGGTTTTTTTTGCTTCTAGAAACCGTTCTTTTCCACCTGGGACAAGAGCCAGGCAAAGGCCAATGCCACGAATGGTTTGGCCATGACCAAGCACCAAGCAATACGAGTGGATGCTATGTGGATTGTTTGATTCATTGATTGGCTGACTGAATGATTCAGTGATTGATCATTTGATTCATTTATTGATTGATCGGATAAATCAGGTCAGTTATTTATTTATTGATATTTGAATAATCGAGTGATTCATCGATCAACTGATTTGTGAGTCGATCGAGCGATCCATCGATCAATTGGTCTGCTAAGAACTTACCCTGCCTGCGTGGTATTCAAATCCACCGTCTGCAACATCCTCACCCCGTCCTTGTGGAAGACAATGGCCTTTCCACTGGCCACCACTCCACAGTCGTAGGCAAGCGATCCACCTTTGATCACCGAAAAACCACCACCGGCTGAAGAGACAGCCTCGTGCGAGGACAGGATCATCTCGGGCAGATGGCCTTGGGCGGTCTCGCAGTGCTGTCCTCGATATCCGAAATCACACCTGAAATTGCAGGCCATATTGCATAAAACAGCAGCAACAACAACAACAACTACTACTACTAGTAGTACTCCATGACTACTAACAATAAGAAATTACTCTCTAGTATTATATTGAAACTACTACGCATTTCCTACTAAATGTTATCTGCCAATAAAGTAAAGTAAAGTAAGGTGAAATAAGGTAGGATAACATAATGTAAGATAAGATGAGATGAGATGGGGTCAGGAGAGGTTACATGAGGAGAGGGAAGGGCAGATAAGGCGAGTCGAGAAGAGGTAAGGTATGGGGAGGTTAGGAGAGGTGAGATGAGGGAAGGGAAAGTGAGGGGACGTGAGATGAGTCGAGATAATGGGACGGAAGGGAGTGGATGAGAGAAGGTATGGTAAAACCGCTTATTTAAGAATCAAATAAGGTAATGTAATACGAAGAAGATACTCCAGTAGTTATTTAGATATGAACGGTCTTCAAAGGCAAGTATGTATGGTGAGTCAAACTGTAAAGTAACTCGTAAAACTCTTTAGATATATTATTGGTATTGCGTAAGGTAATCGCTAGTTTACTACATCCCTCTATCAAGATCAATTCGCAGATCCGCTGGCTCTGTGGTTGACTGTGACTGATGCCATGTTGGCTCCGTTCTGTGGCTCCAACGACAACACTCTGATGTTTATGGCTCAGCCGAATGATAAGTTTGCGACTACCAAAGACCTGGACTTAAATCCACACGACGTCTTACGGCTTCGGGTACGTTTATTTGCGTGCCTGTGTGTGTTTAGGTACATGTATGTATGTATGTATATATGTATGTATGTATGTATGTATGTATGTATTCATGCATGTATGTATGTATGTATGAACTGTATATTAAGGATCTATTGGTTGAAAAGCAAATGTGAGAAGAGCCTTTGAGCAAGCATATTATGATTGTAATTGTACTTATGTAGCGCTAATTCTTCATCAGAGGCGCTCACAAAATGTTCACAGCTGATCTGACGTTCTCTATATATTGTTGCATTTGCTTAAAATATTTTTAAAAACGTATTTTATGTTAAGTTAAATTTCCGATTGGCAATCAATACTTACACACAAGAATTCACCTGACACTGGCCATGCCCGTTACACCCACCAGCACACTGTCCTATGAAAACTAAAATGAAAACGAAACTAAACATTAAAAGCAAAACGAAACCGAAACCAAAACTAATGTGAAATTGAAACCAAAATTTGAATGAAATCGAAGGAAACAATTAATGACAACAGAACTGAAAGCACAAAGAAAGTAAAGAAAGTTAAACCAACAAATTTAGCATAATTGCAGTAGGCTAAACACTAGTGATAACATCAGAGTTAGTGTTAGAATTAGTGATAGCATTAGTGATAGTAGTTGCATTGTATCGGTATAGGTTTAGGTATCGGTATAGGTATCAGTATCAGTATCTGTATTAGTAATTAGTATTTGCATTAGTATTTGTATTAGTATTTGTAGTAGTTCCATGTATTAATATTTGTATTATTATTTGCATTAGTATTAGTATTAGTATCAGTATTAGTATTGGTATTAGTGATAGAAACGAATGATTAAAACTCTTATATGGAGCATGGTGCTGTATGGATCTGAAACATGGACTTGAGAAAGGAGAACATCAAGAGATTGGAGTCCTTCGAAATGTGGATTTGGTGCAGGATGGAAAAAGTTAGTTGGATGGAGCACATAACAAATGAGGAGGTGCTGAAAAGAGTTGAGGAAGAAAGATCCTTGATAGCTACAATAAAGAGTCGACAACGAAAATGGATTGGTCACATACAGAGAGGGGACTCACTTGAGAACCGTAATTGAGGGCAGATTGGAGGGGAAGAGGACAAGAGGAAGACCCAGACAGATGCTGCTGGATTGGATGTCGACAGACGGATACAACAGATTGAAAGAAGCCCAGCACCGAGAGGAGTGGCGTCATTGGAAGTTTGAACCTACCTGAGGGCAGAGAACCAAAAGATTAGTGATAGTATTAGCATTATTACTAGTATTAGTATTAGTACTAGTACTAGTGTTAGTATTACTATTGGTATTAGTATAAGAATTAATATCAGAGTAATACTAGTGTTAGTATTGGAATTAGTATTTTTCCGTGGTGTTTACCATTGTCGACAGCCCAGACAAATTTGCCCTTGTTGAGTTGCCTCCATCGAAAACGAGTCGTTGGACTCAGAGCGTGGATCGGCAAAGGATGAGTCACCCTTTGCCAGCTACAGATCAACACAATCACCCAAATCATGATCATGTGATAGCATGATCACGATGATTATTTATGTTCATTTTATTTATTTATTTGTTGCACTTATAGCGTGCTCAAAGTAAGTAAATCTGAGGTGCAAGACAAGTATGCGCGAACAACTTGTCCAGGGTCGTTACACGGAATCCGCTCAGCGGGCCCAAATCCTCAAACAATTTTAACAGTCTTGTCTTTGTCATCATCATAATCACCAAAAACAACATCTCCATCATCGACACACCATATTATTTTCTGATTAAATTTGCATGCATGATGATTCTAGTTAAGTCTTCATCTTCATGGTGCCTTGGAATTGGAATCACCTTTCGAACTCGTATCCTCGATAGACGGTGGTCAGTGGGTTGATTGTTCCGCGACATTTGCCCGTCAAACACGGTTCGTACAGAGGAAACCAGTTCAGTCCATGATTCGTCGAAACCTCGAGAATTACACTGGAAGCATACACGTCAAGTAATTAGCAATTAGTAACTAATACAGGAAATTTTACACATCTAAAGGAGTAATGCGGTGCACTCTGTGTAATTAGGTGTTAACCTATGTGTTTAATGCGGTGTGACGTGGGGTAATGCGGTGTAAATTGTGTAATGAGGTTTTATATGTGGCATGCGGTGTATTATTGTGGGACACAGTAGCCGATTGGTTAGAGCGCTCGGCTTGTAACGCGGACAGTAGAGGTTTGAGCCTCCGCTTAGACGGTTACTGTGTAGGGACCTTGAGTCCTTCATTCACAATTGCTCGGCGCCATCGATTGATACTTAAGCATTAGATAGTGATGCTTACTAAATGCAGAAATAATCATATTGTGTGTCTTATGGTGTAAAAGCGTAATGTAAGAACTTTCAAGAGAACCGTTTTTGTGGTCGGCAGCTTTTGTGCTTTTATGCGAACCTGAATAGGCTTTCTTCGGCATACGAAAGGGGTTAGATTAGTCTAGACTAGACTAGATTGGATTGGATTTGATTAGATTAGCGGATTAATGTGCGACATTCCCCAGTGGTGTACCTCACGTTCTCGGAGCCTTCGATGCCGCAGTTCATTGTGAGACCGAATTGTATGAACATCTCCGGATGACTTGGGGCAATGCTGAAAATCTGGATGAGATCGACGGCCCAGACGTCCCATTCGTGACCTCCGTGAGTCTTCTGAGTCCAGCAGATCCGCGAACTGCTTCCTCTTCCACCAGGTCCAATCGGAACCAGGACGGTCCTTGGTTCCTGAAGAAAGGTTAACAAGGTCAAGTCAGCGGCATAAAGAAGCTGTCTGTGTGTCTGATTGTGTGTTTGTGTGTTTGTCTATCTATCTGTCTGTAAATGAGTACCGACGCTCTCTGTGTTTCGTGACTGTCAAATCTAGACATTTAACAAATTCAATTGCTGCAAGTTCTGAATCACCAAGAACTTTCTAGATGGATTTGAATAAGTTATTACATAGAGAGAGGTTAAAATAATATCCTCTTCTTGGCTAACCAAGCCGAAAGATCCTTCGACTTTGGAACCAAGCTACTGAGGAGCTTCCATGGCATAGAAGTATGTAAACAATTCTGTTACATTTATTATTTTTACGCTTCTGAAGAGTTTCTATAGAGATGTGTAAACAAGTGTATTACCTTTATCTTTATTACGATGACGATGATGATGAAGATGACAGTGACTGACGACGACGACGATATGATAATGATACTCATAAGGCCTACTAGCATCAGGCACGCTGAGAACAACAAAACATCCCGATATCATCATCAGTAGCACTTCAGTCTGACTTGAGCTTACCTTGAATCCCTTGTTCTCCAAAGTGGACAGTGACTCCGAGTGACCGAAATCATCTTCGACATAAAGAAAGACCCGACTTTTTCTCGGAGGCGACACAGAAATCGAACACTTTTTGCTCCCTGAATGAACAGACAAGAACGATTTTCTGAGGAGACGACAGAGACGCTCAAATGGAATAGGCAACGACATTTCATCCAAATACACAGGAAAGTTTTTCAGGGTCTGATCTCTTATCAGATCCTGAAAATATTCCATTCAACGTTTCTATCTAAATATGAAAGCATTATTGAAACATACAATAGATTAATTAATAATTGAATGAATAAACGCGTAAACAAATGAGCGAATGAACGAATGAACAAAAAATGAATGATTTATTGTTCACTGACTGCTGACTGACTGACTTACTTATTGATTGACTGATTGACAATCAAGGCTTTAGAAGCTGTTATAAGCTGTTATTAAATCACTAATATAATATCCTCCTCCTCCCAAAATATTCACATCAAAACCCAGAGCTTACTCTTAAGTTGTTAGGAGAAAACCTTCATACCGAAAAGGAACTTGAACCCCAGTGACCCCGCTTGGCGGAGGTCAAGGGGCGGAGTGCAGAGTCGTCGGGTCTTATCCCTCTTGTAGAACACCGCACTCATCTTGTAATGGAGGTCACTGCATCTCTGACCAAGCTCTCCCCCATCAGTAATCCACCTGATTTACAAACAATTATACAATGTAAGTATTTGGCTGATGTAATGTAACCTAGCGTTCTAAGAGTGGCATTATTCAAAGCTCAACAGGAGTCCAGACTATAAATAAAAATATGACAACAGCATCATAATAAACATACAAATATAATAATAATAATAATAATAATAATAATAATAATAATAATAATGTTAATAATACCGGCATTAATAAAACTGGTATTAATACTTATAATAATAATAACAAATATAGTGCTTTCAAATCCTCAAATATAATGTTTTCAATTTCTTCTTTGAATAAATATAACAGTAATAATAACAGACTAACAGTAATAAAATAAAAATGATAGTGCTTTGTCAAGAAACTATATAAATGTGTCGTTACATTACATTTACCATAATGGATCTTCGCTGGGTTTTCAGTATCATATGCACTTCACCGCAGTTCTCTGCAGAGCGTAGTGATCTGGTTGATCCTCCGTCCCGTCATTCCACAACACAACGCGGTAAATGTAAAAGTACATGTTTTTTATTGCGACCCTATGGCCTCGACTCATGCTCATTTTTCAATGACTTAATCGAGTGAGATCCTTCACCACCGCTGCCCATTTGAATGGGCGCCACGCCAGTTAAGGTCCCCGGTTACGGACCAGGTGCTAGCCCGAGATTCAAATCTCTGAAATAAGCCACGACCGGGACGTGAACCTGCACCCTCATGCTCAGAGACGCCTAGACGTACGCGTGTAGCTTACAAGACCAATAACGTCGTCATAGTCCGCTCATCATTCTGGAACAGGTTGCCATGCAACATGTGGCTGAATTTTTCTGCTCTGTCTCTGTTTCGACAGAGGTTTAAGACCATTCTGCTTCATCGTGGCCTTGTATTGTCAAGTTTGGAGCATCTCTGGCTAGTTTTCGTAAAAAGGCGCTACAGAAATGTGCCGTTACGTTCACAATTGCCGGAAAGATGACTGACCCAGTAGACAATCCGTAGTCGAATGTTTCTTCAAAAACTGGCTTCAAGTTCTCGACCCCCAAGTTCAGATCTCGCGTTGTGATGTAGTTGTAAACCTGTTGCTCTTCGTTGCCAAAGAAAATGGCGTTGTTGTCTGACAAGCACTTGTGCTGCACATAAGAAGACAACAGAGACAACGTATAAAGGTATGTTTCTTTTCACTTAGGCGTTTATGGATTCGAATCTTCGTGCATCTAGCGATGTAATTTACAACAGAACCATGCAAGACAACGATGCCAAATTGTATGTATCTGTATGCATATATGTACTTATGTATATATGTATGTATGTACTTATGTATGTATGTATGTATGTATGTAAGTATGTATGAATGTATGTGTGTATGTATGTATATATGCATGTATGTGTGTACATGTATGCATATGTGTGTATATAGTAGTAGTAGTAGTGGTAGTAGTAGTAGTAGTGGTAGTGGTAGTAGTGGTAGTGGTAGTAGTGGTAGTGGTAGTGGTAGTAGTGGTAGTGGTAGTAGTAGTAGTAGTAGTAGAACCAGAAATTCAACTGCATCATATGGCAGCAATGGCCGTTGACGTCTGTACAAAGGTTCTTTTTGAAAACCGTTCTGTTTTTAAACAGTTTGGCCTAAACAGCAATAAAGTCACCAATAAACAAACCATTAAACTTTCAGCTTTATTGCATCAGATATAAATGTATAAATTAATTCACAGTAAAAGTGTTGAGTCACAGAATCACAGCAGTGCACTAGTGTAGAGCGATCATACAGGGAAAGCAGTAGTAATGTTTGACCAATGAAAATAAGTGTAGAGCCATAGAACTTTGCGTTTATTACAGCAGCTATTAAGGGTGTATTTACAGACTTGGGAATCAGCACACGCCTACTTTCATCAGCCAATCACCGAGACAGCATTGCGCAATCTAACCCCACCCAACCCTTCTGCAATTTTCACACCCAACCCCCACAGCCAATCAAGCGTCTCCGCTTAGTCTTAAGTGTTGGCCAATAATTTACACACAGCAATTAGCAAATTGTAGTAACTGAACCGTTAACCAACTTTAGCCAATACACAACATATACTATTTGTAAAAGCAGGGTTATTTACACTAATAAGCCAGGTACTATAGGCCTACACTACTGATAACAAAAGAACAAATTCATCCACAAATCCTACCCTGATTTCCTTCTTCCCCTTATCCTTCTTTCCGCTCCAATTCCAAACACCATCCACCGTAGCCGTCTGACTGTGCGCCTGTCTGACCGTTGGATCTTGACCTGGATCTTGATTATTACAAACCTTCTGCCCATCGATTTTGTTATTACTGAGCGACTGTGAATAAGCTGCTTTCGGCCATTTAGCTTTCGTTGGGCGCTGTAGAAATCTCGAGCTTACGATTACGATTACGAAACCACAATATATGTATGTTGTTGCATGCTGGAAAGCGATTAGGCTCGTCGAGGTATAGGCCGAACCAGCATACAACGTTCTCGAATCCAAAACGGCAATAACAACTTCCACTCAACGAACTTTCTCCAACACGACAATCTCTGACCCATAACTCTTTCTCACCGCAATCTCTCTCAAGAACTTTCCACTCACTCTTTTATACATTCTCCTCTCCCGACGAGACGACCACTCCTCTAAACACTCCCTCAAACACTCCTTCAACCACTCCTTTCAACACAAGTGCATGCGCACGTGTTCCTAACCGAATGTTACATGGGCACGTGTCACCTTCTGACCTAACCCAACCTGCCTTCCGCACGTGCCCTTGTAACAATGTAAGTATGACAAACACACATATATACATTCAATGTATGCATTATGTATGTATGTATGTATATATGTATGTATATATGCATGTATGTATATATGTATGTATGTATATATGTATGTATGTATGTATTGTAATTAACACATCTTAAAACCCTACAGACATGATAATTGCCTTACCTTACCTCATCTTGCGTCGGCCTATTAAAGCTTTACCTTATCCAATGTAAAACAGTTGCATACGCACAAGTTCATCAAAAATGGAAAAAGATTTGTAAATTCCTGAATTTGCACGATAAAAAATTATGAACAGATATGAGCAAAACTGTCTTACATTACGTCACATCACAATAATGACGTCTCGTTACATTGCATTACACTATCTTTACAAATTACACCAAGGAGTCATGGAGTGGACTAAACCAAAAGTAGTGCATCGTATGAACCGCTGAACTCACTTGTATCCATCCGCCTGGGAAAAACAACCAGTTAGACGGATCGACTGGATCGAAGTTTTCCACGAGGATCGAAGGCGGATCAGCAGCGTTCGTGACGAGAACGTCGTCCATGGCCCAGCAACCGTCGAAGAATCCAGATGCCACTCCTTCGTTCGCCGGTTCCGTCCATCGAAGACAAATATCATCCTGGCGTGCTGATTTCGGCAAATGGACCAGATATATCTCGGTGCCTGCTTGCTCTGGCACTCTGTCAAATCGACTTACGAAATTGAATTCATCTACGTGATGAATTTCAATCTTCTCTAATCTGATCTGATCAAATCTAATCTAATCTAGTCTAGTGTCTTCTAGCGTTGTCTATCTAGTCTTGTCTGCTTTGTTTAATCTGATCTAACCTTGTCTTACTTACCTTACCTTACCTTACTACACTCACCTTACTACACTCACTTTACTTTACCTTACTTTACTTTAGGCTACCTTACTGCATCTTACCTTACCTTGCCTTACATATTTATGTTTCAGCCGAAAGAGTTTTCAGCCGAGCAGGACGTTGCCTACGACGACTAGCGCTGATAGAGATGTGCAGTAAATGAGCGAATACTTTTCTTTACATTACACCAAGGGATATCTATTAGCATACTTTTCTTTACACCACACCAAGGGATAACAATTAGCATATTTTTCTTTACATTACGCCGAGGGATAACAATTAGCATAATCTTCTTTACATTATACCCAGGGATATCTATTAGCATACTTGATAGAGTCAGACTGACCTGATCTGTTCAATGGTGGTCCAGTTGGTGCAGCCATTTTCTCCGACATCAAGTGCTATTTCATTTCCACTCCCTGAAGCATTGCAGCTTCCAGATGCTACAGAAACAGGCAAAGTCTTTTTCCGGTAAGGAGAAAAAGAAGAGTCCATTAAGCTAGACTCTAGAGGCAGACATGATATGAAGTGTTAGCAACATCGTTTTTCTTAGCCTCAGCATATGAGAGAGGGTGACGAGACCTCTCCCTTTGCCTTCTCATCTTCCCACCTACACTGTACGGTCAGTGTGCTCATTTTCAAGCACAGCCCGCTAGGGCCGCAAATGGAGCAGACATTTTTAAACGTCTTTCTGCCTGGCTGGGATATGAATCCCGACCTCTGGGTTGATAATATAGCACTCTAACCACTAGACTACTGCGCAACCCTTTAACTGACATAAAGTAATGTAAAAAATGAGCCTGGGGCAGATCCAGAAGTTTGTAGATAGGGCGAGTAAGCAAGGCTTTACTTCGTCGACATTACTTGACCGGTGGTTAATTAAGCAGAAACTTTTCGTCTATTTTAATGGCCTTTTCCAGTTTCACAGTTTTCGATGACCTCTCTCACTTTCCAGGTTAAGTATGTAACCCAAACTGTAACTAGTTTGGGGACGATCCAATGAGTTGTTGTCCCCAATTTGATGGGGCCACGGTCTGATTGACCCTGGATCTATCCTCATTAGAGGCTGTCTATAATAGGGCGCTAGCTAGAAAGGGACATTTGCCAAAATCCCCCAGTGCTTTAGACCACGAATTGCACCCCGAATAACACCCCGGATAGTTGAACTAGAGCCGCACTGTTGAAATGGCACGAATCCTAACCCTCACTATCGACTGTCTACTTTGTGTGGACTCTACGAGTGTACAGGACCCGACCAGCGGTGACTTTTTAGTGGCTAACTGGTGAACCTTTTGTTTTTAACGACTTTAACTTTACTGATGCTAGCGCATGCAGGGCTTTTGTGAGGTACACAAAAGGCGCCAGATGTTGTACGGGTGAGCAAGTCCTAGGTCGATGTAAAAATACTTACAGAGGACGAATTGAACGACGGAAGCTGTTGTCAGGTTTAGTGGAACCGTCGTCTGTCAAGAAATTAAGATCGAGAAATTCCATCAGCACCAAAACAACAAAATACTTCAACGATTAGCCACTCGGCCCCCATCCCTCCCCGCAAGGGGTGCAGGAACTCGACATAAGTTGATACTGAGATGAAGAAATATGGTGAATAATTCCTCTTTTTGTAGAATCATACGGGCTACTATTATTTTTACTATTACTACTAGTATTTCTATATAACTAGTACATTACTATTACTTTCGGTATGACTATTACCATTAATATTACCATTATGTTTAAAACAACGTGTCTCGAAGGAGTTTCTTTTAAAGAGGAGCTATATGAATTCACGGCTATAATTACAATACGCTATTACAATCACTAATAGCCTACATCTACTATAGCTGTTGCTGTTACTATTACTATTACAGTTGGCTTCTTGGCGCTGATGGAACAACGCTGGCAGGCGCTATGAAATTAAGACTATTAAGCAGCATCGAGCCGGGTTGGTACTTGGATGGGTGGTTTCCAGATTAGAGACGATTAGATTGGATTAGATTAGATTAGGAAGCATTATCTGTATCGTACTTACCAGCCGGCGCCAATTTCCATCGGGGTCGCAGGCGACAGCGGAATTTCGGTGATGCACAACTCCACACTCGTTACCCACCGTCAATCCTTCAGTTTCCTGCCTGCACGTGTAATTTATTGTAGTGTAATAATTTTACATACACTGTAATTTAACAGAGTGTAATGTAACGGAAATCGCCAAAGTTTCTCAGCTCCACGCAAAAGCTGCATCAGGGACAGAGTGCAGTTTATGAGTGGCAGCAGTCGGAGATTGTTCTGAGAAAGGACATTCTCAATATAAATCTTGCATGGAGGACTTGTTCTAACGACACCGTAGCCACTGGCCGAGCCATCCTGAAGTTTACCAAATGGGTGGTAGACACTTATCAGGATTACTTTCCGTCGTCAAAATTACTTAATTACGACCTCTTTTCATTTGACGATCTTCAGTGGATCAGCAAAACTTTTGATGTCTATTCTTAACTTTCTATTCTTTACTTTCTCCGAGTTTCATGACTTTCCGGGGAATTTCGATAACTTTTGCACCTTAAATTTTTATTAGTCTTTTATTTTATAGTTTCCCGAGATTTTTTCTAACCTTTCCTTTGTAGGCAGTCCTCGCTCAGATCAGTTTGGAAAGAGGGAAACTCAATAGCTTCCCCCAAAAAAGTTTAAATGAAGCGTGACTGGATTGTGTGCAACACAGGGTGGTCTATTCGGTAGCGCACTTGGTCTGTAATCCAACGACTGCGGGTCCGAGCCTGCTGAGCGGATTCCATGTAATGACCCTGGACAATTTGTTCGCGAACAGAGGACTCTATGAACAGTATAACTGGTGCCGGCATAAGTTGGGAAGTAAACGTCAAGCCCTGCGATGTACTGGCCCCATGTCCTTGAGTTTTTATCCATTGCCGTACTTACTTGTCAAATAAAAAGAAATGAAGGCTCTTCTAATGGAAATATAGGAGCTTTGCTTTATGCTTACTAGGCCCGAATTGCCCTTCTGGGGATCTGCCCTTGACCTTGACCCTAGCATACATAGGAGGGTTGGACTACTTTTCATTGAATAACAGTGCAATTCAATGGTAAATTTATATAGCGGCTACCATGAGATCTACTGATCTAGAAAATCTGAAAAAGGAATTCAGACGCGGATATAGATCGTGTTTGTGTGCGCTTGTATTTTTACAGATCCCGGTATAATTAAGCTTAATTATAGGCCTACAGAGGGTCTTAGCAGTGCTTGTAGGAACCAACCCAAATATTAGCTTATCACAGTCTGACAAAAGGTGCGATAAATTCCGTCTAATCTTATCAGAGTCTGTCCTCCTTAGGTCAACCTTCGAAGAAAAGCCTCAGCAGCCGAGATGAACATCACATCTGGAGACATTTTGTGCCGGTGATAAAAGGAACGGGTGAGAAATCTGGGCCAAGCAGGGACACCCATTCGACTCCACTCTTCCGAGCGCGGTCAGAGTTTCCTCGGAGCATATTTTGTTCAGTCGTGAAAAAAGAGCGAGTATAGACCGAATATTTTATTCGCGTGCTGGTCACTCTGAAACTGCTCCACTGCTGCTCCGAGCACGGTCTGAGTTTGCTCGGAGTACACTTTGTACAGATGTGGAACAAGAGCGAGTAGAACAAGTTGTGCATTAAATGTATGAGTGCTGCATGGTAAACCTGTTTGTGCTCGGACGACTTAAGGTCACTTGTACGGGTCTCTACCGAGGAAGGTTCAATTTATTACCAATGTGAACACTGTCTTTTGGAGTCATGGTATGGTCCGTGTAACGCGGTGGTGTTGTGGTATGGTCTGTGCCTCGTAACCGGAGGGTCGCGTGTTCGAACCTGCCTCAAGCCACTGCGTAGCGACCTTGGACAAGTTGCTCACCCACAATTGTCTATGAGGAAGACAACGGGAAACCACCTCATTCCCAGGTGGCATAAAGCCATTGGACCTACTTTCGTATATTACGTATTCTCCAAGTTGTTAAATCGGGAGTCATGGTTAAGTTGTATCCATGCGCTTTTCAGGAAACGATGCAAATAAAATGAAATGAATAAAACGATACCTACCGATGTTTTCGAACTACAATCCGCCATTTGTACTTGTCAACAAAACCTGTGCTTTCCACGACTTTGCTTACTCTACCAGCTCACTCGCTCCTGCTCCATGTCGAAACGGAGTATACTCCGAGCATGCTCGAAGCAGCAGTGGACCACCGGGCCACCCACGAAAGAAAGAGAGATATCCCAGCAGCGATGGCCAGAATCAAGATAAGCCTTACAAATCAACGTATGACTGTACTCGAGTGCTTAAAAGGATTTAAACATTTGCTAGATAAGCAGTTAGCCTGGTTTGCGAAAACAACGTCGGCCTTCGGCAAAATTTCCAGGATGGCGAGCGGTTGTTTTGATGGATTTTTGCAAAATGGCCTTTTCTAAGAATCCAGACTTTTCCATTGTAATTTGGCAAAGTTTAAGGAGTTGTAGCCCCTACACTTATGCTGCCAACGATTAGTGGGTGGGTGACTGAGTGCAACAGAGGCTTCGGTCTTTGACCTTTGGCCTAATGTTCAAATCAAACCACCCTTCTGACGACGACCTTTCATATTTCCCAGTGATCAGGCTTCGAACTTGCCCGATTTGTAGCGTAGCCTTAACTCGAGTAAAGACACACAGTCTTTGATTTTCGAAGTTATAATTACTTAAACGAACAGTTCAATCACAACAGTATTTGAATCGTCACAGCGGCTAAACGCACGAATCTATCAACAACATATGTAACTCAAACGTTCAACTTAGCACACGACAGACCCGTGCTACGAAGTTTTTCGTCGGCTTATGCAGGCCCTTTCCCACCAAACAGCAGACCAGTACAAACTGGTTTAGATCGGCCTCCTGCCATTGCACAGTCAAGGCTTTTCCCAAAAGCCTGCTGACTCATCACAATATTTCGTTCACAACTTCCTTGAAGATTTCTATATTAATTATGAATTAGCATTATATTAGCCTACTTTTCGTTACTCAGTGAAACTAGGCCTACAATCTACCTCATATTTCGTGAGCTTTTGAAAACCATTTTGTTGGATTAAATTTTTGTGTTGTCAAGTCGGTAGTGGCTATGATGAGTCTCACTTGAAGAGGCTGTATATATAAATCTGTGATTACACTTACCTTTAAACCATCGACCTAACCTTACAATAACCAAATTTAGATTACGTTAGTCTATTTCACATTGAATTATACCAACCTCCATCACTTTACATTAGCCTATCTTATATCACATCAGCCTATTTTAACTAGTCAATCAACATCTTACCATAGCTGTTGGCTAAAGTTCTTCGAGGAATCAAAGTCGTCTCTGAAAATGATGCCATCTTCATGCAGCGATGCCATTTTGGGGACAACATATGCCACTCCAGGCACTGCCAAAAAGAAGAAAAAAGACAACGATTACTTCACAACAAACCACTCAAGTCTTCGGGCGCCCTAAGATCTATTGATTAGTGCGCTGGACGGTCGTCAAGGAAGTTGGAGGTTCTAATCCCCGCTAGGACAAACCCTGGACTGTGGTATGCCCTCCGATCTGGCTTGGCAAAAACCGTCGATTGATGCCTTGAGCATTATTACAGTGGCGCTATAGAAGTTCACATAATGGATTTAGATTAAAGATATTTAAAGATTACTTGTTCCAGTAGCATCCCTAGCGAACTCGGTTATGAAATGAATACATCCACTGTACACTGGGAAGTTCAGACGGCGAGGGAGACGGCCCGTTCTCTTAAGCCGAAATACAGACCGTGGTAACGCAGGATAAGCCTATGCTGAGCGGATCCAGGATTTAACATTAGGGGTGAAGCAACCGTGTGGTCTGGGAATTATTAAGAAAACACAATTAAGTAATAGCCTATCCGCCAAGTTTAAGGCACGTACCTCCGTTACTGCTATAGGGATATGGCGATAGGAGGTAGACATATGAAACACAAGCATATATGGGAACATAAGCCTATGTTTCTATGGCACTCCTTATATATGCAAGGTCAGTAAATCTAATTCTGAGGCGCGAGACGAGTATGGGCGAACAGTTTGTCCAGGGTTGTTACAGAGTTCCCTCAGCAGGCTTGAACCTGTAATCGTGGGATTACATACCAGCGCGCCGCGCTACCGAATATACCTCTGCACCGGCCACGTGGAATATAAGCCTATGAGAGATAAGCTTGTAGGATATACTGTAATTTTTGGAAGGAAATCTTACAGGAGACAATGCTGTGAAAGACACTTTAGGTCCTGAGGATAAGCCTGACGAGGTATGGAGCCCGCTTGAAGTGGCAAGTCTAGAGGCATTGGGTTGCCATTAGGTCATGGCAATTGTGCATCGAATGATAGGAGTAATAAGAATTCGGCTTCCCTATCAAAGCTATAACTATATCATAGCCAAATAGACCGAGATCAACAGGAAGGCTTCGTTCCCACTCTTTCCCCAAAGGAGCAACAATTCCGTTCTCAGCAGAGGTTTTGTTCTGCCTGCCACTTAAAGAAAACCATGGCATGTTTTAATAAAACCGATAAATGGGTGAAACGCTACCTAACCAAGTGGTGTTGTGATAACCAAGCCTGACTCAGCGGCTGCAAATGATGCTCGTTGGCTCTGCTGCTGCTGCTCAATGAGCAAACATTCTCTTAGATGATAACTTCAAGTGGTCTTAATTCCAACAATCAATAAAATGTGGGCCAAACTGCAGACGTTCATTCCTGGAATGCGCGCGAACACTGCTAAGCTGTTGAACTTTCGCCTCTGAGTCTGGGCTTCAAATCACAGTGCATCGCTCGTAGGCAAGACATGCGAATCGACCGACCGACCGACCGACCGACCGACCGACCGACCGACCGACCGACCGACCGACCGACCGACCGACCGACCGACCTACCGACTGGCCTGTGAATAAGCTGGTTGTTGTGACTTAGCTTTCTTTGGGCGTTGTAGCAACCCCGATATGACGATTAAGATAACGACATGGAAACATTAACGAAGACTTACTGCCTTCTTCGCAGAGCTGAAGCACAGTCGTGTCCTTGAAGAGGACCTGAGACCCCAATGTCGCCGTAGCCCTGTAAAAAACATAACACACTCCATCTTGGTTGATCAAATCCCATCTGATCTGATATGATCCAATCTAATCCAAACCAATTCAATCTAATCTAATCCTAGTGTTGTCTTTGCCAAACCCAAAGCAAATCTCAGATGGGGGCTATGGCTGTGCTTCCAGTTACATTACATTACATTATTATTTCTGCATTTATTAGGCGCCACTATCTAATGACTTAGCAACAATCGATGGCGCCGGGCAATTGTGAGTGAAGGACTTGCTCAAGGTCCCTACACAGTAACTGTCTCGGAAGAGGATCGAACCCGTACTAACCACGTTAGAAGCCGAGGGTTTTATCCAATATGCTACCGCGCGCCATATCACATTACATCACTGAGAGCCTCCGACAGTCTCTCTCTTGAAAAGGCGGTATATAAATCTGCGATTACAATTACATTTAAAATCACAAGTATACATTCACAGGAAACAGATGCATTCGATTACATTACTTACAATATTTACACAGCACTGAATAACTCACAGGAAGCTGATGCATCCGGTTCCCTTCTGCGGTGCGATCCAGGTGAAGATGAGCTGCTGCTGCGGCAGGTGACCGATGTAGGAGTGGACGATGGAGCAGATGAAGCTGTGGCCGAATGGCTGGACGGCGGCCAGGGACGACGGCGGAATCCCGTTCAGACCGAACGTCTTCGTCATGTTGCTTGAAATCGTGTAGAGACCCGTCAGAAAGAAACCGTCGAAATTGCGACTCGATGTTATCGTCACTTAAATGACGAAAGAAACAAAATGAGTGGCATAGTCAAGTGGAATTGATCTATCAGTCAATCAATCCATCGATAAGAAACATGACCGATCGATCGATAGATTGATTGATTGATCGATCAGTCGATTGATTTATTGAATTAGTGCTTGCGTGTGTGAGTGACTGAACGATGGAGTTCGGCGGTTCAAATCTTCATACCTATGATTGCCTCTAGGGATCTGCTCTACCTACTCTTCCCTTCTTTCCTCTTCCTGGTCTTCTTCCATCTCCCACTCTTTTTCTTCCTTTTGTTCTTCTTCCTCTTCTTCCTCTTGTTCTTCTTCCTCTTGTTCTTCTTCCTCTTGTTCTTCTTCCTCTTCTTCTTGTTCTTCTTCTTACCCTTGTTCTTCATCTTCTTATTTCTTCTTATTCCTCTTCCTTGTTTACCTTCCTTTAATCTTTCTGTTCCTTATCCTCTTCTTCCTCCTCCTCCTCCTCCTAAATTTTCTCCTCCTCCTCTTCTACTTCTTCACCTTCTTCTGTTACAATTACGATTACAATTACAACTGCTCACCTTGGTACTCGCGTCCAGGCTCGTAGCTCTCGGGGTCGCCTTCGATGGACACACTCAGGGCCACTTTCCCCACGTCGAGGGTTGACTGGTCCTGGTTGCCATGGTAACTGCAAAGGAAGAAGAACGGGGGCAAGAACGGAACGCGACCCTGGGCGACTGCGATGGACAGCAGGAAGAAGGAGACGACGAGGAGGAATAAAGGGAGTGTTAGGTGCACTGCACCACCACCATGTGGCTTCATCGTGAGTCTTCTTTGTGCCAGATAAGGGTTTAGCGTCCAAAAGGCACCGATCGTGCCACCTTTAAGAGCCAACTTGTCCCTGATCTGTTTTGAACCTTTGTTTCACCAGCTCAACTTCATCCGCTACGATTCCCTTCTGATGGTTCGTTTCATGTGTGGCATACCGTCGAAACTGATAATTCCATATATTAATATCGTATCAAAACTGATAAACTGATAATCCCGCATGAAAATGTCATATCAAAACTGATATTCCGTTTGAGAATATGTCATTAAACTGCTAAATTGATAATCCTATATGATGATATCTTATCAGAACCGAAAAAGTGATAATCCCCTACTGTTTATCAAACTGCTTCTATTGTGCCTTTTCAAAATGTGACGAGGTCAATCCAGCGATAGCAACGAGTTGCTTAAAGAACCTTCCACAAGAGCTTATGCTTGCACAGAAACGCTTCAAATGCGCAGCATGCTTGAATACGATCGTCCAAATGAACTACAGGAATTCAGAGCTCCACATAACAGGCCATTATATCACCACTGCAGAAACAAATAGCTTGTCTGCAGAGCACAACGAAAGTTACCTAAAATTAGTCACTTTTGTCTCGTCACTACAAAAGCCGAAATGCCACTTACTGTCTGATGGCAGGCTACTGGCCGACCTCTCATTGCACTAGCCTCATATACATCTACAGTGAAACAGGAGGTTTACAACTCAGTCCAACGGAGGTAATATACGATCGACGTCGACGGGTCGTGGCAGCCACTGGATAAGTTTAAACTAGATACTTTGGTCGACATTACCGAGACTTAGCGTAACGTTTCGGAGCGTACAGACACAAATTCACATGCCTAAATTGTCTGCTAGAATTCCAACCACAATAGTGTCTGTTACAGGCAGATCCTACTTGAGGATTGCGGTCTCAAGCGAAGAAAACTATCCGTTTTGGGACAAGACTTACAAGACTACAACTGACATCGTCGCTGAAGGAAAACACCAGACAACAATGTAGCAGGCCTACTACAGGTCTCGCCAACCTATATAGTCCTACTTTCAGGCGATTTCGCAACGAGAAACAGTCGCCCAGGATTTCTTCCTGTTTTCCATTTCAAGGCGCTTCAAGAAAATGAACTGACCTCTTTCACATCTCAACTGCAATAAGACCAACAGAACGCACATAGAATCACTATGTATGTGAACATCTTAGCTATATATATATATGTATATATATACATACATATATACGTATGTATTTATGTATGTGTATATATGCACATATATATATATATTTGAGGGCTTATATATGTACAGATGTGTACATGTGCATGTGCACTTATATACTTATATATGCATGTATATACGCATATATATACACACTTATATGTATATATTATGATATATGTAGATATACATTAATGTATATGCATGTGCATATTTATATATAAGGCTGCTTCCCAGGCATTGTGTTACCCAGGTTAACTTGCAAGGGAGAAATAAAATAAATGGCAATGATCGACGGAAGCCTTGAAGGAACTGCTTTTCTCAACACAATCTGTGGCATTTGAAAAATACGCAGTTCTAAGTAGGCGTCTATTGGAGACAACTCCTCTCACTAGTTCATACCATCCCTACACTCGGGTACATTTTGCCGTAGTCGTTACGCTGGGCAGATATATCCAACACATCTTACAGAACTGTGATACAAGTGAAAATAATTTGCGACTAACCCGCCTTTCATTGGCTCAGTGGTAAACTTTGAAGCCGGGAAAATGGAAGCATTATGAACCATGAGCAGAGAAAGAGGTAAGTTTTCAACTTGTAGCATATGCTAACTCTTCTCCACTGCTTTCAGCTACCACTACCTCTTACCTACCTTGTCTCTTAGCTTGGCAGAACGCACAGAAACGGGCAGTGAATTCCAAATCTTTGGACCAGCCACCGAGAACGCCTGAAAGTCCAACACTGTCCTTGTGCGAGGCGCAGTGAGGATCAAAGTGTCCGTTGATCGACTGCAATATCTGTGATTAAAAGGGCGAGCAAGGAGGATAGAAAAATTGACTGATTTAAATGTACTAAATAGTAGTTTTATATAACACCTCTGTCCAAAGAACTACTCATTAACTGTCGCATATAAATATACCAATATTCAATATACCAATGCAATATGCATCGGTACTCAATCTGGTGTGTTTTACTCTGCATGATGGATCATGATGTATCTTGGAACTGTAAGACAGATGCCTTCCAAACTAAATATCATGCTTCATGGGCGATTTATATAATGAATGCAATATTGGCGTGATCTGCTGATATTTAGCAAGTGTTTGTTATGGGAATTCAGAAGAGTCATCGAGATCGCCAGAGTCGAAAGCAGTCCTGCTGCGAGTTGTAGCTAGTGTTCGTTAATTACCCAGTCTGAATGATCTGTTATGTCATCTTCGATCCGTGCAGCTGGACATTTCTATAGCGCCTTTTGTGACCTATCAATTCGAAATTTATTAATCGACCTGCGTCGTTTTGAATCATCAGGTGCTATCTGAAATCGAATCTCGAAGGTTCAGAGGTGCTGACGCCTTCAAAAAACAATTAGAGTTCTATCTATTACTTGGTTCTTAGCACTTGCACTAACAGTTGACATTGTAAAGCACTCTTACGATGCTATAAGAATTGTCGCTTTTACAATTAAGATCACAAAAGCAATCACAAAGGCTTTCGGTAACCTCCCAGTCGAATGTCCAAGCCGTTGGGTTCTTTTGCGCCACCGTAGTTAAAACAGGGTGTAGGATCGAAGCCTGGAACTTATCAGTCGTCCAGCCAAGGGAAAGCTATTTATCTAAATGGTGTAGAGCCTGAGTCCTTTGACGGCGTCTAATCGCTGGTTGGGGAAGGAGTTGTCTCCCGGCGAGGTACGATAGGAACTTTTAGGGGGTCATCAGTCCCTGGCCACACGGTGGATGGACCACCGGCTGAGCAGGTCAGTATTAGGTCCGGTATTATGCATACATATATACTTAGTACAATTATACATATGTATATATGTACATACTTACATACTCATGGAATCAGAGGCCATATACTCGGGTGGTGGGATCATAAATTTTATTTACATATCAAAGGTTTAAACGGCCATAAAACTCAATTTTAATCACAGGTCATTGGGGCAAACTGAAATCTAATTTCTTCCAGATATTGTATTGTATTTTATTTTATTGTACTATGTTGTATTGCACTGTATTGTACTAGGTTGCATTGCAATACGATTATTGTAATTGTAATTGTAATCACGACAATTTATACAGTATCGTCGGTAACAAGCTACTTCAATGGTGCTTTACAATGTGTCGGCTCCGACAAGAGTCCAACAATAAATGAGAAATGGATGATGTAAAAAATCAAACGATCATACAGTTAGGGTCAGACAGTAAAAAGAAAATTTTACTGTAAATAATAAATGGTATCTCAAAAGTCTCTTAAAACAAAAACATTCTCAGCTTCTTGGACGGCTCTTTTACACGACAGCTGTAGTGACTACTGCCATACTACTGCGGTACATCTGTGGAACGTGGAACTGTATTCTGCTGCCATCTACCGAATGCATATGAAAACGAAGGTCTTAAAATGTTTTCTAAAAAGATTCATCAGAATAGGTGGGGAAGTGCTATTCTAGACGTTTTGACCACATAAATAACGAATAACAAATAAATAATACAATAAGACTGAAGTTTTATAGGCATGATAAGCTGATACCCCTTACAAAGTTTAGAAGGTCACTCGAAGCCGAGCAACAGGAATCATTAAGAACCATAGTGTCGGAGATAAGTTTTCAGTTTCGAGCAAAATATGGTCGGTGAGAGAATTGCGAGCATGATGAGGTAGAGGAAGACGGCATCAGATGGAGGGAGGGATTAGCCTGAGAGCCGCCCAAAGGCGATTAAGACGTGTGCCAAGAACAACATAGACTACTTTCCCGAAGTTGCTGATCGAAGAGAGGATCTCCTTTCGACAGAGATACAAATATCAAATAATAAGAAATAAGAAAAAATAAGCAATAAATTCTTATTGAAATTCGATCACCTAAGAATTGGTCTAAGATTAACACGTGCCAAAGCTCGTGTTTCCGGTACGAAACTTGCCGAAGATCTTTTATGCGGTACGGAACTTGCCGAAGATCTTTTATGCGGTACGGAACTTGCCGAAGATCTTTTATGCGGTACGGAACTTGCCGAAGATCTTTTATGCGGTACGGAACTTGCCGAAGATCTTTTATGCGGTACGGAACTTGCCGAAGATCTTTTATGCGGTACGGAACTTGCCGAAGATCTTTTATGCGGTACGGAGCGTGCTTAATGCCGTCGTTGCTGTAGGGAACATGACAATGGTCGTATTAATTAATTAAACAAGTCATCAACGTTCTTTTCTAACTTAAAGAATCTCCAGATGTGCCATTTTACTCCTATATGTAGGCTCCACGAATAAAATCTTCCATCAAACTGCCTGTTTCCAGAATTCTGCAAGAGAACTGATTCTATTTAACGACTTAGAGGAAAAATCACATCTCCTTCCATTTTGGGTGGTAATTGTAATTGTAATCGTAATCGTAAACTCGAAAATGTCTAAAGCCCTACTCAAAAGCTAAGGCGCAAACTTATTTACGAGCGCTGTATTGAGTGAGATGGTTGTGCAGTGATACCATAGTAAGAACAAGATCCAGTTGCCATTAGACCAGAGATAAGGGGACAGAGAATCTGTTAGGTAGCTGGTTAGGTTGAGAGAAATTGGAATGCAGCGTAATCGTAATCGTAAAATCGAGATTTCTACAGCGCCTAGTGAAAGCTAAAACTCGGGAACCAGCTTATTCACAGACGCTTAGTCAAAACATAATCGATAAGCAGATAGGGTTAGATTCAGTTCCAGGTCAAGATCCAAGTGTCAGACAGGCAGAAATGGAAATGGAGCGGAAAGAGAGATAAGAGGGAGAACAGGAGGAATCAGGATGGTATATGCTGCAGCGCTTTTGCGAGGTTCTTAAAATGAAAGACTGCGCAGAGATTGCAACAGGTTAAGTGCTGGTGAGTTCGTATGATGGATCAGATAATTGTCGTAATTCTGGCGGGTGTTTATTCCAAAGGAGTGGAGCAGCTGTGGCTATTGAACGACTACCAGATTTCAAGGATGAGGTGAATGGAGGGCGGAGAAGAGTTAGCATGTTGGATATATATCAGGGTAAGATTTGTACGTGTTTCTGCGTCCCCTGTATGGATTGCACCAATCACTTAGATCTGATTCAGAAGGGTTTAATTGATAAATTCTTCGTATCCTATGCCATAAACTATCCAGCTGCTCCGATGCGCATGCGTAGGCGCTGACGTTAGGCATAATTACTGTTAGCTGCACTCAGATGCTGCAAATACTTGTCGAGAGGTGTACGCCAAAATGCGCTGGATCAGAAACCTATGATCTGTGATATAAAAACCAATGAAGAGATTCTTTCGCTCCGAGTCACTGCCTGCCTGCCTGCCTGCCTGCCTGCCTGCCTGCCTGCCTGCCTGCCTGTGTCTGTGTGGGTGTCTGTGTGTGTGTCTGCGTGTGTCTGTGTGTGTGCCTGTGTGTGTCTGTGTGTGTGTCTGTCTGTCTGTGGCTCTTTATCGTAAGTAATCCATCAACACTTCTGTTAACTTATCAACGGAAGAAGTTCGTTCCACTGGAAGACGTAAGGAAGAGGCAGAGTTCGACCATTGCAGAAGGACAGAGGGAATGGCGGGTACTCCTTGAAGAACCTTGAACCGAGATCGGAAACCTCATTTCCTCTGTCTCGGTTCCTCTGGTCGCTTCCGTCAAACCATAAAATACTTGCACTGGACACGATCTATTTACATTACAGACAATAGCAGCCGCCTACGCATTTAAGTATGGTCTGATTGGATCGAATTGAATCTAATCATATCTGATTTAATCTGTGCAAATCTGATCAATTTAATCAAAAATTATCTTTTCTAATTCATTCGGAATCATTCCAGCCCAGCTAAGTCTGATGTAGTCCAGCTTAATTTAATCTAGTTCAGTAGAGTCGAATCTTTAGTCTAAAGTTCAATTATGTCTATTCCAATTCCAAGCACCATCCACCGGACTGCCTCCCTGCCTGACTCTTGGATTCTGACCTTTCTTGCCTATCGATTTTGTTATGACTGAGCGCCTGTGAATAAGCTGGTTGCCGCGACTGAGCTTTCGTTGGGCGCTGTAGAAATCTCGGGATTACGATTACGATATTCTATCTAGTCTAGTCTGGCCTACTCCAGTTTACATTCAAACCATCACCTCCAGTTTATTAATGATAGTGTAGTGTAATAGAGCATAGTATAGAATAGTGTAGCGCAGTGTACTGAGATATACATCAGTCTAGTTTAGTACAGTCTTAAGGTGCAGCCAAGGATAACTTGCCAGAAGTAATGCGTCTAAGATGGTTGTTTTTATGTCGATTTTTTTCTCAAGCACCACTATGTTTGCTGTCGTCAGCCAGGAGTCTGTAGACTGGAATTGCGTGTAGGCCACTTATACAAAACGGATGTTGTTGTGACGAGGCCTACTATCGTCGTCGTCATCATCATTGTGTTATCGTCATTGTCGGTATCATCTTTTTCATCATCGTCATCGGTTGTTTAGTCTTGGCTTTTGCACTCCGTAACACTGTGGAAGCCGCCTTCTCACACTTCACTTTGAAAAGAGAACAGACGGACAGAGGGGCAAACGCAGAGAGACATAGACACAGACATAGGGAAATTTATACATATGTATATATAAAGGCAGATAGAAAGAGAGACAGAGGCAGAGGCAGTTAGACAGAGAGAGAAGAGAGAGACAGTTAGAGAGTGAGAGAGAGAAAGGGAGAGAGGTAGAGAGAGAGAGAGAGAGAGAGAGAGAGAAGGAAAAAAAGAAAGAAAGAGACAGTGGCAGTTAGAGAGAGAGAGAGAGAAAGAGAGATAGAGAGAGAGAGCGAGAGAGAGAGAAACAGCGACATGCGTAGATATAGAAACGTTGAAATTACCTGTCAGACGGAGGTGTATCTGGAGAAACGCAGAAGGAGAGGGACAGAGACAAACACTAAGAGGCAGACAGAGAGACATGCAGTCAGAGTCTGAGCTTTCTCATACAGTGAGATCGAGATACGCATACACAAGAGCAGAGAGACAGACAGACACACGCACACGCGCACACCAAGACAGCGAAAATGCATAAAATAGTTAACCGCCTTCGAAGAAGAAAGGGATTCCACCGCTAACTGTATATATACACTGTACGGCTTGTGTACACACGTGTACACCTTATGTACAGCAACGCTTAATATACGTCATTCGTTGCAGCACATCAGACATCAGCAGGGATCATAATTCCTCAGCCTCTTCTTCTTCTTAGCTCTTCCAGACATATACATGCACATATGCATATACGTATGATATAGATAGATGTATATATATATATATATATATATATATATATATATATATATATATATATATATATATATATATATATATATATATATATATATATGTATGCACGTATATAAGGAGAGATAAGGTACGATTAGTACATAGAGATCTATATATTCTTTTCATCTATGTATACCTATATAAGCCAAATATATATATATATATATATACAGATATAGCATAGAGTCCGCATGCATATATGTAGCTCTATATATATATATATATGTATGTATGTATGTATAAGCCACGTGTATATATATATTGTTGCGTACAATGTTTTATACAAGGTAAGGCTTTATAGATGCGTATTGCTAATCTATACATATTTTACATGTGTAGCGCATATGAACGCGCGCACACACGAACACACAAACATACACACATACATATATATATGTATATGTATATGCGCAAATTCTCTGTGCTTAGGCATACTGGCTAACCTGCCTCTGGGCCCCTCGCTTGTATACGTCCGTCCTTCCCGACGGTTGAGCCTCGCCAGTGATAGGCTGAAGGAAAGAGACTAATTGGGGAGAAGGAGGAGCTGATGAATTCTGGCCATTGCCTCATCATCATCGTCGTCGTCGTCGTCGCTGACTCCTCCATCAGGGTTTCAATTAGCACCGGATTACAGGGTTCGATCATCGACGATAATCGGCGTTGATTTCTACTCCTCTGCGGAAGCCGAGTCGATTACGGGATTTACAATTCACAGGCAGACAAGATCATATACGTATCAATCATAGGTAAGATGAATATTGATAAGCACAGATGGCGGGAGAAATAGGACTGGGATTAAATGGGACTGGGAAAAGGAAAATAGGAATGGGAAGAGGAAAGCAGAAAAGGGAAGAGAAGTTAGAGACAAGAGTTAAGTCCATAGCATAAGTCAGTCTTAGGTCTACGGGATCAGGATGAGTTCCATGGTGTGTGGGAAAAGGAGAAATTGGAATTGGAAGTGGAGAAGTAGTAGAAAGATGAGATATTGGAGTGGGATGAGGAGAAATAAGCAGAGAAATAAGTCTTGGAAGAGAAGATAGGGGCGAGAGTTAAAAGTCATATGATAGCCTGGTGTGAGTGGGTCAAATTGATTTCTCCATCTGGTGGTGTAGTGGTATGGTCTGTGCCTCGTAACCGGAGGGTCGCTGGTTCGAATCTGTCTCAAGCCACTGCGTAGCAACCTTGGACAAGTTGCTCACCTACAACTGTCTGTGAGGAAGGCAACGGGAAACCACCTCATTCATCTTATCCCAATCCTCCATAAAGTCAATGGACCTGCCTTCGGCAGAGAACTCGTCGTCATCATCATCGTCATCATCATCGTCATCATCATCGTCATCATCATCGTCATCATCATCAGCATCATCATCAGCATCATTATCATCATTATCATCTGACTACGACATTTGAGATTAGTTGGAGTTTGATACAGAAGGAAACAGACTTTATGTTAAGCTTTAATCTTCTGCATACATAGGCCTACATGTATGTATAATATTTGCACATGCCATGTTATATTGGTAGATTTATATAGCACCTTTGTATGAAGAAACTACTCATTAGCTGTCGCATCTGGATATCCCAAGTGCAATATTCATCACACTATCTGGAAGACATGTTGTGTTTACTTTAGACATGTTGTGTTTACTACACATGATGTATTTCTATGTGTATGTTTATATATTTTAACCATAAAATATTTGGCCCAAATAATAAGTAAAGTTCTGAGACCAGGACCAGGAACCTTGAGATTCGTGTAGATCAGATAACATTTTAGGTGTACCCTCTGATCGGTGACTCGACTTTGCTATGCAAAGGCTTATGTGACACATGGAAAAGCATTTTCCAGGTCGATTTCACATATTCGGTACCTGGCCTTTTTCATTTCGGCAAAATGCGTTTACATTTGCTTCGGGGTTTCTCCTCAGAACCCGCTGGAGGAGCTTACGACGCTCCTCAGACACCAATATATTAGAGGCTTCGCATCTTTGGAGCACTATCTTAAACCCCTCAACTTTCATCCAGATACTGGACCCTGGGCTAAAAACAGTCGCACGATATGTAGTCCAAATGAGCTCAATTTCATACTACATGCTTAAAATGAGTCGGCTTCCTGGGCTACGAACTTACGACGCTTTCCAGATCCCTAGACGTTAGGGGTTCGCAGTCCAAGAGCCCCTAAATTTCATCCAGGTACCAGATCACCCGGTTAAGGAAGTCGCATACGCCTCTGACTGTTACTTTTAAAAGGGTTCCACATTTGTGTCTTGTCTTACTGTCAAATGAATGTTATTATCTGCTGAACTACTTTCAAAAGTGTTCCACTTTAGTGTCTACTGTTACAGCAGTCTTGCACATAAGTGTCTGTTGATACTAGCAGAAATGTTCGGCGCTAATGACTGTTGCTGTTGCCGGCAAGAGTGTACCCGCATCAGCTTCAATGCTTGCAGTTGGAACCGGGAGTTGATGCTTTACTGGGAACATGATAAGCAGCTGGAATGCTGGTTGGATGAGGTAATGGAGCGCCTTGTGGGAATGATGAGGTGGAGGAGGAGAAGTGGTGGAGTTGGTGGAAACGGTTCAAAGTGGAAGAAATTGGATGTGTGGAAAGGGGGGATTAATGGAATCGCAGCAGGTTAGCAAAGCATATCGTTTCGAATCGTTTTGGCTGCACGATAATAGCGGACGCTCGTAGTCTCGTAAAACCTGATACTGTGGCTTGCTTTCGAAATGTCTGATTCGGCATCTGAGACTGGCTTTTGCTAAGGAATGTGCGGGTGGGTGGACTGAGGGAGTGGACAGACGGACGGATGGACGGTTGGATAGTTGGATGAGTGGGTTGTTGGGTGGATGGATGGATGAGTGGTTGAGTGAGTGGGTTTTTATGTATGTATATATGTATGTATGTATGTATGAATGTGTGTATCTATCTATTCATTTATACAGGGCATTTTTAGACCCTTCAAAAGCGCCTTATCTTTATCTTATATTGCCTTACCTTTGGTTCACTTAAATGTACCTGACTTAACCTTACCCCACCGTATCTTTACTAACCTTATCTGACTTCAAGTGATTGATTTACAGGAAGTGAACTAAATGACGTATCACCGCAAATCGAACCAGAGCAGCAGAACAACACAGTTATAGATAACCGCCAAGAAAGGTATTAGAAACATACACACTTATTGTAACTATGCTGTTATACATTTAGCTATATTATAAGTATATTTAGCTATGTCTTGCTACTCTATGCTATGTTCTGCTATATCATATCATATTTTACTGTTTGTCTATGTTACAACTATGTCATTCTTTGTTATACTATGTTATACTAAACTGTTAATAGGTTATACCATGTTATATATATATATATCTACTATGTTGAAATATAGGTTGCTATGTTATATTATGGGTTACTATTTTATGCTATGAGTTACTATGTTATGTTATGCTATGTTATTTTTCTCACACTGTATTACTCCTTTACTATGGACACAGGTTGTAATTATAGCAACTGTATATACCGTTGTATAGTACATAGGTATTGCAACCGAGATGTTATTTCGTTTGTTTTTTCTTCATGGTGACCAAATACATGACTCTTATGCGATTCATCAGCATTCAATAGAGGCGAAGCATTACTCGTTTACAGTCAGCAGCTCAATCTACTCTAATATAATGACTTCTGCGGCGCTGGTATCATTAATGCAAAAGGCATCAGTCTGATTTGAGAGACCTTTATACGGTATGGAGGAAGGTCCAGGACAGGACAGCTGGGCACTGCATTGCGGACACGGCTACGCTCAGCTGACTTCGCCACCTATAGAGAGTAAGAGAGTGACTAAGAGATAGATAGATAAACATATAGACAGACTGACATACATACAGACAAACAGACAGCCATATATATATATATTATATATATATATAATATCAGCTTTCATTAGCAGTAGAATTGACTTACCTTTGTGGCGCATTGGGCAGCTTGAGCGCATGCTTCGTGCGGCTGCAAGACTCGTAGGTGGCATTTCCAAGTTTGACCACGTGTCGCATCATATTGCTTGATGTACTTGATTGGCTCCCGGTTTAGCAGCGCATTGAATATAAGATTTCAGTATGGGTCTGGCGATGTCAGTTGGGGGATGCGCCTTCCTACTTGCGTGAGCCCTTTGTTACCCTGTTTCCATTTTGGCTGGACGCGAAAGTCTTCGTTCTGCCACCCGAGGCTAAATTTTAGTACCTTTTACACGCAGTACAACAATGCAGTGTCGCGCCTTCTTCGTGGTTGGCCCTTCTATATGGAATGGCCTCCTTCTTAATCTGCGTGTCCTTCTAACAAGGGATCCTACATACACTTCACCAACAGTTAGAAACTGTTATCTTTCGCCGGAGCTGGGCTGGAAGCGCTTCTGGATATACTACTTTAAGGGGCGCTATATAAATGTTCTGACTGAATGAATGGATCGCCTCGTGAATTTTTGGCTAGGACGAATCTAGGGAAGACAATACAGCCATGCGCCAATTTGATTTTTTCAGGTCATGCATTAAGTTGCCCCTCCCCAAGCTGGGAAGCTAAAAGAAATGATCGTCAACCAAAAAGATACTGATGAATTCTGATGATTGAAAAAGAAACTTTATAAATTTCTTGGCGAAGTTTGCTACCCCAACCCTCCTCGTTAACTTTTGATCCGCCAGTATACTTTGACTGGTTTGTTAATCGTTGTTATAAAAAAGACCATTTTTTGGTTAGAATAGTTTTCTTCGGAGTTCTTAGGAATGGTTCAGAAGCGCAGGGCGGACGCCAGCCAATCAGAATCTCGAGCAAAGACAGGCCGATGCTGAGGAACTGCAATGTACCAGCCCGTAACCTAGTTTTCGCAGCCGAGAAGAGCAGCAGGGAACCAGATGATGACCTCTTTACGATGCAGACGAACGACCTGCAGATCTGGGAGGCGAAGAGGAAGGAGGAGGAGGTGGAGGGGCGGCGGGAAAACTCCTCAAAGACACGTAGGGAGAATGTTCAGTCGCTAAAGCATCCTATGATCTCTTCTGCCAGAGTATTACGAAGAGGAAAATCATACAGACCAAAATATCACTTCAACAACAACAACTACTACTACATCAATGTGATCATCATCATTAGCAGCAGCAGCATCGTCGTCGTCATACTCATGAGCATGATTATGATCGTACATACATCACCACCACCACCACCATCATCATCATCATCATGAGGGTCATAATCATCGTCGTAGCCGTCGTCATCATCATCATAGTCGTCGTCTTCGTCAACATCATCACTACCATCATAATCATTGTCATCATTATCAGCTGCAGCAGCGTTTTCATTTGCTGTATATCTACTTTCAGACAAGTAAGTCCCATAGCTAGCAGTATATACATACACACACATATATATGCCATATATGTGTATATTTTTGTAGCGCCAGACACAGTGAGCAAGCGTATAGAGATTCTGCTGGACAAGGACTCGAGTGGAGAGGGGTTCGGTTTCGTTCTACGCGGCGGTGCCTACTGCCATCCAGATGGTAGCTTACCTCTCACCGTCACTAAAATCATACCTGGCAGCCCAGCCGACAGGTAACCATATCACCTGGAACGACAGGGCATACTGCAGATGAGGCGTCACAGTTTTCCTGAACCTTCGATGCCCTGTTTATCATTATTGTGTTGATCTGAGTTGTTTTAGTGTTCTGTTGTGTTTTGTCCTGTTATTTTCTCTTATTTTGTCCTGTTATGTTGTCTTATTTTGTCCTGTTATGTTGTCTTGTTTTGTCCTGTTATGTTGTCTTGTTTTGTCCTGTTGTGTTGTCTTATTTTGTCCTGTTATGTTGACTTATTTTGCCCTGTTATGTTGTGTTTTATTTTGTCCTGTTATGTTGTCTTATTTTGTCCTGTTAAGTTGTGTTTTATTTTGTCCTGTTATGTTGTGTTTTATTTTGTCCTGTTATGTTGTCTTATTTTGTCCTGTTAAGTTGTGTTTTATTTTGTCCTGTTATGTTGTCTTATTTTGTCCTGTTAAGTTATCTTATTTTGTCCTGTTATGTTGTCTTAATTTGTCCTGTTAAGTTGCCTTATTTTGTCCTGTTATATTATCTTATTCTGTCATGTCTTGTCCTGTCCAGTGCTATTCTACCTTGTACTATCATGTTCTATCATATCCTATCCCATCTTTTGTCATCCTATCCTGGCTATATATCATATCCTATCCTGTTATATCCTATCACATGTCCTGTTCTATCTTATGCTAACCTACCCTATCCTAGTTCATGCTATTCTATCATACGCAATGAAATGCTATGCCATGCTATCATATCCTATCCCATGCTATGCCCCGGAATTAGTACTTTGAAGCCTTGAGGAAGAAATGGTTGTCGCAATAACAGTCATTTAATAAAGGAAATACAAGTGTAGAAAGAATCTGGGAACCTGAGCAAATGCCTCCGGACTAAACCTACCGCAGGCACCTGTTGAGCGCCGCAAATATATCGCCGCCGACTTAAGCGCTAAGCTTATAATAGGGTATCTGGCTGAGGCCATTAGCAACGGAAGCCTAACTGCGCAGAAGCTTCTAACTGGGTGTGGTTCATTCATCTGGATGTACCTGAGTAATTGGCCAACAGGTGTGTCTCGTATGCTATACAGTAAACTGTACTTGTGTCGAACTTCATAGTCAGTAGTGAATTTTGCTATATGCGTTCATGTATGTATGTATGTGTAATGTGTGTGTAGGTATATATGTATATAAGTATGTATGCAGATATATATGTATGTCACTATTTATGTATATATGTATGTATGTACGTATGTATGTACGTATGTATGTATATATGTATGTATACATGTATGTATGTATGTGTGCATGTATGTGTGTATGTATGTGTGTATATATGTGTGTATGTATATGTATATGTGTATGTATGTATGTATGATCTTTAAATTTGCATAACGCCTTCTCAGAAACTTTGGCACCTATTTTCGTCGTTTTAATGGCTTCTTGCCCCACTCCGTACGATTTATTCTTTTCGGAACTTACGAGAACCGGTAACACGTAATAGCCTTCGTACATATATTTCGCTCGCCCTTGAAGAAGTGGACTGGGAGGAGGGAACAAAAGGAAGAAAGAAAAGATGCAGGGGTGAAGAAAGAAGTTCTATCTGCAGAGAAAGCAAGAACAGCAGTAAACAGTAGTAGATTCTTCGAGGAACCTCAGAGAATAGAGTAAGCGAGAAACCCACCGTAGACATATAAGTACAACATGAATGACCTGGCAATCAGGCCAACTAAGACACCCAACACCATCAGCAAAACAAAAAACAGCAATAACCATTCATAATAACAATATCAGCAAAACAACATCAATAATAAGCAACTGTAATGTAATATGAAACAATAACATCATTAAGTAACTTTAGTGTAATGCAAGAGGGCAATTTTGATAGCGCCTTTTAAGTGTCTCTCGAAAGCGCTCCTCGTTAGCTTTACTAGACAATCGGAAAAATAACATAAAAATAGCAAAACAATATAAAAATCGCTCTCATTATCATCAACAACAATAACAACAACAACGAGACCGTAATGTACTGATGAAATATATCTGGATAGTTATCTAACGCCTGTCGTGTAATTTTTAGGTAATGTTATAGTGCTTTAATGTAAATGTGTATGTGATGTAGGGACGAAATGCTTTAGAAATGTTATGTGATGCTAACTGTGTTGAATTATGTGTTGAATTATTTAGGGAGGGTATGCTTAAGAGTTGTGAAGTGATTGTTAACCGTGTTGCATTGTGTTGAATCTGTGTGATTAGGGAAGGTACTCTTCAGGTGGGTGATCGCATCATTGAGATAAATGGACTTGATATGTCTCGCTTCACGGTCCAACAGGCAGCGGCCATGTTAAATGAAGCGGAAAATGACGTCATACTTTTGGTGGAATATGACGTCGCGGTGCTCGGTCTGTACCTGAATCTTAATCTCGGTCTTGATTGGCTACCTCTGCTGTACAGTAGCGCAGGAAGCGAATAGTTGTAAATGTAATTGTAATCTTCCACTGTAACCTGGTTCATTAGAAATAATGCACATAATGAAATGATGGCGATTGTCAGTTGCCATCACCATCGTCATCTTAGTCGTGGTGCTTTGGCCAGTAAACAAGCAACGTGAAGGTCTTTGAAGTGTCCGTGAAAGGCGCCATATAAATGTCCAATTACATACAAAAAATACATACAAACATACATGCATGCATATATGCATACATCATATACACACAGATATATCAACCTCGTCACCATTGTTATCATCATCGTTGTCATCATCGTCATCAAATCCATCATCGTTGTCCCAGTCTGTCATCGTAATGATTGATATACACGCCGCAATATTATACCACTGAAATGAAAATACCATATACAGTAGAAAAGATTTGCTTGCATTCATATACATACAGAATGGTTTTAATGCAGAAGTATAGCATTGACTTGTATCATATATATATATATATATGCATATATATTGGCATGCGTTCTAATGCATACAGAGTGGATTTCAAATGCTACTGGACCTGTGGTGGTCGAGATAGAGAAGCCAGTTGGAAAGGTCCTTGACATTACGCTGTCTTCAACCACCTGGAACGGCGTCGATGTCATCTACATTGACAGCGTCTACGATGCAGGAACTGCTGACAGGTAAAGTATTAAGGTCTCAGAATGAAATGATCATCCTAACCTTAGCAATACAACACCGTGGCACTTCCGTCTCTATGAATCTCCCCAAAAGCTCAAATATCTGATGATTGTAAGCATTTGCTTCTGGAAATTGCAGCATCTTAAATAAAACACAAAACATTTACACAAGTAAATAAGCACCATCCAGACGAGCAGACGTACAACATTTACCTCACTAAAATATGCCACAGGTAAATAAAGCATCCTATATTCTATAAGTGAGACGTAGGGGAAGCGCTCATTTCTTTCTTCTTTAGGCCCTTGAACCGGCAATGGACGAATCCCAATGTACTGGACACTGCAGTCCAGTGCATCGCAGCACTTGCCGCTTACTTCCCAGCTTACACCGGTATCAGTTTATACTGCTTGGTGGCAGAGGCATGGTGTGGGCAAACAACTTGCCCAGGGTCATTACACGGAGTCGAACCCGCAACCGCATGATCATTGACCAAACGTGTTACCGATAGACCACTATGCCGCACGAGCCCACGTTAGAAATTATAAAGAACTAAACCTAGTGAAGCCGGTTCTCGGATGGAGCAGTCTGTCTTTCAGAAGCGGTGCTATGCACGTTGGCGATCACGTGACGATGATCGATGGCATTCCAGTGGGAAGGAAAAGCGTGGATGAAGCCACCGCCCTTCTACAGTCGAACAAAACAGAACGAATCCAGCTGGAGATATTTCCAATCAGTGCCCAGGTCAAGCGAGACACCCACTCGTGCTCTCAGAAGACGAACACCGCCGTCTTAGGTAAAGCTCTTCAATTCGCGACGACTTCCATAGCTTTCTAAGACAGAAAGGGTTTTCAAGATTTCTGCTCCACTTGCCCCCTGGCGAATTCAGCTATAAAATGGGTGCATTGACTTACATCGTACACCGAAGATCAGAAGGCGAGGGAGAGGGATGGCTACCCGCCCTCATGTGCCGAGGCTAAGAAAAATGAAGTCGCTAACACTTCAAATTCATGGCTGCCTTTCGGGATATCTGAATGGACTGCTCACCTGTCTTTCACATACCTTCATCATTGTCACACCTTAGGTACATGTGTATATAGTTTTACTGAGCTATTACATGGTTACACAGCCTACAGTCATTACCATTTTCCGGGTGATTGAACTCCGCCACGGCCGTGCTAGGCGATGCCAGTCCCAAGCCTAGATAAAGGAGGAGGGCGACGCTAATCATATTTGCTATGACACAGCGTCGTTATACAGCAACTACAATCTTCCATGATTACATAACCTACAGGCATTACAATTTTCCGGGTGTAATCTTATCTAATCTGTATCAAATCTGATCTAATCTGAAAAACTTTTAAAGCTAAATGCCTTGTGCATTATTAAAGTAGCGATACATAACTTGTCAGGTTAAATTGGATTAGATCAGATCAAATCAGATCAGATTATATTAACTTGCTTACCCACCTTAACCTGACCTCTTGACCCACTGACCCCTCAGATATCAATTCAGCTTCTCCAACGGATTGCAACTTTTACTACCGTTTCACTTAAACCGATCATCGATTGATATCTTGTGCATTATATCAGTGGCGCCATAGAAGTCATTAGATAACTGCGCGCACCTTGTCCCAGAAATTTCATGCCAGGAGAGACGACTGAGTCAGGATTTGAACTCTCAGCTGACGTCTTATTTGGTCGTGTCTTTCCTTTTAGGATATGCTGGACTGTCATCTTACGACAGCGCTCTGCTCCTGGAGTTTGAAAATGCTCTGGTCAACGAAAAGGTCATCTCGTCCGATGACCTCATCACCTGTTCTGCTGGTCAGCGTCTCCAACAGGTATTCAATCAAGGTAGGCATAAAATTAAGACAGGTATTCAATCAAGGTAGGCATAAAATTAAGACAGGTATTTAATCAAGGTAGACCTTTCATCAAAGTGGGTCTTCTGTCAAGGTAAGATTTAACCATCGTTGCACCCTAATCAAGGTAGATCTTTAATCAAGGTAGGTCTTCAGTCGTGACGGGTCTCCTTCCAAACTAGGTATGTTGTAATGCACTGCAAATCTGCTATATTTGTATACTGTATCTGTTGTATATCTTTGTATATGTGTTGCATATGTGCTTTGTGTATGTTGCATATCTGCTGTGAGCCTGTTGTATATTTGTTGTAAAGCTTCTGCATATGCGCTGCATGTGTATCATATATGTACATATGTTGCATATATGTTACCAACCTGTTGTATTAGTTATGTTACTGTATGGCATATATTGTATGTATGTGGTACAGTATATCTGTTGTATATGTGTTGTCCATCCGTTGTATGTCTCGTCTGTCTATTTGTTTAAATCTGTTTGAATCTGCTACTATATGTTGTCTGTGGCAGGTGCTGCACGGCCTCCTCATCCCTGTGGAACCCGGAGCCTGACGACCCTCCGTGGCTACACCCCTCCTCTGCAGATGGTTACTCCTCGAAGTGCCACTCCCCCGAACAACTTCCCTTTGCATAGCTTCAGTCCTCAGAGCGTATCTCATCATCCCGTTCGGGGCAGCACCACTCCAAACTCTGTCCTAAGCCCCGCTCGAAGCGCTACAACCCCCGTGGCGTTTTGGGGCAAGAAGGTCATTTCGAGCTCCCTTGGGGGTCTCCCTGGCCCTGGACCAGGAGTGCCAGCGAGGACAAGCGTCAAGAGGTTTTCGAAGGCGTCTTTGAACCACGTAGACGTGGCTGAGGTCGTTCTGTTCGGAGGTTCAGGTGGATTCGGACTCGATATTGAAGCGGTCAGCGTCGATGATCTGACCGCGAAGGGGTCAATCGGGGTCAACTGGCCAATGGTCACTCATGTGGAACCAAGAGGCGAAGCCGACCGGTAGGAATCTCGATGCAATACATTACCATCAAATACAATACAACACAACACAATGCAATGTAGTGAGTCAATACAATATAATGCGCTGCAGCATGCAATACAATCAGTTGCAGCATAACACTACGCATTATGGAGGACGATTGATAGAAAATGTAATAAATGACCACCTAATTGTACCTTACTTTACCAATTGCCTAACCTAACCTTAATAAAACTTTGTACAACCTTATCTGACTTTACCTAACCTCATAGTACCCTTGTCAAAGTTTAACGTACCTTTCTACCTTGCCTTATTTTATCCGAATTAATGTATGTTTGAATCTGAACACTGGTATTAAGAACATCCCGACCATCTTTCTAAGACACAACCCTAGTTTGTTTCTTACGACAAACTGAGTTCATCAATCAGGGCAAGCTGCCAACCCACGTGTTTCCTCTTTGTTGACTGGATCTGTCTTCGCTTAGGAGTGGCGTTATCCAGGAGGGCGACCGAGTTCTGGCGATTAACGGACAAGGTCTGAGAGGTCGGACGAACGATGACCTTCAGCGGGTCCTCAGCTCCTGCTCGTCAGGGCTTCTGCGTCTGCTCATCGAATATGACGTCGCAGGTGTCTGGAGTCTTCTTGTTTGTATTTATATATATATATATGTATATATCAAGATATTTAGTATAGCGCCTTTAAGTACCTCACAAAAGCTCTTCTTTTTCTTGATTTTATATGGTTGATTGATTCTAGAATCGAACGATTGATTTTCGACTCGATGGAATGATTTTAGAATTGATTGAAAGATTTTAGATGGTTTATTAGATATTAATGTGCGAGTTAAGATAAATGGCGAACGTTGATTGAGTTTATGCGGTTGATTTTATCGAGTTTGGATTGTTGATTTGCTTTAGATTCGATTGTGGTCAGCAGCGGAACTATCCTCGTTAAGCTGGCGAAAGGCGGAGGCACCGGACTTGGACTGAGTCTTGCTTGTAAGTATAGTCAACTGTGACCACCGATTCCTACTTGGGACTCTTGCTACGCATGAATGACTCCATGGTTCAGTTAGCCTACGCTGCGACAAACTAGCCATTTTACATAATTAATTAATTACTCATTTAATTACTCAGTTAGCTCATTAATTAAAAATTTAATTAATTTATTGGGTAACTAAATAATTAACTGATGGCTTGAATGACTGACTGATTCATTGTCATTGATTCATTCATTTGTGGATTCGCTGACTGATTGATTGACTGACCTATTGATTGATTGATTGACTAATTGCTTGATTGAGTGATTGATTGCTGGGGTGATTGTTTGATTCATTCGTTCATTTGATTATTCTTTCGTAACGTTTATACAGCGCCTATCCAAGATTATCCACTCAGAAGCACTCCCAGCCAAGCCCTGGCAATAGCTAACATTTTTCTTGCACGAATTCGAACCAGTGACGCTCACGTGTAACCTTCTGACCCGTAATTGTTATTTTGTCATATTATGCTACATGTATATTAACTAAAATATTTCATTTTGGTGATTAAGATCCAGAGAAACGGAAACCAGGTGATCCTTTGATCATTTCCGACATAAAGAAAGGAAGTGTCGCACACAGGTAAGGCGAACAAATAGAAGGATGTAGGAGGATGAGGATATATAGTAGAAGAAGACGAGGAATGTATTGGAACATATACAGAAGAAGGAAGAAGGATGAGCAAGTGGATACACGGTGGAATAAGAGGAGGAGTATGTAGGAACACACCGAAGAATGAAGGATGAGCAAGAGGATACAGAGTGGAAGAAGAGAAGAAATATATATGAAAAGAGAATAATGTATACGTAGCGGGAATGATTAGGAAGAATGAACGGATATGGTTGAAGATTAAAGAGATTACAGACTAGGAGGAATAAATTGGAGAATTAGGAGTAAGAGACAAGACAGGCGAATGATTAGGAATAAAAAGAGGAGGATTTAGGTGTTGGCGGATGAGGATTGAGGTTACAGAAGATGAAGAATGAGAACTTTTGCAGTGGATGATGGGAATAAGAATGTTACAGAGGATGATTAATTAAATGGCTATAAGGAGAAGACATAGGTAGGTGAAATAATGAGGATGGACATGAATGAGGATTGAAAGACGAATAAAAGGAAGAAAAAGTGCGGTAATACACATTATTACACGTCATTTTGGACGGTATTTTAAGGTAAGTTTCCCTTTCATCTCAACGAGAGGTAGTCAACAGTGGCGTTATTTTAGATTCTGTAACTTGCGGCTTTCCAAACTTGTATTTAGACTAGCTTACCTTAACTGTATCGAATCTGGCTTATCTTACCTTTATTGAATATGGCTTACCCTAGATTAATTGAAGCTGGCTTATCTTGGTTGAATCTGGCTTACCTTTGTTGAATCCCGCTTACATTATTTTTATTAAATCCAACTTAACCTTGGTTTCACTGAATCTGGCTGGCTTTCTTTCACTGAATCTGGCTGGCTTTCTTTTCACTGAATCTGGCTTACAGTCGCATGTGGCCGTATCGTGATCGTCAATTCTGACTCACCTGCCAGTGTCGAACTTCAGACTTATATATGCCGACTTAACTGGGAAATCTTTGATTCGGTGAAGGAAAGATGAGGAGAGTCTGGAGTGATGTCGAACGTCAGTCATGTAGAGGTGCTACGACCAAATGGTCGGCTGTCGATGACTGTCTGCCCTGCACAGATCTGGTGGCTCGAGAAATGTCCGGAGTCTGCGTCTTCTTCCATCTTCAAGGAACTGCTGGATGGCGAGGTAGTCGTGTGCTGCGGTTTTCAACCCTTGTCGTCGTTTCTTCCCGATGCCCCCGCGGCCCAGGAACTCTGAACATTACGTCATCTGTAAACTCTGGACGGGAATCCTGTGTGCGAAAGATTGCCGGTTCTGACTTCTGTAGTTGCCTGAGAACCATTCGATTACTGTAGAACTTTTTCGTCTTAAGAACTTCACAGTCAATTAGAATAACGTACAGAGCGCCTCTGAGTAGGTGTCCCTAGAAGCAGCGCTGTATAAATTTACGATCAAAATTGCAATTACAAATTACCTTACCTTTATTGAATCTTGCTTATCTTACACTCATTGATTCTGGCTAACCTTACCTTTATAGAATCAAATTACCCTTACCTCCATCAAATCTACCTTACCTTGCCTATATTAAAGCCACATAATACTACCTTTATTGAATCTAGATTACCTCATTTGTTGATCTTACCTTACCTATTACTTTACCTATTGCTGGCTGTGATAGGGTTGGTGCTCTTCGAGTGGGAGATGCATTGCTGGCGATTGATGAAGTTGACGTCATCAACAGCTCCGTGGAGCACGTGACCAAGATGCTGACGAACTGTTCGGACATTGTTCAGCTCACGATTCGCAAAAATGAATCCGCTTCAGGTTATTTATTATTATTCGTCTCTGACGTTTTTCTCTATTCATCCTTTGGTCCATCTGTCCATCCTTATGTTCTTAATTGGACCTCTTCTGCTTATTCTTTATACCACCACAACATTTATATATCTACTTATCAGCTGATCTATACATCTATCCGTCCTTCCGTCCTTCCTTCCGTCCTTCAGTCCTTCCGTCCGTCCGTCCATCCATCCAACCATACGTCCATTTTAGCCCTTGGCATTTAATAAAGCCACAAGGTTTCTAAATGTGCTAAATAATCATCATATGCATTACATTTTAGAAACGCCTCCTTCAAACCTCGTGACATTGAGCGTTGAACTTCCTGTTCGTGCCGGAAGTCAGCTCGGGGTTGTCTTTTCCGCCATTTCCGGTTCCGCATCTAAACGAATCGTTGTCTCGGATATAATAGAAGGAAGCCTACTACATCGGTAACCATGGTCACTTCATCCTCCGCCTTTGTAGGAAACAATGTAAGGTAAGGTAAGGTAAGGTAAGGTAAGGTCAGGTCAGGTCAGGTCAGGTCAGGTCAGGTCAGGTCAGGTCAGGTCAGGTCAGGTAAGGTAAGGTAAGAGTTAGAAGTAGAGATACTTTGCATTAACCACACTCAGTTACATTTTATGCGGATACGAGATGTTTTGTTTCTTTCCGAATCTAACCTAAAGTTATCTAACTTACTATAATATAAACATATCTAATGCGAAATTATCAAATCTGATGGTTTTTAAAGTTATCTAAAATAATCTAAACTTATATAATATTAACTTATCTGAAATTTTCATATCTGATCAGATCTAGTCTGGTTTGTCAAATTCTAATTATTCTCTTACCTTAAGCAAGAGTTCGGTAAGCAAGGGAAGCATACCATGTTATTTTCGTTGATTCAGAAGCGGGGCCCTGAAAGTGGGAGATGAAGTGATCTCAATCAATGGTATACCGGTTGACAGCCGAAGCCTCGATGATGTACAGAGAATCCTCAGTGAGTCAACTGAATCAGTCAGCCTCAAGATCAAGAGACTTCCGCTGGACAGTAAGCCTTACAACAAACCATCATCGTAGGCCTTCACCACTCCTAACCACTTTCGACGTGCCTATCTATGTGTGAAATGTATGTGTTTAGGGTGTAATGTATGTACGTGCGTATGTATGTATGATGTACGCATGTATGTACAGTATGCATCTATATATATATGTATGTATGTATATACGTATATATGTATGTATGTGTGTATGTGTCTGTCTGTGTATGTGTGTGTGTCTGTCTGTCTGTCTGATGAGGAGGAGGAGGAGGACGACGACGACGACGACGGCTATGATGACAGTGATACAGTTGATGTTGGTGACAATGAAGTGATGATGATATCTGTTGTATTTCTTAGATGCCAAGGTCTCTCGTCCCAACGGACAGAAAGCACAAAATGTATGTAAATCACAATTTTCAAAGCTTCATTTGCTATTTAATGCTACTTGTTGCACTTAATTGTGTATTAAATTAGTCGCTATCTATATTTATATTTATATTTTATTAATCTATTAGATACTTTTTAAATGTTATTTAGTGCATACACACATGCTTAATACATAATCATCCATCCTTCCATCCTTCTATCCATCCATCCATCCATCCATCCATCCATCCATCCATCCATGCATATATTTATACATACATCCATACATACAGATACACATGCATAAATCCTACATATAAACATACATTCATGCATATATACACAAATATGCAAACATACACATATATACAAACATATATACATACATGTACACAATGTACATACATACCTATATAAATAGATAACCGTGGTGACCAAGTAACTATACTACTGGTGTAATTGCCTTTGCACCACAGAGCATCGACAGCGCTGTTGAGTCGTGTGACAGCCGTTCGACTCCAAACAGCGACTCGGTCAACTACGCAGCCTCTCAAGAACCTCCTCATCCTCCTCCTCCTCCTCCTGTACCTCCCCGTCCTCCACCTCCTGATCCTCCTCAACATCCTTCTCAACATGATCAGCATCAGCCGCAACAGCAGCAGCAGTTGCAGCAGCCACATAGCTGCAAGTTCTTTAGAATTAAGTCCTAGCTGTTTTCTTCATCCTTAACATTACAATTCGACCTGTAGCTCACCTAAGCAACTTAAATAATAAATCATCTTAACACGACATAGTGTAGTGTGATGTAATGGTGTGTGGTAGTGTAGTGTAGTGTAATATAATCCAGTCTATAATATTATCTTAACGTAACACATGCATATGATAGAGCATTATTTAACGACAACAATTACCATACAGCACTACCATATCATAAAATAAATTCCTGTCACATAAAAATTAGTTAGGCACAGGTGAAAGGCGCTACAAAAATTCCAGTTTACACAACTATGTTTGTGCTTATACATCAATTGCAGGCAACGAGTTGAAAATAATGGCAGAGATTCACTCGTCCGCAGAAGACACACTTCCGCCGAAGATCGTAACCGTTGACCTTTCACCCCAGGAGTCATCCGACAATCAGTTACCTGTTCATACTGTGCCTCCGGACGAGGACGTGTGGTCGCGTCTGTTGGATGAACTCGATAACGAGATTGTCGACACGGTTGACCGCCTCAGCGACAGCTTCTCGCACCTGTCGACGAATATCGACGATAGTGACGTCAGGGTGCGGTCGAGCGTGACTTCACAGGTTCATGACGAAACTGTGGTTCGCAACGACGGAATTGACGAAGCTGCCATCACGAATCAGTCTAGCGTGACGTCGCATCCGTGTTCAATCAAGCGCGACGTCAGTGCGGTTCGCGTGGACGCAGATTTGAGCGATAATTGCGGAAAAACGGGAACCCAACACAGTCGACGCGTCGCCGGAAACGCTAATGACGAGCTAGTTGAGTCAAAAACGGCTCAGACTCGAAAACGGAACAAAAATGACACAAACGACTTTAGCGCAATCGAGACTGGCTCATCGGAAGTTGGCGGTAGTCATGCGCAGTCGAGTACTTCCGCAAGTCAACCAGGAACCGAGCTCGCGAATCATAAGAGCCGCATAGCGGAAGTTATTCTACCTGGCATCGAACTCGCTGCGCCCGAGTCCAAGGATCTGGCCAAGGATGATGAGCTGAATCAGTTGGAAGAACTTCTGGAAAGTATATTTACCCCGACCCCCGTGGAACTGTTGAAGGTGGTACTGTTCAAGGCACGCAACATCGATGACTTTGGCTTCAGTCTGTCGGACGGGGTCTACGAGAAGGGGGTCTACGTCAGTGGGGTGAAACCGGGGGGCCCCGCCTCCGAGGGACTGTTACCCTACGACAAAATCCTGCAGGTAATCTAATCTGATCTAATCATCTAGTCTATTACCTAATCTAAACTAATTTAGGCTAGTCTAGTTTATTTAGTCCAGCCTATTCTATTTGAGTCTATCTGTCCAATGTGTTGTCTAGCCTAATCTAGTTTTTTGTCCTGTCCTGTCTTATGCTATCTATTTTTGTCTAAGCTGACCTGGATTTATCTCATTCGCTCTTATCCAACCGATTAAAAACTGACCCCGTTTTGAAACCAATCCTAGCAACTACCTCCAATCCCCTAGTAATCGAATGTGGCCAATTCGCTTCGAAACTCACGCGCAGAACAAATACTATCAGCGTAACTGTTATTGCATGCTGACAAAAATTGCCTTAATCGACTTAATTGTGCTTGACTCTGAACCAAATGTCAGATGAAATGTATGTATATACGTACGTATGTATGCGTATATATATGTGTGTTTGTATGTATGCAAGCATGCATGCATGCATGTGTGCATGTATGAATGTATGTATTTGTGTATATACTTATGTTCGTGTGTACGTACGTATGTATGTATGCATGTATATATGTAGTTATCTAGACATTAATCTGATGTACTGCTGTAGGATATGCATATGAAATTACATAATATGTAGTAAGTAAACCATTGATTTGACTGAGGGCCGACTGCAATTCTCGTAGCGAATTGTGACATGTGCTAAAAAAAGCATGGGTATCAGAGGACTTAGCATAACATGATATATGGTACAACACAACAGGATGAGCCTGTCATCACATAGGCAGCATAATATCGATCATTTTCTACTGGATCAATAGTTTTTGATTAATTGTCTGACTGATTGACTGGCTGATTGAATGAAGTGATTAATTAAATTGAAGATTAAAGTGATGAGTGAATGAATTATTTATTTATTTGGATTACTTTACAGGCATATAAATTGATAAATATTATGTTTTATTACGTCACGTTAGCTATGCTATATACTCTGCTATGATATGTTATGCTGTGTTGTGTCATGTTATATATATATATATTTATCTGCTTCCTACATATCTTGACCTAATTTTACATTTCTGTGTGATACGTTTGTTTGTTTATTTATTTCTTTGATATAATATTTGCTTGTTTATCAGTGTATCTGTTTCTAATCGCGTAGATAAACCAGGTGAAGACAAAGGACCTTGACTGTCACCAGGTCGTCCCTTTGATCGCCCAATCCGGAAACCGCGTCGAACTGATCGTCTGCCGCAACGCCTTGGCCTCCTCCCTCCCACGTGACCGGTCACGTGACAGCGTGGAGGCCCCGCGCGCCGGGTCGTCGCCGCCCCAGTCGGGGTCGACGTGGAACCCTAGTTCAAAGGTCGACCAGTTATGGAAGCCAAGGGTCAGACGGAAGGTTAACTTTCTGTCGAAGAACTCAGTCTTCTAGAACCTCCATCTCTCCGGTTCTGATTTGGTTGTCCCGGTTAAGGCGCTATATAAATCTGAGCTTACAGTATATTGTATTAGCCTGGAAAGGACCCAGTTTTGTGGTTTTCTGTAGGCGCCATATCAATTTCGTCTTATGTTTTGTGTGTGAATTTATATGAATTTCCTCTTATATTACATTGTATGCCGTTGGTAATGTCATATGATCTACACAAATTTCCTCCTACATTACAGTGCACTCCTTTGGTTTGGTCTGTATGCGCTATACATATCCCATTACATTACTTTGGACTTCATAATTTAGTCTTATAGGCGCTATCTAAATTTCCTTTTGGGTTACGTAGCCTAGATGGAACTCAATTGGTTGGGTTCTAGATGTACGTGTGTGCAAGAGCCGTCTAGTGTTGACTTTTCCAGCTATTCGAGCACCGCTTAACTACTGACGGACATTCAGTTCTTAATGAAGATCGTTTAGGCTAGCGAGATGTGCCTTCGAGAGGTACCTAGATGGCGCTGTAAATGTTCCATTACATTACATTACATAACAATACGTTACATTACGATATATGTTACTAATAATTGACAGTCGTAGAAGGCCCTGTTTACGTGTCTAATTACATTACTTGTTTGTTGATAGGCGCCTGTGATTTTGCAGTTTTAAAAACATTAAAGAACAATTGTCAACCCGGTTCAAAAGAATAAGTCCATTTTGTTCCAAAATGAAACACAAAATAATCTGTTTGGCTCCTGTTTTAATGCATAGCACTGATATATCACACACGGTCCTCAAATCCTCCTCTTTGGAGTCTTCCTCAATGATCGCTCGTCAGTGATCATTCTTTCACAACGAATTCTCTGTCTTCAATTCTTCCTCAGTGCTCCACGCTCTCCTCGAATCATTCCTCCTCCACCTCCTCCACCTTGATTTCTTCCTTACTGCTCCGCATAAACAAACATGATTGATCGAACCCTTGGAAATATTCAAACTTTCCACTACGGAAATCAGGATATGCTGTTTGTCAACGGAATCTACTAGAATGATATACTGGCGTCAGCTTCAGTCTATACAAGATTTGTCAAAGCATTCGAGCAAGCAGAAGGAATGGATGCACCGTCAGTTTTGTAAGGTTCATTAAGAAAACCTATTTTTTTCTCTCGTAGAAACTCCAAACAATTCCTTCCTCGCAGTAGTTACGTCATTCCAGATTTTGGGTGCAATTCGTTCGATCACGTAATTAGGCATCTTCATTTCAGCCATCATTAATTCGCATGACTTTAGATCAGTCATGTTTCAGCGCCTTTAAGCTATTCTAAAGGCGCTATGTGAGTGCTCGGATAAATACAGACACATAAAAAACCCAGAGATGCATGCATAGATACACTCATTGTTCTTTCTAGGTCACATTTCTCACGCAGGTAGCTTCGCAGTGCTTCACTGGATCATGCCTTGCTGGTTTCAGGTTCTAGGGTCATAACCCTGGCCAAAAAACCCCGGCCAATAACCCCCGGGCTAAAACTTCAGTAAATAACCCCTCAGTTTGAAATAGCCCCATGGGCAATAACCCTCAGGAAAATAACCCTCCAGTTTTAAATCTTCTAACCAATAACCCTCAAAATGGACAAGTATGCAAATGAAGGAAATATTTAACACCTTTTGTTTCTTGTAAACATAACTTTCTAATGCAAAATTGAAATAAATGGCAGCTTAGCTAAGTGAGTTAATAAGATATGTTGTGTGTCATCCCAAGCAAATAACTGAGAAACTCTCGATTGCTGTATTCGGCGACGATTAGCAATATTCTTGCTTTGCTGTCAGCATAACGTTTACTTGGTGCCTCGTAGAGTATCCCACCAATAGCTGGTTGCATCCAAGTAGCTGCAAATCCTGCTCCATTTGCAGGTGGTTCAAAACCCGCCAGATATTCGGTTGGAAGATACCGATGCCTGCTTTAAAGCTGCGATGATATCTTTGAATAAAATTGTGTAATTAGCAACTTCTGTAGCGCTGGTGCATAAGGCACAAGGCATCGACTTCTGGCGCAACAATGTGGGCTAATTAAATGCTAATTAAACTTCTTGTGCAAACATTGATTCTGGGTTAGCCTGGCTTTGAATCAAGAATTTACCTTCTCTGGGCATGTTAAGACAGTATACGTAACATGCTTTCGTCATCTGCGTAAGATCCGCATTGCTTCTACTCTTGTTCACGTATTCATATGAACTATAGGGTTGACGATGGTAACGCCATCTATGCAGAGCTCTCGCTTTTTCGTATTAGCTTTAATCTGTTTTAAACGCTGCGGCTCTGTTTACGGGTAGGATTACAAAGTTCGGTCATATTTCTACTTGTATACAGGATGAGCCACAGTACATTCATTGTCTTTGAGTTTAAGATGCTATTGCTGAATCGTAACAGTTTGAGTAGTTTCATTGAAGAAGTGCTATATATAAATGTGCAATTACGATTACATATATATTAATATTTTATAAATACGCATATGTGTATATGTAGATATATGTATATATATATATATATGTTATACGTTTATATATGATTAATAATTTTTTATATCATATACATGTATGATGTTTTATTGTGTGTACATGTATATACATGCGATGCTTAAATATAATGTATTTGCCTATATAAATGTATTACACATAGACCGACATAGATAATAATATATATGCATATCTCATCACATATTTATATGTTTATATAATATATTTGTATACATATATAAATGAGTTTGCTTATATGGTATTGAGAGAGAGTTGTTCGTCGTTTGGCGAGATAATCGGCTAATCTGGGTGTGTGGACCGCATCAGCAGCGCGGCAAATTACCAGCAGACGACGAAGATGCTGAAGACGGTCAGCAGCCTCAGGACCCAGAGACAAATGAGCCCGAACTAATAGAAACTGTCTCTTGCATTCGCTTATAATATGCATAGATGGAAATATTTATATTTATGGGGTATAGCCATTGCCTAATTTCCATCAATCCTTCCAGCAATCCATCTTTCCATCCATCCATTCATTCATTCATTCCATCCATCCGTCTGTTGTAGAGTTCAGGTTGAGACATTACACCTAGGTTGCTATTGCTTAAGCTACTTAATTCGACTGTGTATGTAATGTGAATAGGTCAACCCAGCCGTAGACGTGTGTAGTATATTCTGAGGACGTTTGAACTATCCCTCATTAACTACAGATAATGGACATTTGAGTAATTAATTCAGTTTAGTTTAATTAGTTCGGTCTATTCAGTTCCTTTCTGTATAATGTCAATAGACATTGAGTACACATTGGAAATCTGTAATAACGTATTGATAACACTTGTGTAGATTTGTTTAGATTCATTCAGCATAGACCTATTAGTTTGCTGGTATTCAGTTCATGTTGTATATGTGATTAGATGTGTAGTTGAAATCCAGTTACAGCTAGACGTATTGGTGTCTGTATATGTAACCCCAATCGGTGAGACGGAGTGAGCATACCCTTCTCTGCTATTCACGGGTTCTATTCTGCTATTCTACGCGGTGGAACGGAATCATCTTCCAGTTACCGTTGTGAGATGGGTAACCGCTCTCAGTCGGCTAAGACAAGACCGAGTAAGACACCATAAAACATGACTGGATCCTAAAGAGGGTTAAGTCAGACAAAGTCCATATATAAATTCAGGAGGATAGTTCTCAGGTGGCAGTTTCGGGAGTACAGTTTAGAGCTCGCAGGTAAGTTTTCCGTGATTTGGGCGGCAGGCGACTGGGGGGTCGACGGAGTCACATGGTACGGATGTCCTGCAAGTCCAAGGGTAGGTACACGAAACGATCAGGTATCCTAGAGGACGCCAGATCGGTGCTGAAGTATATCTTAGCCCTGGGGTCTTCACTGATCTAGTCTTGGAACACTCTGTGCGTTGTCGTGGGGCAAGGCTTGTTCCGCGAATTCCGCATTGGAAGAGTTGTCATCAAAGCATATTCGTCGTCCATCCATCCATTCATACTTCCGTCCATCCGTCCATCCATTCATACTTCCGTCCATCCGTCCATCCATTCATCCATATGTCCATTCATCTCAATTTATCATATCTATCGTATATGCGTATATTCATATACATCCCTCCATCCCTCCAGCACCATCCATTGTTTCATAGATATCGATCCATCCACCATCCATCCATAAAATCCATCCATCCATCCATCCATCCATCCAACCATCTTCATCAATGTACCATTCATCTCGTCCTATCACATCCAACATCCAATAATATTTTGTATAATCCATCGATGCGTGTACATGTGCGTCTAAATGGGTCCATCCATTCATCCACTCAGCCATCCATCAATCAGTCCATTTATCTGCTCAGCCATTATAAGAACATTATACGCATCATAGGAATACATATACACATAAACACAAGAGCGTGTACATAATATCATATATACTTAAGGGTGCATGTATGATATACATATACGCGTATATATAGATATACTTGTATGTATGTATATATATATACATTATGTATGCAAAGAACTAGATATATATGTATTGTATATGTGAGCCCAGCGCATTAAAGGCCTCGATATTTGTTATTGTGTTTAATGCGTGTTTTCCAAATGAGGAAATAGTTTCCTCTGTTTGACTTCAGGTCCTGTATCACACGATTGTCAAACGCATCGTCATCATAGTCAGACGAAGCAGCAGCAGCAGCAGCAGCAGCAGCAACCACACTGACTGGAGTCGTCATGCTGACTTCCCTGTTGACTTCAACAATTCCTTTGGAACCCATTGTTGCGAATCGAAGCAGCCAAAGCAAAACAAAGCTTGGCTCCGCAGATCGATCGAGTTGTTGTTTTGCTTCTAATCTAATCCAGTCCATCGCCATCACTCTATCAAATCGAATCTGAACTCATCCAATCTATTAGCTTCTTTAGCATATAACAATCATAACAATAGCATATAACAATCATAACAATAGCATATAATAATCATATACAATAGCATGTAATAATCACGTACAATAGCATGTAATAATCATATACAGTAGCATGTAATAATCATATACAATAGCAGGTAATAATCATATACAATAGCATGTAATAATCATATACAATAACAGGTAATAATCATATACAATAGCAGGTAATAATCATATACAATAGCATGTAATAATCATATACAATAACAGGTAATAATCATATACAATAGCAGGTAATAATCATATACAATAGCATGTAATAATCATATACAATAGCAGGTAATAATCATATACAATAGCATGTAATAATCAGATACAATAGCATGTAATAATCGTATACTATAGCATGTACAATAATCATATAGGCCTACAATAGCATGTAATAATCATATACATTAGCATGTAATAATTATATACAATAGCATATAATTATCATAGCGTGTAAGGCATCCATCGATGGTCGCTTCACGTTTAACCGTAGGTAGTCAGAAATTGTAATGCGTTGGAGAAGTCCAGTCTAAATCCAGAGGATTATGGACACCTTGGCTTTTTACCAAGGGCAGATCCATGATTTGAAGGTTAAGATGATGCTAGGTTCTTGCATGATGTTAGTCTGCCTGTATGTCAATCGGTCAAGTGGGGAAACAGCCTGAGGGCTATGGCTGACCCTCGCTGTAACAACTGTTTGGGCCAAAATGAAGGCATCACGGGTCCAAACATTAACTGTCTGCTTGGAAATACCTGTGAGGACCCTAACCCTAAATCTGCAAATAATAAGGATACAGATTAGATCGAGCACAAGTATTTTCGCGGACATTATGCATACGTTAACAAAAAAATTAATGAATGTCATTTATGTAAATCACATGCATGCGCGTTCATTGTTTGAAACTTGTCCCCCCCAGGATGTGTCCACTTGTAAAGTTTATCATAGCGCGAACATGTTGAATGATTACATTCATCGTTCAATGTTCAATCCAGGCATAAAACATGGTATTTGTGTAGCGCTCGACTTTTCCTATAAGTCTAACACTGGATTTATGAAAAGTCGTTTCTGTACCCAGTGTTGATGAAAGGTCATAATTAGGGGCATCGATCTAGTTTCAAAGTCGTAGCCAGTTGTCGCGTGACATTACCGGTTCTGTAATGAACGTGCCCGGACATAAATTCCTGCTGACGTCAGCTTGGCTAGGCTCTAATTAATCACAAATAAGTCAACAACCCGATGATTCATCGGCCTGATACCGCGAAAACTTCCAATATGCAACTCTCTCGCTTTAAACTTGCCGACTCAACAGCGCAAAAATTACGTTCACAAGCATCAACATAATCATCATCATCAACGACAACATCATCATCATCACTATCATAAATTCTTCAACGGATTACAATATCTAACCACAGTTTCAGTTTAAATGGATCATCGACTGATTTCTTGTGCATTACGTTAATGGCTCTGCAGAAGCCTTTCGAGTACTTTTAATTATTTCATCCTTCTTTTGCTCGTCTTCCAGCTCCTCTTTCTCTTTTATCTGCTCATCTCGAGAACCTCAAGATCTATAACAGCATCCCGAACATCGCCGGGCGGGGCCAGCAGTAAGCGCGTCTACAGCCCCGACGGCCTCATACAACATGCAGACGATTACCCTCCAAGAGGACAGCTATGAGATCACATCGATCAAAGCCGAGGTTCAGCGGCAGCTCGAGGTCACAAAACCCACCACTTCGCCATCGGTGCCAACGTTTCCGCCCTTCGCGCCTATGTGCAGATCACAAAGGCCACCTACCGGATAGACATAGCTCGGCTTTAACCTCCAGACCCTTGCATCTGGCTACCATGGAGGCGAAACCCCGATGGGCATTCTGACGGTCAACAGGATCCTGGCCAACTGCAACAATGTTAGGGGGTCTTATCATAATGGCAGCCAGCTTCCTGTCACAATTACTCTCTTCTTCAACGTGTCCCAAACATTGGTATCAATCCCAGTGGCTTCATAATTGTAGGTCCCTTGATGGAGCTCTGTCAGTGGGACATCAACCCCAGTTTCCTCCAAACTATAGCAGAGAAAGTGGTGGGAGCTGTAACAGCTTCTACAGTCAAGGTGTTGCTGGGCAAAAAACACCACTAGATGGCTCCAACCGGGCGGGGGAAAATACAAGGTAGCCCCAAATCCCCATTTTGTATCTACTATTTCTCCTCTTGTGTTCCGCATGACCTACGTCAACTCGATCCGCATTTTCTGAAATCATCGTTTGGCCGCGTCTTTTCATCTGCTCTATTAAGCGGAATCCGTTGCGGCCTGGTACCATATCATGAATCACGTCTTCGACTAATGCACTGCAACTCTTCCGGCGGACGTCACTTCCAGACCGATTCTGCGCAAATCCTTGACCGCATTAAAGTTCCCAAGTCAAATGTGGGTGGTATAAGCCTCTGTGACCTAAAGCTAATGTGGCCTATCATCGACACAGATTGTCTGTGAAGCACAGTTACTGCTTTCTGACGTGGAGGTCGAGTTGCCTCGCCCTCGCTACATAGTACGTCACGCATAGACGTGCATGTTATAATTCTGTTGGCGTGTAGATGACGTCCGATGTCTGGCCTCATAAATAAGTGGATTGTTTGCGGGGCCAGGAATGAATACGAAGGTTGAGGACGAGAGGACGCCAGACTGTCCTGGACCGCAACTACATGAGCGGAATTGATCGCTTTAATCAGCTTACTGCAACCTCCTCAGAAAGACTTTGGAGTGGCATAAGAAGATCGTACGGCATTTATTGAACCTGGCCATGGTCAATGCCAACGCACTGTACAAGAAATTTGGTGGCAAAGAATCAAATGTGGTCTTATGCAGTTGAAATGACTGCTTTTGACAATTTTATGAACTTGTTTGAAGAAATGTGAGAAGTGAAAAACAATATTTCATTTTTACTTTTTTCCCAATATGCTCTGGCGTGGGATTAAAAATGTGGTCGCAAACTTTGTGTTAATAGTCGGTCACCTAGATGGACAGAAAGACAGACAGACAGACAGGCAGACAGATAAACGGAAAGACGAACAGAGACAAAAACAACCAGAGAGACAAACAGACAACAGACAGACAAAGAAACATACATATAAATGAGCATTTAAACAGAGACAGAATTATATCAAATAATTATGTTCCTTAATGTGTATAACATACACTCATATTTATATAAACCCTAAACAATACGTTAGAAGCGATCATCAGTTAATGCCTTGTGCGTTATATTACAGCGCTATAGAAGTTTCCAGAATGGATGAGAGTATTCCGCCAAATTGTCTCCACGCAACCAGTAGTTGATACAGTTCGTGGACATACTTGAATCAGAACCTCCTGTCTCCTATGGTTAACTGTTCCTCGGTTTTAGAAAACCTGGCGCTACAGAAGATACTCGATCGACCAGAGGTTTGTGGACTGATGTATGAACGTCTTTAATTCATCCATTCATTCGTTGTTTCAACGGATGGATGAATGAATTATGAATTCGTTAATTCACAACCAACTGCATCCACCTGTTTACCATAATCCTCCCTCGCTCTTCTGGAAAATTCCCCAATCTCCCGCCTTATCTGATCTCTTTCTCATCATCCATCGCTCTCCCTTCCTTATCTTTCTCTCTCCATCCTCTTTTCCCTCTACTCACCCATCCGTCCATACGTCCGTCTGTCCCTCCCAAGCCTCCCTCCCTCCCTACATCCCGCCTTTCCTCCATTCGGCTATCTATTCATTTATCCATCAATCCACATCGACCGATTCATCTATCCGTCCATCAACATAGTCCAGTAATTCATTCACCCACCCACTCATTCACCCAACAATCCATCCATCCATCCTTTCAAGCCTCAGTTCGTAGCAAGAGCATCGAAGCGTCAGACAGACCCATAAACATTCCCCGCACTGTCGAAGTCGTGAACTTCCTCGTAGACTGTCGGCAATTGTTTATTAATCTCCGGTCGTGTGTCCCCCCCTCGTGGCAGCGAAGATATTTCAGACCCACGCAATACTCCGCACTCACAATTGATGAGCAGCCCTTTTCAGACGATGATCCCCCTCCCCCAGCCAACCTGATCAGTTTACAAAACAGGAGGTTCCTATTCTTCTAAAATATTGCCACTCGCTGACTGAGTTTCCTCGGAAGGTTGATCTGGGTCCCCAGCACTGAGATAAATTTGACCCCGCTGGGGAGCGAATAAATGGCCGGTTCGTGGCAGATTTTTTACTCCATGGTTCCGTTCACATTTGAATGGGGCTCGGAGACATTCGTCCGGGATTCGATTCCCTTTGTGTCGCATAAAATTGGTGTGTTGCTGATGAGCGTTTAACCTGCAAGGAGAGGTTACCCAGTTGTTCGATTGCTGTTGTCGTATCTGCGCTTTAGTCGAAATATCATTCAACCTTAGGAGCAGTATTGTTGAAATAGGAGCTGTAGAAACGAGCAATTACCTCACCAGATGCATAAAAATTATATTATATATTATAATAAATTATTAATTCCTATCTTAAATTATCTTGTATTGTCTTATCATATATTACCTTGTCTTGTCTTGTCTGGTCTTATCTTATTTTATCTTATCTTATCTCATCTCAACTCATCTTATCTTATGTTATCTCATTTCATCACCTAATTTCCCTTTACCTTGTCCGGTTGAATGAATACCTTTCTTCTAACTCACTTCTCAATCCGTACCAATCTTAATTCACCAAACTCCATTGCACTGAAACTCTGCTTGTCTCTCTACACAATAAACTAATCTCTGCTTTTAATAATCAGCAGTCTCTTGCCTCTCTGTCTTGTCGACATTTCTGCTGTTTTTGAAATCGTCGATCATGATTTACTGCTTCAGCGACTATCTTCCTAGTTTGGCATCTCTGATGCTGACCCTTGTTGGTTCCGGTAGCAGTTGTCTTCCCGCCCTTTTGCTGTAAAAGCTGAAAGGTATTGTTCTCAACCCTTCCAACTGTTTGTGGTGTCCCTCAAGGTTCCATCCTAGGGCCACTTCTCTTCATTTTGTATACTATGCCGCTCACGGCGCTGAGCCATCTCAGAGAATTGTCTTCTGTCGACCACCATCTTTATGCCAGTGACAATCAGCTCTTCGTTTCTTTGTCTCTAAGTTCCTTTTCCTCATCCATCACTCAGTTGCTTGATGTTGTCAATCAGATCTTAAAATGAAAATCCTCTAACCTCCTTTGCCTCAACCCTGCCAAAACTGAATTCATGGTTCTAGGTCTACCAGATCAGATTAAGTAAATCCCTGACTCTTTCATCCACCTATCAACAAATTTCTGCACTCTCACTTTTACCTGTAATTCGCCAGTACGCAATCTTGGCATCACCTGTAACCCAAATCTCTCGTTATCAAATCTCTTCTCCAACCTCTCGCGCACCTATTTCATTCTTATTCGCCGTATTCAATCTGTGCTCGATTCTAAAACTGCCTCTATCATCGCTACCTTTGTTGTCCACTCCAAACTTGACTGCTGTAAGTCCCTCTTCCTTGGCCTTGAATCCACTCAAATTAAGCGCCTCCAACTCATCTAAAATTCACTTGCCAGAGCTATCACTCTTGGCACCCACACATCACCATACCACTTCTATCCTGAAATCCCTTCACTGGATGAAAATCTCCGAAAGCATTCACTTCAGAGTTCTTTCTCTAACCTATAACTCTCTGGATACCCCAACCTACTTATCTTCGCATACTCTTTACCATCAATTCACCACGCTCTACCCGTTCATCCACTTACCCCACTATTGCGCGTCCACCATTAACTACTCATCTTAAACACTCTAACCAATCCGTATACCACATTAAACCTCAACTCTGGAACGATATCCCTCCTGAATTTCGCAAATTCACCGTTCCTTTTACCCTTTTGTCGTTCACCGACCATCATCTGTCTCAAGCCCTCTATCTAATACGCTTCAGGCTTTCCATTCAAAAATAAAGTCCTAACTTTTCAAGAAATCTTACCCTGACCCATCCAATCCTCCGTCTTCCCATTTCTCTCAACCTAAACACAACCCTCTCTGGTCTTCTGACAACCGGCCTTTGTTCTTCATCTGGTGTTTGCTCTTCATCCGCTATTTTGGACAACCCCTCTGACTTGACGCATCCCTAGTGAAAAAGCTGGTGTCCTGCATTTAACTTTAAAATAGCGCTTTACATGTTTCGAGGTTACGATTACGATGACCTTACTTTGCCTTTTCCCACTTTGCCTTTCCCTTTCCCTTGACAGATCAGATTTCCCGTGCCTTTCCCACATCGACCAACCTATCAGGGATCAGTTTGTCGGGTGTCACGCGAGACAGATGGAGTTGGGTGGCACTGGTCCATCCATGCAGTCAACCGTCGAGAAGCGACGATGGCGTTTTAACATGGCTTTGCCTGACCTCACCTTACCCTTACTCTATCGCTTAGCTTCATATTTCCTTACCTTATCTCGCATTACCCTACCTTAACAGCTACTTCTGAAACAAGACTGATAATATGACGAATATAAGGACGGAATGACAGACAGACGGATACACGGACGGATGCAAGGACAGACATAAGGACTGACGGAAGTAGGAAAGAAAGGACTGACCAGACAGAAGGACGGAGGGAAGGACGGACGGAAGGACGGACGAGCGAACAGCCGGAAGGGGAGAGAGACCGATAGACGGTTGGCGGTGAGCGATGGAATTATTTCATGGAAATGTCTCTTACGAGTCACATGTGATCTGGATAGATTTGAAGAGAGACGAGTCGAGTAAATGAGATTTGTAACTGGATCGGAGGAAGGAGTTTGATGGACCGACTGTAAACGAAATCTGATCTGTCAAACTGATTGGAAATTTTGCAGTCTTACTCAAAATCTTCTACATTATATTGTGTGTATATATATATATTATATATATATCTGATTAACCTGACATATATATAATCATAGACTAATCAGATGTATAATTATATTAATCCCTGCGAATATAAATATGTGCACACATGCTCTGCTCATATGATAGATACTTTTGCGAGCGACTGACGATTGGTTGATTGTGTGCGCTTCTGTCTGTCTGTCTGTCTATCTGTCTGTCTGTCTGTCTGTCTGATGAACAAACGAGCGAATGAATGACCAAAGTCAAAAGAGGAGAGACTCCGAAGAAGGAAGGAAGAAAGGAAGGAAGAAGAGAAAGAAAGAAGGAAAGAAAGAAGGAAGGAATGAAGGAAAGAGGAAGAACGGAAGAAAGAAAGAAAGGAAGGAAGGAAGGAAGGAAGAATGAATGAACAGAAGGAAGGAAGGAAGAAGAAAGGAAGGAAAGAAGGAAGGAAGGAAGGAGGGAAGGAAGAAAAGAAGAACGGAAGGAAAGAAGGAAGGAACGAAGGAACGAAGAAAGGAAGGAACGAAGGAACGAAGGAAGGAACGAAGGAAGGAAGGAAGGAAGGAAGGAGGAACGAAGGAACGAAGGAAGGAAAGAACGAACGAACGAACAAACGAAGTAACGAATTAATTAACGCATGTGTGTGTGTGGTGATTTTTATGTATATATTCGGTATTTGTAAGTGCATGAAGAGGTTTAATTCATTAGTCTTAATTTGCATACATATATATATGTACATGTGCATATGTAGCGACCGCATATATACATCATTGTGTGTGTTTAACATACGTCGCTTGTATCTCTATAGCATGTGGAGGAAGTCACAAAGAATCAGTGCTATGATCAGTCGGACGAAGTCCTTTCTCCCTTTCACCGCTGCCAGTTTGTCCATGTATCAATGAAAAACACAGCACCAACATAGGCCTACACCGTGGTCGAAAAAAGTCGTCGGCAGTGTATTTCCGATGTACTTTGCACGCGACATGTGACGTGAATTACACTCGGATTTTTTTTGCTGTCAATGCGAATCTCGAACACGGGACGAGGTTGATTTGTTTCAGCAGAAGTGAGTCGAAGGCCCAGTCATGCATCAGTGAATTGATGCACAAGGTAATTCGCCATCAGTGAATGAATGCATGAGTGAATTCATGCATCAATTAAATACGCTAAGTAATTTAAGCAAAAGCAAAATCATTTGAAGAAAAAAGTCATTAAATAACTACAAAGGAAGAGTAGGCGACATCTCGGATGAACATCGTTAAGTCGTATGATAAACCCTACCTTACCTGACCTTACCTTACCTGACCTTACCTTACCTTATCTCGGATGAATATCGATTAAGTCGTATGATAAACCCTACCTTACCTTACCTTACCTCGGATGAATATCATTAAGTCGTATGATAAATTCTACCTTACCTTACCTTACCTTACCTAACCTTACCTTACCTCGGATGAATATCATCAATTAAGTCGTATGATAAACCTTACCTTACCTTACCTCGGATGAATATCATTAATTCGTATGAAAAATTCTACCTTACCTTACCTTACCTTACCTTACCTCGGATGAATATCATTGATTAAGTCGTATGATAAACCCTACCTTACCTTACCTTACCTTACCTGACCTTACCTCGGATGAATATCATTGATTAAGTAGTATGATAAACCCTACCTTACCTTACCTTACTTTGCCTTGGAGGCTGCATTATTGGTCCTGATGAAACGACGCTGGCGGAACAGTGAAGTCAAACATCATCATAGTACTTAGATTCGTGACCATCCGTGAAAACTCAGCCATCCATCCGTTCGGGATAAATTAGTACCAAAGCAAGTTGGTTTGTAAAAACTGCGTCTTGTCGTTGAATTGTTGTGGTCGTGTTTGCGCCTCAATCAAATGATCCTTCGACTTCCGGATCACCCTTCTGAGGACTCACTATACATGGATGTGCCAACTAGTTTGCTAGCTTTACCTTTTATCTTGACCTTTTACCTTCATTTAATTTGACTTTGAACTATAAAAAACCAACGTCTGACAGGTAACTTTAATACCGTTGACACATTTTGACATTTTTATCACATAAACACAATAGCTTCTATGGCGTCTTGTACCTGATGCACAAGGCATCGGCTGCTGACGCAAATACACTCTGCAAGCATCCGCCTGTAAGTCACGCATCGCTTCACAGAATTCATTCAAAAAATGTCGCATGGTGTAGCTTTTTCGCTTAGACGATGACTTTTAAGTACGTTTCATTTTTGGTTCATATCGTTTAATTATTACGTGTATCTGGGTTAGACTGAACTGATTGATTTTATTTCACGAACTTCGTATCAAATGAATTCGTAACGTATGAAGATTGTGTTATTGAGGTTTTACAGTATGTTATGCTGACCTCTATGGGTTTGATTTCATATTTGCTTGACTTTGGCAAAGGAATTTTTTGCAATCCTGGTTTTACTTTTGCTTTCCGACTATCACTGTTATTTGGGTTTGCCTGTATCTGTGAATGCCTTTCGTGGCATTATCCAGGTTTATGTTAGCAATGAATTGTCTGTTTCTGAGAAATCTCATACAATTTGATTATGTCTATCTGTCTGTCTGTCTGTCTGTCTGTCTGTCTGTCTGTCTGTCTGTCTGTCTGTCTGTCTGTCTGTTCCGTTGGTTGTTTACTTTTATTTGTCTGCACGTTTCGTTGTGTATCTTACCCTGTTTCTCATAAACACGATATTATTTACGTTTTACTGTAGGTCATTATTTTTATCTGGTTTTGACTGTATAATTTTGCATTTAATTATCTAAATTTGACTTTACATAGGTAGTTCCTGATACATGGGTTCGAGTGTCATGGAGGACGTTCTGAAGGAGGCGATTCGTCGAGAGAAGTTGTTCAGACTCTAACCATAGCAGAATACATTTTGCACATTCATCCCTCTAGTGCCTAGCGGTCTTGCTAAATGATTGGGTGTGAAAACGGTCCCCTCACTGGCCAGACCACAGGGGTACATTTCATCCAATTCACCCAGCTGCTGCCCATATGTCTTCCTCTTTCCAACTATTCGGGTTCAGTCAATCCTCAAACTGCAGGAGGATACACCTCCTTCAGTATTTCCGCTTTTACCCCACTGCTTCCCACGGCAAATCGCCACCTTAGGTTCTAGTAGTTTTCCTGGCTTTCGCGACGACTGGCCGACCAACTGAAGACGTATCCGGAGTCACGCCGACAGAAGCAGGAGCAGAAGAGACGCAGAAACTCCCTGCGGAACCTCTGCCCGAAGAAGTAGTACGGTACGATGTTGATCGACGAGTTCAGCACGATGAGGAAGTTTCCGATTTCGTTGAGAGTGTAGAGCGGAAGCTTGACGAAGGCCGTCGGGTTGTCTTCGAGAGCCCAGACGACACGGGACACCATCGCGGGCAATTGGCAGATGAAGAAGATGACAACGACGCCGATCAGCATCACAGTTGTGTCCATCCGCTTGACCTCGGCCGAGTTCAGCTCGCGACCTCGTTGGCGTGACATCCGGACGGCGTGCACGAGGAACGAGTTCAGGATGGCCAGGGTGACGAACGGAATGGCGAAAACGAAGACCGTGTAGAGCCAGTAGTGGTAGAGCTCCTTGAACAGCCGACTGCTGCCGAACTCCGTCAGGTCCGAGCCGACGTTGATGACGTCTCCGCCCCGAAGGTGGGGCACCGGATGGGCCACCGTCACCGTACGGTACTCGAAAAACTTGGGCAGGTTGAAGGCAACGCTGGCCAGTACGATCCCGGCGACAGCCTTGCGAGCGCGCGCCACCGTGCACAGGGGCTCGGCCTTGAACGGATGGCAGATCATGATGTAACGATCGACAGTGAAAGCTAGCGTCAGCCAGACGGAGCAGACCTGGAAGGCGAACGCAGCCGGGTGGAGGTAGGGAAACAGGTAGGCGTAGTAGCCGGTGTTCCCCGCCGTCCATCCAGTCCCTTCGACCGCCGGCGTCTGCACGTCCTTGACGAGAAGCGTTAGCGTGCAGACGTCCACTAGAAGATCACAGATTGCCAGGGCTGCTAGGTAGCAGTATGTGGACGTGTGCATCGTCTTACGGGTCAGGACGATGAGGGATAGGAGGTTGCCGACAAGCCCGAAACAGCAGACCGTAACGCCGGCCACTCCCATCAGGTAGTAGGTGACGAGCTCGCGGGTGTAGCGTCGGTAGTCCAGTGCCTCGTGACCCCCTTCGAGGAGAATCCTCTCGCAGTAGGACTGCGCGGCCGCCAGCTGGGCGGATGAGGCGCTCGACGTGGCATTCCGTTGGGTTACGTTTTGCGACCTCATGCAGGCCTCCGTGAACAGGTCCAGAGCCATCAGATTCATTGCGGGAGGGTAGAATATTGGGTCGGGCGATCTGGGGAAGAAGCCGATACAAAAAAATGGAGCCAATCTGCCGCTGAATGGGCGGCCCAAATCTACGAAAGATACCGCGAGAGCAGTAGCCGAAATCTCCCGTTTATACGGTTTGGAGATTGGCCCAGATTTTATGGAGAAACGGGCCTCAATCTCCGTGTGATACGTCGGTAGTCATTCTGGAGATTTGCACAACTGGAGAGACGGATTACAGATGATATAATTCTTTAGAGAGATCTCTTACAGATTAGTCTCGATTTACCGGACAGGCAGTTTGAAGATTGTCCTCTGTCTACTAAAGAAGTTGGCCCCGAGACTTGACCCCAATCTGATCAACAAATTGTTTATTTTATCACATCTGGACTTAACCCCGACAAAGACACAACCGTCCAACAGAAGTTTCTTCGGAGCCTCTCTCGATAAGAGTCCGGTGAGACGGTTAGAATTAGCGTTCAGTTAAAGTTGTTTCAAGCCCCGCAGTGGGTGGGGCCGAGACGGTGTAATTTCTCGTGCGAATTGGATGAATGATGGATGGAGATGTTGGTGGTGTAGATGCCCGCAGCTAAAAATCCGATCGGTTCTTCTCTTTGATCTTCACGCGCAGCCTGATCGCAGCCACGTTTCTTCCTGAAGCCCTTGTCCCTGTCGGCTCAGAAAACTGCGAAGATCTGCCGTCTGTTCAACTAGCACGGGATCGTTCCCTTTTGTGATGTCTTCGGTAGCTTAGCGAACCTTTAGGGAGTCATTTGAATGTCCAACTGCGCTGATAAAAAGGGATCAATCGTTTAGCGATGAGTTTAGCACGTCACAAAGTCACAAGGGGCTTCTGTAGTTCGTAGAGGATGTTGACGTTTCAGACACTCGAATTCAAAGAGGTGTTTCGTTGGGAGAACAAGTGTTTCTCTTCAGAAATTCTCGTTTCGTTATCTCTTTTCTGTTTAGGATACGAATGTCGTTTTTTATATGTCCTTTTCTACCTCGTAAGATGGACTAATTCATCTTTCTCTACCGTTGACTTGCTTGCCTTCTCTCTCCGATTTTCGTCTCTTTTCACTTTCTGTTTAAATCCATGTTTATGTCAACGCATCTGTTTCTGGTTGTCTCTGTCTTCGTCTGTTTCGTTATTTTTTTAATCTGACCTTGACACTTTCATTAGCTAGTCGTTAATCTTCAACTTTTTTGCGCTCTCTCTCTCGTTCTTACTCTTTCTGTCTTTTTGTCTCTCTATCTCTGTCTCTGTCTGTCTGTCTGTCTCTTTGTTAATCTGTCCCTCTTACTTTTTTCTCTCTCTCCTCTTTATCTCTCAATCTCGCTCAGTCTCTGTCTCAGTCTCTCTGTCTCTGTCCCTCAGTCTCTGTCTCGGTCGCTGTCTCTGTCTGTCTATCTCGCAATATTTCTAATTCAGTTTATCTCTACTTAAAGGCGTTTCGTCTGTGCAGCCAGGAAATCCTTTTCATCAGCTCACGATTCTGCTCGGCTTCTCGAACTATCCATCTTGCAGTCAGTGTTCTCCAGTTGTTCTGTGGTCCTGTTGTTCGCGGTTGTTGAAAACATGTCCAAAGACAATGCACTGACTACAACTCTGAACCAACGACTTACTTAGTTGCGGTTGTTCGTTTGCGAGAGCAACACTACTGTAACGAAAACAACAGTTCAGTGTTATGAATATATTATTATTATTATCATCATCATCATCAACAATAACATCGTCGTCGTCATCATCATCATCATCGTGTGGCGTTCGCCGTATGTACATAGCATCACGGGACGGGGTTACTCCAAACCAGTTCTATTCTGTAGCCACCCCAGCACTGTCCCATTTCCTCTTGAGGTAAAATGGTCGTTTCCTACCATCTCTGCCAATAATGTCCGGTCTCTCCCAGGAAGCATGAGGATTGGCCGCTTCTTTAGGGGTGGCAATACTGTAAAGTTCTGTATCCAGATGGGATTCTGCCTCTTCCGCGGTCGACAAATGGGCAACGTCCTGAGGATAGTCTTTTCTCAGAGAAAGGTTCGTTTCTTTACTGGCAATAGTCGGTCCCTTTTCGTATGCCTGCTTAACTGCGGGCTTCCTCTTCACCACCATTCTACATCTCGTAACTCCGGAACTATAACCTTAAATATGAGGCACACGTCGGTCTCTTAATGGATTTCTTTCGAAGCAGTATCTGAATCGGGCGGCAAGCGCACTGACCATCTTCTCAACCGACACCTGTTGTGTATGCTTCCGTAACGTTACCCCTTTGGTTCACATATCGGCCTGTTTGATATGTCTTTCCCTGAGCTTCACACAACCTCTCTGGTTTGCTCGGGAGGGCACCAACCAGCCTCTCGAACGGCACCGATGCCGTAAGCTTCCCTGGCGTTACCCCTCGTTTTACACAGACCTACTATTTATTTATTTATTTCTCACGATCAGGATTTTGCTGAGTTTCGCACAACCTTTTATCTTCCCACTGTCAGGACTTAGGTCATCTCGCGGTCTTACAACAGGGTGGGCCGAGCCCTGTCGGATCAGCGGTGCCGTCCCGGAACCAGCCAGCTATTATTTCGGATGCTATTCAGAAGCGCACCGATTAATCTTTTGCACGGACGCCCTCTCATCCGAATATATACTTCGTAATTTGCCACGAGTACGGGCTTGGACTTTAAACACAATATCAACCAGCACAAAATACACTGTATGTATCAGTGACCAAACGGTATCAAGTTGTCTTGGCTCGTGTACATGCAGCGCGCTCGCGTCGCCGCTCCACGTCTAAAGCAGCACACCGTGCGGCAGCCTATATTCAACCGTCTGCAGCCTTTGGTGAGTCTCGGACGACGCTTGTCTTCCGTGCCATCTAATAGTGCCCTCATCGTTCGAAACATCTCGGCCAATGATCGTTCGTTCGTAGAGAACCTCTCAATGCTGACGACTGCTGTCACCGCTCTGATCGAGCGTCGGCAATTATTGGACAGCAGGAAACATAGAAACAAGGACTTAATCATTAAATCGAGTTAACACATAAATCTTCGAAATACTAGAAATAAAGTAAAACGGATCAATCAACTTAAATATGAATCTATTACATAATCTGTGCATCATTTAAATAAAATATTTATTATTTATAAGTCTTATCTATAAACAAGCCTTGTGGCTGATCCGTCACATGTAATCATCATCGTTATCACAAACGTTGTTGTCGTCTTCGTCAGCAACCACAGCATCATCACCATCACTGTTCATTGTTTATCATCATCATCCTTAACATCATCACTAGTCAAATATATCGTGCAACTACAGAAGGCTTTATTTCCGTAACCTTCGCCTCCTCCCTCATAGCCATCATGATCATCAGCATAACTACCGTCATATTCTTCCTCGTGTTCTTTTTTCTCCACTCCTCCTGCATTTTCTTTTTATTCATAGCCTTCTGTTTGTTCTTACTCTTCTTCGTCTTCTTGTTCTATTTCTTCTTTCTCTTCCTCCTCTTTGTTTCCCTCTTTCCCATAATTACTCTTCTTGTTCACATCTTCATCTTCTCTTGAGAACTATTATCCCCGCCGCCATGGAAAGTCTTCATAGTTATAATCTAGATTTTCTTCTGCATTCCCGACATTCAGACTCTTTCTCCTATCGCTCTTCTTCTACAGCATCATTCTCCGTTATTACCATTAGCGCTCTTCCTTCCAATCCTCCCCTTTCTCATCATAATCCTCCTCCTATTCCTCCTACACATCTTCCTCCTACTCTTCCTCCTCTTTCTTTCTCTTCTCCTCTTCTACCTTTCCATGCTCCTCTTCTTCCTATTCCTCTTACTCTTCTTCATCTTCTTCCTCCTCAACCTCTCCTTCCTCCTGCTCTTCCTCTCTCCTCCTGCTCAGCCTATTCCTCCTCATTCTCCTTCTCTTCTTTCTCTTCCTTCTTCCTCCTTGTCTTCTTCCTTTTCCTCTTGCTCTTGCTCTCCCTTCTCTTCCTCTTCTTCTTTTTCTTCCTCCTCTTTTTTCTCTTCGCTTCATCCTCTTTCTCCTCCTCTTCTTCTTTTTCTTCCTCCTCTTTTTTCTCTTCGCTTCATCCTCTTTCTCCTCAACTTCTTTTGCCTCCTGATCCTCCTTTCTCTCTTTCATCTCCTCTTCCTCCTCTCCCTAATGCGCATCGTAGTCGTCAGCATCGTCACTTTCCCCATTTATGCAATTCACCGAAACGACACAATAGATCTTTTGGACAGAAATTACAGGACTCCGTTCGCTCTTAACTACATTTTCCTCGTTAACTGCTAAACTGCACTGGGCTGGGTAAGAGTCACCACCAGCTGTAATTGCAGTTGTAACAGAACTTTGTACAGTGGCGAGTCTTAAGGAACTCACAGATGACAGCCTTGGCATTTGATAGGACAGACACGCTACAAAATAAATGACTCTAGAAAGATGGATAGATACATAAATAAATAAAATTTATAGGTCTATTTTCTTCTCTCCTTTAACCACTAGTGGGAGTTCAACATCCTTACGGTACTAAAAATTAAGTAATCAGTTAATTAGTCAATCAATCAATCAGTTAATCCGTATATTGCTTCCAGTATCGATACCGCTGCTCTACATCTCTTCGCAGAAATTGCATCTTACGCGGCGCGGTGAGATTGTCGCTACCTTCGCCATCGTTGATTTAACTCTATCGACAAGTTCACACGGCCACCTTCGTCGACTGAGCACTGCCACCTTTGCCCTTCCTAACGGTACATTTTCCTGTCTCGGTCCGACCGAGTGCTCAACCGACTGCTCATCCAGCGCCTTTGAAAATAATTCTGGTTGTGGTTCTAGCCACTTTGTGGTCAGGATCTTCAGAAGAGTTGTCTCGCAAGTAATCGTAATCGTAATTCCGAGATTTCTACAGCGCCCAACGAAAGCCGCGCCGCGGGGACCAGCTTATTCACAGGCGCTCAGTCAAAACAAAATCGGTAGGAAAAAGGGTTCGGTTCCAGGTCAAGATCCAAAAGTCAGACGGAGAGAAAGCGTGGCAGCTAAGGGGGTGGTGGTGTTTGGGGTTGGAGAGGAGAGAGAGATAAGAAGAAGAAGAGGTGTCAGAATACGATCTGTGAAAGGGAATGTTTTGAGTTTTGAGTGAAAGGCCGCAGCAGAAATTGCAAGCGGTGGAGCAAGTAACCACGCGTCAGTGTCTCTCGCGGAGGCTTTACGGACTAACACTCTCTTCCTAATCTTAATTTATCTTAATTAATGTCTTTAAACCAACTTAAATCCGTAACATATTGTTTTGTCATTTTATGTTATGCTCTGATACGTTAACTGAGTTTCTCAACGCCCCCCGGACCCCACGATTTCTTTTGCCTCAACTCAATGTGGATTAGCACTTCGAGGCGCTGTTCAGCGAGTCGGTCGATGCTACTATTTTCACGACAATCGGAAAACCTCAAACTGTATGACTTTTGTAAAATGTAAATGTCCACATTAGTGTCTGCTCAAGCCAAACATTCGTCATCAGTCGGTACTACGTGCAGGTGGGGGTTGGACGGGGTCGTGTGTTATTTACTGCGGATCGGTTGAACTCGGGCACCAAATTGCGACAATGGATGGAAGCTGGAAGAAAGTAGACGGACTGAGTGATTGGAGAAGGAGGAAGAAGAAGAAGAGAAGATAAAGGAGGAAGAAGAGGATATGGAGGAGAATGCCTCCGAAAGGCACAGGAATCCAGGTCGACCGACGTCTTCCGCCTCTGCTGCAGCCCCCGGGTGAAGAGGGATGCTCACTCACAAAGTGGAGCATGCGCTCGCTCATTCACGCTCTCTGTTTTCAATGTCCCAGTCTCTCTTTGTCTATTTCTCTGCCTCTTTATGTCCATATCTGTCTGTCTGTCTGTCTGTTTGTCTGTCTGTCTAGCTGTCTGTCTATCTAGCTGTCTGTCTGTGCATGCGAATCTACTTAATTCTATTTTTTTTCTACCTGTTGCCTTTTTCTGTAGCGTGTTATCGCGATGATCCGGGAAATCGAAAAGTCAAATAGCACTAAGTCAGGAATCTAAGACAAGTAAAATAAGAACAAAATAAGTACGCAAAGCAAGGACATGTATGGAAGGTCAATTAAAGGTGAGGCAACGCAAGACAAATTCAGTGTTATACAGAAAGAGTTCCATAGAGACCATACCAGTATCATCCGAAGCAGGATTTGTTTACTGCGTTGGTCGGGAATTGCCAACACAGTGTCCCGGTACGAGAACTTACTCCGTTATGTTGTGTTGCATGACAAATACACATGTGAGAATGGGAGTCCTACACGCGGAAATGGAACGAGACACGTGTGATCATGGGAGGATGCGTTACCCGAGGGCGGAAAGACGCAAAGACTTGTCATAAGACTCATCTGTCTCAGGAACCAAGAGATCGGCTGGTAACGCAGTTATTGGCGGTAGTTTCAGAGTTACGAGGCATATAATGATGGCGACGAGAAAGCCGTTAGTCTTAAAGGCAAACGAAAAGGTAACGACTATTGTCGGTAAAGGAACGAATCCTGTTCTGAGAAATGGCTATCCTCAGGATGTTACCCATCCGGCGATCACGGAAGAGATAGAGTAAAATCCGCCCTCTGACGTATTGGTTATTCTCTTTGTCTGATTTAAAAAAGATGTTAATGTGTCATATGTCTAACGTGAACCAGATGCAGTTATTAGTCTGCTAATATCAGATTAGGTTAAATCGGAATATATCAAATAGATCAGATTAAATTAGATTAGGCATTTCCGCCATCGTCAGCAGCACATTTTAGTGTGCTTTTCTTCAACTTATATAAGTATATATTTAATACATTCGCATGTATGTAACGATATACATATATTGACCCATATATTCTGCTTTCATGTGCCAATGTACAGGAATGATTTCTTCAGGAGCTCATTCATGATCCTAACTCAAGATGATCAGCGTATGATACGTCTGTACATAAATATCTACATTGTATACAAACTCTGGCGCCTAATAAATGGCTTAGTCGGCAGTTCAAGCGTGCGTCGCATAAGACGGCGGCGGTGTTATAAGCAGAGAAGTAAATCTTGGAGCAGCTTCGACACGAAAATGTAAGATGGCGCCGAGTGGAGGGAGGTGAAATATTGAGAAGAAAGGATGGATATTTGAAAATGATCAGAGTGTAACGAGATTCGCTGACGTATACAGAAGTCTAGGCAACTACGATGTAGGTGTTAGTGGGCATGCGTTGACTGGCTGGCTGGCGGTCTGACTAACTAACTGACTGGCTGGCTATCGGTCTGACTAGCTGACTGGCTGGCTGGTTGACTGGCTGACTAACTGGAACACTGGCTTGCTACCTAATTGACGAAATGGCTGGCTGGCTCCCTAGCTGGCTGACTGGCTGGCTTCCTAGCTGATGAACTGGCTAGCGACTGACGATGAAGAACAACCTGGATATCAGTTAACACTTGTATAACTCTGATAGAATTACGTGGCCTGATATCATATCGAATTCTTCCTAATTCCAGGTACACAGTGCGCCACGAATTAGATAAATAGTTGAAGCATTTAACACCTTGCCTCTCGTCTGGGGTTGTCTGGAGAGAAACTGCAGCTTTGTTTAATTTATCCATGGGTTGACGGGACAGAATTAAAGTTGGCAACACTCTTAAAACTCTGTCAGGATATACCATAATTACTTAGATTAGATCAGATAAGAAAATGTAAGATTAGACCGCAGGCAATTTTACTGTGCAATGATACTATTTTGTTCATTGATAAACCAAATGTACAGGCGTAGAAAACAACTGGATGAAATTTTTATGCAATTTTGCCCCAAAAGGTCTATTTACAAAATTCAGGAAATGTACCTGAAAAATCATTCAACATTTACGTTTTTCTTTAATGCCTGTCCTGTAATTGTAATTAGAAACTTCTATAGCGCCGCTGTGTAGTGCGCAAGGCATCAACGGCGTTGGGGGATCAAGCCGCAATAGGTCAATATTCCGAAAATCAGTCCGACAGGCAGCCTAGGTTGGATGAGCCAACCGTTAACGGTGACTCTTCAGCTGAGACTGAAATGACTCAACAGACTGAGCAGAACGAACAGATACAAGGAGAGAGTTCCAAAATCTAGGTACAGCAAACGAAAAAGCTCGTCCACCGAGATAATTCTAGTTTTCGCACAATTAGAGAAAGACAATCAGATCAGCTGGTTGAATAACGACAAGTCTGAGAAATGCGGACTGATTTAAGTATTGTGGGTTAATGTGTACGCTTCGGTGTGTGACTGCCGACTCGTTAGCTGGTCTGTTTTTCATCCTTTTCGTTCAATTTCTCGAGAATTGTGACTTAAGCTCCTTTCTCTCCCTCTCAGTGTTCCGCAGGCGCCTGAAGACTGTACTGTTTAACAGTGATTTTACTTGTTCGGGTCCGGAGTGCCTCTGTTGAGTTTATCCTCTAAGAGGCGCTTTATAAATATCAAATTACAATTACAAAATTACAATTACCAGAGTTCAGTGCTTTATAAACTATAAGCCCCAGTTTGAAAGAAATCCTTTGCTGAACAGGGAGCCAGCGCAAAGATTGAAGTACAGAGATGCACATATTTTGACGTATTAGTCATGGCTGTAGCCAAAGAGCTCTGAACATTTTAGATGAATGTTTGACTTTGTGATACCAGTAAGAAGCGAACTACAGCAATCAAGGCGACTGGAGACCAATGCATATGCCAGAGATATCCTTGAGGACTAAGGTACATAACGCCTAAGTCTGAGTATGTCACAGATCTATACGTATGAGGACTTTAAAATACCATTTGCATAGTCGATGAAATGTTCACAAGCAATACCCGCTTTGTGCCGGAAAATGAGTAGCAGCCAAGACCACAAATGACTTGAGTGCTGGAAATAGGCAAAATGAACCTGCGCAATAGTAGATACGACCTAAAAAGAAAAGCAAGTTCCCCGCCTTTACCACTGCACCGAGGCTCATTCGGAATAGAAAAGGTTGAGGGGAGTGAGATCAGAAATGAATGCAAGTACATCACTAGGTTGAAGCCAGGTCTTATTAAAAGCAAGTATATGCGCGGAAATTTCATAATGAAAACTAGGCAAAGCTGCAGCTTTATTTTGAAGAGAATAAATATTTATTTGACTAATATCCAGACTGTATTCTGACTGGTCCAGGATTTATTTCAATATACATATATCACCAGACAAAAGAAACAACAGAAGCAAATAGAAGGACACCCCATGATGTGCAGTTGATGTTGTTTTACATGCGTTTGCACTGAACACCGAATGGAAAATAATGTTACTGGAATAACAAAGCAACAGCGTATGTGACTGAAATGTAAAAGCCGCATCAGAAATCAGGTAACAGGAATGGACCTAAACCAAGTTTCAAAAAACAGACCAGATCGTATCGATGCATGTGTGAATTCAGTTTTGGCGAGAAGCAGAAACATGAGCGCTATAATATAAAAACAAGCAACGTAACGGAGCAGCCATAATTAGAAACACAGAAACTGACAACACAAGAAAAACAAAGCGAACTGACACCTAATTAAGAAAACCTAATTAAGAAAAGAGCAATTCTTCTGCTAATGGGTGAATTACGAATGCAGACAACTAAAGTAGTGCCAGCCATTATTAGCATGAACCTCAAACCATAAATAGAGACTGTGTTAGATAAGCTGCTGCGCCCGTAGAGATAATAAATTACGAAAAATGCTGGTCCGCCGACGTCCATAACACGAACGGGACATAAAACATTATAAACAAGAAATAAATAATAAAAAATCTTACCACAGCAACAGAAGAAGACAAAATTATCCAGAAAATTAAAAATGTATTGTCCCTAAACAATATTTTAAGTGTTTATAAGAGAATTTCATGTAAAATTATGACAAAATAAAATCAACACATCAGGAGAAGTGTGCGCCATAGCAGCGCAGATATCCATCTGAGTCCTTGGCCGTTAAGTGTTTCGTGACACAAAATTAGCCTCTAAGGGGCGCGAACAACATAAACGAAACGTTACATGCTGAAGCTTCTCAATACCTGTTTTTATTTTTCATGCAAGCATTAAGAAAGCAAATGAGGCATTGCATAGATAGCCTAGATAACACAGATATCACAGATGATATATATTATATATACATATCGTAATCGTAATCTCAAGATTTCTACAGCCCCCAACGAAAGCTAAGTCGCGGGAACCAGCTTATACGCAGGTGCTCAGTCAAAACAAAATCGATAGGCTAAGGGGTTCGATTCAAGGTAAAGATCCAAGAGTCAGGCAGGCAGGCAGTCAGACGGCTAAGGTGGGTGGTGTTTGGAATCGGATCTGCAAGATAGAAAAGGGAAGAAGAGGAATCAGGATAGGATCTGCCAAACACGAGTGTTTTCAATTTTGAGTGGAAGACCTGCGGAGAAGATTGCAAGGGGTGAAGTGAGGGTGAGTTCGTAAGACGGATCAGATAATATACCGTATGACCTCAAGCCTGCTCATATTTCAGTGAATTTATCGGGTGAGATCCTTCCCGCTTGAATGGGCGCCATGCCATATAAGATCCCGTTTACGGACTGTGCTGCCCGAGATTCAAATCTCTTAAGTAAGCCAGGATTGGTATGTAAGCCTGAATCCTCACGCACAGAGGCGCCTTGACGTACGCTTTAATGATCAATATAACTAACTAGGCCATAGTAGTAGCCTGCTCATCTCTCTCTCTCTCTCTCTCTCTCTCTCTCTCTCTCTCTCTCTCTCTCTCTCTCTCTCTCTCTCTCTCTATCTCTCTCTCTCTCTCTCTCTCTCTCTATCTATCTATCTATCTCTCTGTCTGTCTGTCTCTCTCTCTTTCTCTTTCTCTGCCTGTCTGTCTGCCTGTATGACTCTCTTCCTCTCTCGCTCTCTCTCTCTCTCTCTCTCTCTCTCTCTCTCTCTCTCTCTCTCTATCTATCTATCTATCTCTCTGTCTGTCTGTCTCTCTCTCTCTCTCTTTCTCTGCCTGTCTGTCTGCCTGTATGACTCTCTTCCTCTCTCGTTCTCTCCCTCTTTCTCTCTCTCTCTCTTCCCCTCTGTCTCTCTGAATGACGGACGGACTGACGAAAGGACAGAAGGAAGGATGGAAGAACAGCCAGAAAGAAGGACCGAATTACGGTCGAACGGGATGAAATTAAGGGCGGATAGGGAAAGAGGGCGATCAACTGCGGACGGACAGAAGGACCAACAGATACGAGCAGAAGGACGGACAGAGATACAGAGATACATAGGGACGGACATTAGGAAGAACATAGACGGTCCATTAGTCTTCGCCTAATTTGTAAAGAGATTAATGTCGCCCGACGAAGCCTTGACCCCGTCTTGACCTCTTGTCGGACGTCTCAACCAACCAGTCATCATCCGGATCTATTAATTTATGTCGCGCCAGCTTCTCTGCGATTCATCAAAGACTACTAAACAGCTGCGACAAATAACAGAACAGTCGACAGACCATCTGTTCAGTAACACAACATAACAAGGTATGGCAAATTGGATCGGTAAGATGAGGTAGGGTAACGCAAGGTAAGGTAAAGTACAATACAGTAAGGTAATTTAAGGTAAAGTTTGGTAAAGTCAAGTATAGTAAGGTAATTTAAGGTAAGGTAAGATGTAGAAAGGTAAGTTGAGGTACGGTAAAGTAAGGTAAGGTAAGGTACGAAAAGGTAAGGTACGGTACGATTTATTAAGGTAATATAAGAAAATTTTGGTAAAGTATATCGTACGATGTTTAACGTATGATGTAATAGGTCAGATGAGGTCAGGTAAGGTAAGATAAGTAAGAGCAAAGTTATGTACGGTAAACGTTGATGGGTGATGTAAAGTAACGTAAAATAAACTACAGAATAGTAAGGTAAGGCAAAATTAAATATAGTGTAGAATGTATTAGTAAGTTAATGTAGTTTAAGGTAAAGTAAGACAATATGATGTAATGTAAGGATAAGTATCGATGTTTTGGTAAACGCCTAGTCCTTAGAGACTTGGCCTCTGGTTGAAAGATCTTTCGGCTGAAGCGCAGACATGACAACATGAGTCCAGCAGCCGGGAAATCTTTCTTTCCGGGTTGCTTGGCTTGACAATTTAGCATTTGTCTCTGACGCATCGAAATATGAACTCTATCTCTGAAGGAAACTTAAATGAACCCCAACCACTTCGTCACTGCGCCGTGCTACCATGGCGACTTGTAAGCTTCTGTCTGAGTTGCCCGTTTGCGCCGTTTCCATAGCGACGGTTTGCATAGAAGAGAATAATGTGGCCAGGACTGTATGAGACACAAAACTGTAAGGAAATTAAAGTAGCAGCGGTTGTGGTCTACAGCCAGACAGCTACTGGAAATACATCTTTGCAATACTTGAGAATAAATAAACAATTGCAGGCATACTTGCATATATACACATACGTATGTATGTACTTATGTATGTGCGTATTTATGTGTGTACGTACTTATGACTATATATATATATATATATATATATATATATATATATATATATATATTCACACATACACTCCAGCATTTGCGCTAAGCTGTTATAAGTCGTTAGAATATCTGAGTTCACACAGGACTAGATTATATTAGGATAGATTATATCTTTATTACGAGACAGTTGATGTCCGCGAGTTCCTAAGCCACACTAGTTTTGCCATTGCTAGACATTACGTTCTTAGACTGTATGTAGCAGGTGGTCGCTCTACGCAGCACCACAGTCATCATCATGATCGTCATCGTCGTCGTCGTCTTCGTCTTCAAATAACTGCAATGGAATGAGTGAAAACCTAATTATGTAGCGCCAAGACGTTTCTCTCCTTCATCAAATTACGTTCAGTAGGTATAGTAAACTCTCTGTGCTTTACGCTTAATTACGTCTTCTCGATTTACGGCACAGGCGAAGTTGACATCAGTGTACTGCAGACGCCGTCTACATACATATATATATATATATATATATATATGTATATATATACATGTATATATATACATGTATATATATGTATATATACACATGTATATATATGTATATACATGTACACATATACTGTGCATATGCACTCACGCACGCGCGCACACATATTCATATATACATGCATACATATAGGTACATACACACATATATATATATATATATATATGTACATAAATATATGTATTTACAGCTGATTCACATAGATGATTTACATAAATTTATATTCTGTAAGATTTCCAAGCGCTTCAGTCTAGATATGTGATTTACGCCCCATATTATATATATATATATATATATATATATATATATATATATATATATATATATATATATATATATATATATATATATATATATATATATATATATATATATATATATATATGCACAGTATATGTGTACATGTATGTATATATATATGTATATATATATATATATATATGGAACGTATCTTTGTTATCTATTGTGTGTGCATGTCATCTGTGATATCTGTGTTATCTATGCTGTCTATGAAATGCTTCATTTGTTTTCTTTTTGTTTGCCTGAAAAATAAAAAATAGGCATTGTGAAGTATGTAACTCTAATTGTAAGAGAACATTTGTATAGCGTCTCAGCAGGACTGTCTTAAAAGCGCTCCAAAAGTGCCTTTCAGCCAGATGGAAAACGCTGTCCCTGAAGCATCAGCTGATACGCATCCTCGGTCTTAAGGAGCTCGTATTCCCAGGGCGCGATGCGTGGTTGGCAGCAGAGAGGGAAACAACCTCGGAAGATTAATGGCCGTGTGGTGGAAGGGGTTTTGACTGAATCAGTCATCCCACCTTCCCACATCCCTCCACTTCTGTTCTGATCTTATCGCTTGAAGGCGGATCGGAATTATCTCCCGTTGAACGCTCTTGGCTTTCACTTGAGGAACAATGGCTCGATTGATTTTGCTTACACAGCCCAGCTGCGTCCAATTAGAGATATAGAAAGAGCCCGAATCAGGCAGAAAGATAGGCAAACAAGCAAACCCAGACACACAGATAGACAGACAAACAAACACACAGTTGGACAAACAGACAGAAACGCAGACACACAGTGACACATATCACACAGTTGGACAAACAGACAGAAACGCAGACACACACAATGACACATACAGAGAGACTGAGACAGACAGTAGGGTATATAGGCAGAAGGAGTGACAGCTACATTCTTAAAATTAGTGTCTGCCAACAACAGACACTGCTGTGTCCAGAACTCTTTTAAACATACACTCTGCTGGTGTCTAAACGCAATCGGGATCTCCTGCTGGTTGAGAATTTTGTCTAGCAGTAATAGTTCCAAAGACATCTTATTGCATCAAAGGCCGCTGAAGTCGCCCCCTCCTTTACCCAGGCTTGGAGACTGGCACTACTCCAGTACGGCCGTGGTAGAGTTGAATTTTGTCTAATTACTCTAAAATGTCTACTGTCTGTCTATGATAACCGTGCGTTACCAGAAAAATATGTCCAGCAGCGTTCTACCTATGTTACTGTCATTTCTGCTTCCAGACATTACTTTTAAGAGGCACATAATTTGGCGGATATGGTTGCATGAAAATCATGCGCATCATTTGGCGCCTTTATTCAGACGAAGTGTTCCATTGTTTGCGCGGGAAAAGGAGAAACAGGTGCTGCGGAAGGCGCATCAGCCCATCGACAGAAAACTGACAAGAACGCAGAAACGTGCTTAGGTATATAATATGACACATTTATCGACAGAGGCACAGAGGCAGAGAGAGAGATGGAGAAAGGTGGAAAGAGAGAGAGAGGCAGGGAAGGAGAGGGTGGAGGGCAGAAGAATGGAAAGAAAATTACTGCTGTTACGAAAATCTGTAACTCGCACAGTCACACAGCAGTGTAAACCTGAGGCGAATAAGATATTAAAAAACGAAAAGAATGGACACAGAGGAAGACAATGACAGCGAATAGTTCAAAGCCAGAGACTCCCAATCCAAGTCAGAGACACAGACAGACAAACGGATGGACGGACGGACAGGCAGACAGACAGACATACAGACAGACAGGCAAAGATAGATAGACATCTTCAGGCACAGACAGACAAATAGACAGACAAAGAAAAAGGATACATACAAACAGCCGTCTGCAGTTTGATTCGATGCCTAGCTCCACCTGGTGCGGTTTGGCTAAGTTTCCGCCAGTTCTCGGGTAATTCCGTAAGTCCCTCATCGGGATGCGGAGTTCACTCGATCTGGCAACGACAGAGGCGCGTGACAGCAATCCAGCAGCGAGGCTCAATGCCTCTGCATCTGTGGCCACCATATGAAGAATGCTGCGACTGCCAGATGCGAAAGACAGAAGCATCAGCAAGCGAGAGATCACTTCCGACTACTAATGGAGACTACGAAAACGGGGGCGTCCAGTGATGCGAACAATATCATAATATCACACAACATGACTAGGGTTTTAAGTGGCTCAGAAGACATATAACCTGTGTTAGAACAATTCCACATTAACCGAGAATGCTTAGCAGTCAATTCTTCTTAGCTTATCGCTGTCGAAGGCAGAAGAGGGTGATAGCAGATTCCATTGCACGATTTCCAACGGCTATCGACATTACCCAGTAATGCAGGATGGAGTCCGATGACTTTCGATGATTCCCGAAGAGTGTCGACGATTTACGATGATTGTCGCTGATCTCAGCTATTTATGATGTTTCCTGAAGATTTCCGATGATTCCCGATTATTTCCGAAGACATTCCGATGATTTCTGATGATTCATGATGAAATCCGATGATAGCAGAAGACGAAACGAATCCAAAGCTTTTGCTGTCATATTCGCTCCATTTCCAGAATATCAAGCGAGGTAACAACCTCATACCGAAAAGAGCGCCAGACAGCGGAGCAAATGCACCATCGACAAACACATATTGCGCATAAAATTTTATATATATATACTAGATAGGCGCTATATGCATATATACATATATACAAGCACGTACATACATACAGTACATACATACGATACATACATACGACACATACATATGATACATACATACATACGTGCATATGCAAAAATATATGTCATATATATATGCTGTAATGCGAGAATATGTTTATATATCGTTCTTCATAAGGTCTATAGAGATTCGTTTGTGACAGAAGAGATTTTGAAAGAACCGCAGGCCGTGGATTTTGCCTCCCGCGGGGCTCAGCTCCCGAGCCTCATGTAATGGCGTATCACCGGAAGCCATGATCAGCCTAATGGATTGCGGGACTGACCGAAAACTCCGACTCTCTCTATCTCTGTCTCTCCTTCTCTGTCTCTCTCGTCCTCTATGTCTCTCTCTCCCTCTCCGTCTCTCCCTCCCTCTCTGTCTCACTCGTCCTCTCTGTCTCTCCATATATCATTGCATATAAATCCTTATATATATATATATATATATATATTGTTATGAACTAACGACGTACAGGATAGGCCGGACAAGGTTAAGTTGTGCGTTGTACACTGCAGTACTCCTTCTGCACATTTTGGCGGGAGAGCCGACCTTATAAAAGGTGTAATGTTTAAGTTTGGCACAGACTAATTAAGATGTAAAAAATTACATTGAAAACTGTACCAAATGTTTTGCAATCGACGTCAACAGCCTCTGATGCCAAAAGATGTCGTCAAACACAAAACTACTTTGGCTAGACTCTTGGTTTTGATCTCGCGAGACCGTTTTTCTTACCAGACTCATTCTGTTAATTGTGCTTAAGTCTCCTCGTGTGGATGACTGACTGGGTTGGTTCTTCTTCTGAGCCGTTTTGCCGCCTTGGTTCTTTTGCAGCCGCTTTTTTGTCACCATCTGTTGGTGAATGTTGTCTTTTTCTTCTGGAGAGGCTATTCGCTGGTTTTGTAGCCGCCTCAGGCCCCCCGTCGTCTTGTTTCTGTGTGAGCCAATTTACGTTTGCAAATAGCTTAGGAAATAAACATTTCATCCTAAAGCTGATATATTCCTCCATGTCCCTATAGACAACATGTAACAATGTCAATATATAGAGATATATAATATCCATAGGTAAATATATATATATATACATGCATTCAATACTCCATTCCTCCCTCTCCATGTCACATTCAAGATCTCTAAATCTTGGTTTGTCCACGCCTCTGTCCGTTCGTCCGTCCTATTGCCTCTGCCTCCCTGCCTGGCTCCCACCTTCCTCTATGGCTCTCCGATTATTTTCTTTTCTCCTGGCCTTCCTGTCTGCCTTCTTCTCCGTTTGCCTTCTTCTCTGTCTGCCTTCTTCTCTGTCTGCTTTCTCCTTTGTCTGCTTTCTTCTCCGTCTGCCTTCTTCTCCGTCTGCCTTCTTCTCCGTCTGCCTTCTTCTCCGTCTGCCTTCTTCTCCGTCTGCCTTCTTCTCCGTCTGTCTTCTTTCATCCTTTTCTCCCTCGTCTTGTCTCCGTGACCGATGTTCCTGTTGGATTGGGATAAACCGCGCATAACAGCGAGATGCCGCCGTTTCCATGCGATGCTAACCCCCCCTCTGGTCATTCTTGGCTGCAGCGACAGAGGAATGACATCGAAACATGATGATGACGACGACGACGACGACGAAGATGATGATAATGGCAATAAGTTATCTGTATGCAACAAAGTATCGCTTTGTGAGTTTCTCCAGCGTTTTTATGAGATAACCTAAGGGCGCTATATAATTGCTTTGATTTTCTTGGATAAAGAAATGGTAGATAAATGATGCCTTAAGCCGTTGAAGATCATTCAGTTCGAGCGTCGTTTTGTGATGTTAAGATGAGACTCGCTTGAAGTGAAACTATATAAATTTACAGTTACAATTACATGCAACCATACATACATATACATACATACGTACATACATACGTACATTCATACATACATACATACATATATACTTGCACACATACATACATACATATACATATATACTTGGATACATACATACATACATATACTGTATATACATACATACAAGAAAATTGGTCAATTAAAGCGAGGTCAACACCAGATGAAAACGAAGTGAATCATCAAAGTAAAGGCGAGAAACAACGTCACCATGGAAATGAAGGTAGACGGCGGGAAACTGCATTCTTCTACCTGTATGTGTATTTTTATCTTTCTCTGTTTCTGTCTCTGTTCCTGCCTCTCCTCTCTCTCCCTCTCCCGTGTTTTCTGCGGTATTTCGTCCTTTCCTTCATCCGTGGTGATGGTGGTGGTGGTGATGATGATGACGATGATGATGATGATGATGATGATGATGATGATAGTGATGATAAATTATGAGAGTTAGTTTTAAATCGCAATTCATTTGTTCGATTCAAGTGTTATTGATAAACTTCAAGCAAAAAATCACTTATTCAAAAAATTTATTTATTTGTTTGATAATTTATTCATTATATGGTGCTTTTATATTTTATGAAAATGAATAAAACGTGCAATACATTTATTTATGCTTTTATTTACTTATTTATTCATTCACTTATTTACCCAATGTGGCAATGAACTCTCGGATTTTAAGGAATTAAACATATCTATTTATAAATCTAATTGTTTAGTTCTATAAACCTCGAAATATACTAACCACTTAATAAACACTTTAGTCTTTAGTTTTCCCCGTCGTCTTCTTATTTTAAGCCACTCAATCCACGGAGAGTGGAATGGAAATCCAGAACTCACGATAGAAGTCGATCACACAACTCCTCAAACCCTACGAAGTCCGCCATTTGCAAACTGTCTCGTCCGATTTTTACAAGTTCTGTGAACATACATCGGCCGCGGACTATCCCGAATTATCGCCATCGGTCGCTTTTCGCGCCATAATCGTCGTCATCTTAGTCGTGGTCTCCTGTTCTCATCTGAGCAGACGGCGACACTAGATGGCGCGAATAAATCTGCGCTTGCTTAAGTCAGTCTGCGACGCCATCTGCCGGCATTATGGCAGATCGACAGTCGGACGGTCGGGGGGACGGACGGACGGACGGATTGAGACAGACCCTTCGATGGACTGCTGTAAGAGAGTACTTGGACCCGAATCGTAGACCTGTGAACAGAGAAGGCCTAGGGGAAAGGCCAATCTTTTGATGGAATAATGGAGGCGAGTAATTGGAAACGAATCATGCACCTCTATATAAAGAGAGAGAGAGAAGTGAGCTATTCTACGGACCTGTGTAGACCGGTATCTATAATTTTTTATGGACTGTTGTAGGTTTGTAATTGGATGTTAACTTTACGAACTTCAACAAGGCCAAGTAAGAAAAGCCAGCCGTTCCATGGACTGCTGTAGGAGAGTATTTGGACCCGAATCGTGGACCTCTGTTGAAGCGATAATTAATTGAACTGTTCCGCGGACTCATGTGGAATCTTCTATGGACTGCTATAAAAGTCCGATGGAGAAAGACCAACCTTTCGAATCTACGACAGTAACTGAACCCGACACGTGGACCTTTTTAGCATGATTAACTGAACTGTTCACGGAAAACAGCAATTTTACACTTCTACGAACCGCTGTGATTGGATGCTAACTGGAATGTAGTGGGAACAGAAAGCTTTTCTTAGACATAAAATATCGAATGGCAACGAAAAAGTGTCTGATCACTGTTAGCCTTACTAATGTCTGGATGCGGACTGAACGTAGTATATCAGTACACAATTCATTCATTCACAGTTCATTCATTCATGCATACATTCATTTATTCAGAACATTTTTATAGCACCCTCCAGTATATCTACTCAAGGACTATTCCAGTCAAGTCCTGGCGAAAGGGAACAGTTGTCAAGTGTCGATGAGAGATGGATGCAGCATCCCAGGCCAGAAGGATAAGCAGATCTTGGGGGGAGGCTGTATGGCCCAACCACTGAAAAGTGACGACTTTTGGAATTGTCGATGTGCGCGCAAAAGAAGCAAGAGTTTTACCCAGGGTCGAGTAGCGAATATTTCAGCGGCCAGCCACCTGAAATTGGGGGCCAAGGTCCTATTAGTAGGGCTAAGCAGGCGCATTCCCCAACTGGAATCGCCAGACCTACATTAACATCTTAAATTCAATGCGGTGTGAAGCAGGAAGCCATCGAAGTACATCACGCGTGATGCCAGTCATAGTAGTAGTTTCTCGGTTTAACGACAGCTTATGGCATCACAGGCCGTTGCCGTCGCCCTCCTCCTTTATCCAGGCTTGGGACTGGCACTACCCCCAAACAAGGCAGTGGCGAAGTTATGCCAATCATGGTCAAATTTCGAATAGCCACCAGCAGGTTGCAACAACACAGGTTCGAGCTGCCCATTGCGCCCCAAAGGCAGTCCCGCATATATGGCACTGCAATAGGCAATCCTACTACTAGCAACAGCATGGAGAAAGCTAATTTATATTTATTATTATTATTATCTCTGTTCATGGGCTGAAAGCCCGTGCGGGTCTCCTATACATTAGTTTAATCGTTTCGCGGAACTTGTTCACCCGGGCGATTATTTTTATATTTTTATTATTCCTGCATTTATTAAGCGCCACTATCTAATGACTAAGCATCAATCGATGGCGCTGAGCAACTCTGAGTGAAGGACTTCCCCACCTTTTTGTGATTGAATGAGCCATGGATTTCTGTCGTCTTTCCTTAGGGGCGACCTGTCTGCATTCATTCGTCGGACGCTCCGATTTATCGAGGTTTTTGACTGGTTTGGATATCCCAAGGCGACGTTGCAGCTCGTGTTGGTCAACCGAGTTGCTATTAAGTCTATCCAGACCGCGAAACGCCTGATGTGGCACCTCAGTTCAAAAACTTTCATCGTTGATGACATAGTATATGAAAGACGCAATCTAGAAATAGTAGAAAACCTATTAGCGAAAATTGGCATCAATTATTAGCCAAATGTTATTTAGATTTCCCGTCCTTCAAAGTTATTCTCGTTCAGTTGCAGTTAGGATGGAGTCCACTGAATTTTTCGGTCCAATGTATTATATCGGCGTCGTCGGCAGGAAGCAATTCGTTATTCTGGCGTCGCAAAGACGGCTCGAAAGAGAGAGAGAGACAAAATAGAAACTAACAGAGAGATGATGGCAGAGAGATAGAGACAGAGAGACAGACTGACACGAAGGCAGAAAG